>JAFMOD010000766.1:1186462-1249915 GCA_019802435.1 Corydoras maculifer
GTTGACAGGAAATGAGCTCGAAATATTTACAAATGGGTCATTTCTACTGCTGATTTCATTCATGTGCTTGGAAATAAATAGTGTTATTTTTGTGTGCGTTGTTTAATCTTAGGTCAGGAATTTTAGGAGCTCATCAAAGGGAGATTTGAACCATCGATCGTCCCGTGCTCCACCATCTGAATCAGTAAGTCTCCATCTGCCCCAGTTTTGTGTTTGTTACATAACCTGCAAGCTGATCTGCTTTTTTAAAACTGGTTTATTAACTTGTTCAGTAGCCAAATTAAATAAATCTACAAAGAAGAGATGGATGGATGGTGAGGGGGTGAGATGACTAATGGATGGTGAATGGATTAGTGGTGTAGTGGTTAGCACGTCCGCCTCTCAGCGCTGGGCTTCCAGTTTTGAATCACGATCGGTTTAATGGAAGGTGGCTGAATGTATGGCAACCCAATAACGAGTGGATGGAAGGATTGCGGACAGATGGATGGTCTTCATGTAGAACACTTTGAAAACACTCATGTAACATCCGTACGTTTCCTTTAACACGTTTTGAAGAACTTATTAATCATGTATTGGTACATAAATAGATCTTCTTGTCCAGTCCGAGTATTATTTTATACTTCCGGCCACATTCATCATCCTCACCTCTAATCTCATCTGTTCTCGCCTGAGAGGAGTCATTAAAGCACATACTTCTGAAAGTCTGAATAATTCATCAAAGTCTTCATTTAAAAAAAAAAACAACCCAAAAGATGCCTGGAATGTTGTTAGCTAATAAGAAAAGAAGAGTCCAGAGTCTTAGACTGCTGCGTGCAGAGGCCCTCCGAAATAATATGCAACAAAAGTGGATCTTTGTGGAATCTTTCGTTCCAGCTATTTTGCAGATCCGTGCCTGGTATACGGATGAAGAGTGCCGTAGGGAAGATCTTTCAGCCGCCTGCTTTAATAACATAAAAATAAATGAATGCATAGAATACTTACATATGTCTCATTAGTTTAGCTTTTCCAAACACGGCGCGATCGAGCGCGATGTGGTGCAAACAGTAAAATAGAAGTTCTGCCTAATGAGCAAACTGGCAGTTAAAGAATCATGAGCTGCTAAGATACTTGGGAAAACTCTAAATAATGAAATGTTTGCAGGGAGATGCAATTTTGATTCAGACTTGAAGAAAGAAAGAAAAAAAAAAACCCTTACCGTGCGACCCCAGTGGAAATGGGGTGGAGTGCTTACCGTGTAGAAGGTAGACTTAAAGAAACATGTCTTTACTGAAAGACATAAAAAATCCATTACGATTGATTTAGTTTAATGAAATGGAGCTGTAAGCAAAGCCTCTAATAACAGATGCAAACTCGAATGAGTCAAGTTTCCATTCGTGCATCATTTTGAAAGTCCTGGGGGAGTGGGAACAGAAATTATTCATCAAAAACAGATATTTAAAAACCTAAGTGAATACAGATTTGCCGGGATTCAGCACATTTCTTCGGTTACCTTGTTTATATAAAAGAGGCTTTGGTTGAAGTTGCTTCTGCATCAGTTCAAATTAATTTATACAGCCTCGCCAAATGTTTATTTGATCGTAAAGCTCCGGTCGCTGCTCCGTTCCGAATAAGTGACAGCTGGACTTGAGTTCATTCCTCAAGTGCAAACACAGAGCGAGAGAGAGAGACAGAGAGAGAGAGAGAGAGAGACAGAGAAATCACATCGGCTCAGACATCAGACATCAGACCCTCCATGTTAGTTGCTGGTTGTAAGGTGCGTTATATGTTTGTTAAATACTCAATTCTGATTGGTCAGACTGGGCATTTGGTGGTCAGTTGTGTCTGTATATCAAAGCTTTACTATAACACACTGCAATAGAATTTAAATAACAAGTGAATTCGGTGGACCGGTACCTAATGTGGAGCCCCCCCAACCAAAATGGCTCTGTCTGGGTTCAGCAGCTTAAAGTGAGTGAATGAATGAACTATAAGTGCATTAGAGGTTTTAACTCTGTTATCTAACATTAGGTACCGGTATCTCGTTCTGGGGGCAGTCGTAGGCTTGTGGTTAATAAAGCAGCCTTGCGACCTGAAGGTCCATGGTTCGATTCCTGATCCCACCAATTACTATGGCTGAAGTGCCCTTAGGCAAGGCATCCAACTCCAATTAATCCCCGGGCGTCGTGTACAGGGCTGCCCACTGCTCCGGGCATGTGTGCTTACTTCACCTGTGTGTGTGTGTGTGTGTGTGTGTGTGTGTGTGTGTTTCACTGTATGGATGGGTTAAATGTGGAGGACTAATTCCTCTGTGTGTGAGCACTGTAGGCACAATATATCCCTTTATCATGTTCTTTATTAAAGGTTCCATGTACAACATGATGATTAATTCATTTGAAGGTGTGAATGAGTGTGTGATGTTCTGCGGTGGTTCTAGACACGGTGCAGCTCTAAAACAAAACTGAAGAATAATAAAGTAACTTTATTACATCACATCTTTCTCTCGCTCTCTCTCTCTCCTCTTGTTTTTGTTCATGCTCGCAAGTCAGACACAAATACCAATCATGGTAAGCCATTTAAAACCCATCGTTTTCAGGGGTTATTTCAAAAGCCTGGAATTTAAAGCCATCGGCGACTGATGGAGTAGCTGTTCTGTAATGATGCATTGAAAGTTCTCTTTCTATACAATTGCCAGCCTGTCATGCAAATGGCTTGACTGTGGAGAGGCTGTCATTCAGCTCTGACTCTCCCTTCTGTTTTCCTCCATAGCTGTGACAGGCTGTAAAAGCGGCTACGTCCCGATGACATCCCTGCACCTGCTGCTGTTTCAAATCAGCCATGCCGAGATACGGTAATAGTGCAATTCAATCACCCGTGCACGTGTCTCCTTCACTTGACATTAAATGAGTGGCCGCCGGTGCGTCCGCTCTGATGTTAACACACTCCTGCAGCCATGTTCTCCTTTCATCTGTTGACACTTGCTTTAGAAGTCTGCCTTCTTGATCCAGGGAGAAGGCGTGGTGTAATTTGTGCTCGGAGGAAAACAACCCCACTCTGTAAACAACATTTTGATATTTGTTTGGGCTTTTTTTTTTTTTTTTTTTTCCTCCCCTCTCCCTTTTTTCCCCCCTCTGAGTGGCTTAGATAACTTTTTCAAACAGCTCGCACAAAATACCCCATGCCTAAAGTGTTTATTTTGCAAGAGGCATGAAGAAAAGGAAGAAAAAGAATTGCACACTTCATGCAAAATGTCACCAACACATGACGTGATAACCGTAATCTTTCCGTGCTGAATAGAAGTTGCTTGATGTACTGTAGTGCAACAACAAATTAAAGAACAGCAGGAAAGAAGGGCTGACGTCCATTTACAAGGTGAGGTCAATGCTATAGAGCCAAAACGACCAAACTCCAGGCAACTTTTTGGCCGGAATCCATCATTTGACATGTTTTTTTATTCATATGGGTTTCCTTGTTTTCTTTAATTAACCTCACCTGCTGAACCATGCCAGCGGAGGGATTACTGCAAATTGCCCCACTGTGCTATAGCTTTTGATGGAGTCAGCAAACCCTGTGATGGTCTCTGTCTGTCATAGTTCATCCCTCTATATCCAGTTTATCCAGAAATACAGTATGTGAAGCCTCCGAGTACAGGTCAGGACTCCAAACAGGATTTCAGACGTCTTACCAGCTCTGAAATGTCTTCCTGCAAATACAGTAGGTGTATGGTTACACACCGGTCAACATTGTGAGATCATGTACAAAGTCTGTGCATAAAGATCAGAACGGTCGAATTAATGGTAGCTCCACCCGGATTCTGTGTTCAATTTAGAGCGTCCATCCATCCATCCATCATCTTCTGCTTTAGGGTCGCGGGGGGGTTCCCTATGCCCATCCAGGGGAGAACGTTTCGGGCGCTGGGCAGACACACCCATGACAGGACACCAGGCACACATTCACTCACACAGACACACTCTATATGGGGCAATTTTAGAATTCAATTGACCTTGATCCATGTTTTTGGACTGTGGGAGGAAACCGGAGAACCCGGAGGAAACCCACGTAGACACGGGGGGGAACATGGAAACTCCACCCAGATTGCGATATGAACCTGGAGTCCCTAGTGCTGAGAGGAGAACATGCTAAACCACTGCCGCCCCAATTTGGAAGCCGTGTCATTCTTGATTTCCCGTGAATGAGGCGCCCACACACTGCGACGCTGCACTGTAATACTTCCACTCGCTCTGCGAAGTGGAGTGTGCATATTCAATCTGATTCCCACCGACTCGCCGGCGCCGGCTCATCTTATGCACCATCACATACTTTCAGCGCCGTTCTGAGCGAGCAGGCCGAGCGAGCCGGCGTCCTCAACTTCTGAATTTGTATTCCGCTCACAGTTTGCCAAACTCCTTCATGCAAATGATTAAACACAAACAAATAAGAATCGCATCCGACTGCCGACTTATGGGTTACATGCCCAGAGGATTTCACTCGCGGGGGGAAAAATAGACGCTCGTTCTTTTCATGATGCCGTCCTTCCTCTCTGACTGGAACGCAGTGGCGTTATCGGGAACGGATGACCGCAAAGATGCGCCGGATAAGGATGATAGTCAATGTATCGTCTGCGAGCTGGACGTACGGATATGTTAGCTGTATAAACACTGGCAGTGAAGCTTCTCGGTAGCCATAAGGCTCTCCCTGCTCACGCCAAGCAGCAGATAATAAGATGGGCACTCTCTTCCTGCAAACACTTGTGTCAATATTGCTCTTTGCACAGAGCAGGCTGTGGCTCGCTATTAGAGATATGCTGGGGGACTGAGGGATTGATGTTGAGGGACTGTATTTGAGCTGGCCTCGAGGAGTGACACATGGTCAGCCACATATGAGCACGAGCAGGTCCACAGACTTAAGCTCATTCTAAAAGGGGAATCTTGGGACCTGCTGTGACTTCGGGACCTTTTTGATGTTTCAATGGAGCCTTGTTTCTTGGAAAATTCTTCTGCCTGTAACCTGTTCATGTTCGCTGAATGTGTTATTTGCTTCCGTTATGGGTTTCATGGAGAGAAAAAGGTTAACCATGAACGATGTCTTACGTTTTTACATCTAAACTTTGGCGTAATGGCATCGGCGCTTGTTTAAAAAGGCTATAAAGAAGTTTAAAGAACGACCAGATTGAAGCTGTAATGAATTCAAAATGGAATTAGATAGAAACATAATGGAGAATTTAAATACAGGAACCTCTGAGATTGAAAATGCCGTGCTTTCCAAGCACATCACAATTAAATCATGATGCGTACCATGTCGTGGGTTAGAGAGGTGCACTCGACCACATGTTCAAAAACACTCCTCCATCAAAGCTGATTTCAGAAGACCGTCCAAAGAGACAGAAAGAAGCGACCCAGTTTTAAAGAACATTAATCAGAGTCTGACCTTTCCTCCCCCTGTTAATATAATAATGTAAACATGGTGCGTTTCACACCCCTGAGCATAAACAAGTGGAAGCAGGGGATGTGAGTATACGCTTTACATTCATTTATGAACAGACCGAAACCAATTTTCTTCCTTTTATTATTCCCTTTTAAAGAACTGTCAATGTCTGCCCAAATGCAATATCGGAGAAAATCGATACTTGCTGGAATGGAACTTATTCAATTTATCTACATGCTGACCCAGCAGAGAGGCTTTTCTGAATCACAGTCGATAATTTTTTACTAAAAAACACATTCTCCTCTCGTTATGACGAGCTCCGCTCCAATGTGTATTTGTATTGTTTGCCGCAGAAAGAAAGCGAAAGCCTCCAGAGACGTCTTCGGGACCTCGTTGCGTTTGAAACGCAATCATTTGATCATTTACACCAATCAAAAACGCTCCCATTCAGCTCTATGTGGTAATTCTGCGGCCGTTGTAGCTGTGAGCGTATACCTGTGGCGTAGCTGTCGCTTCAGACTCGCCAACCCGAATCGGAAGCGGCTTCTAATGAGGGTTCCTGAGTTTTGGTTGCGTTCGTCCACCGGGGGCCGAGTTTAGACAAATGAGATGCGCCGTGATGGACGCGAATGAGGCAACGAGTAATTAGACCAGATCGGATATCATTTAAAAATACATTATTATACATTACACCGGTGTATTATGTACACCTTTATTGTTCTGGCACTCGGGGGGGCATTTTATCATTAACTCTGTACGAACTTCCATCACTGCATCATCGTCTGCTATTAAACCCAATTAAATGGAAATGGGCCAACGCGAGGCCACCGTTAATCAGATGTTATTTTAGTGATGGTTGGTTGTTACTGCGCACAGTAATGACACTGATGTGATAATGACATGACGGGACGTTCTGCTGTTGCGAATGAATTAGGGGGAACCTTCAACGTCCTGGTTCTGCGTCTGGGGACAGGTTTGTTAGTATGTTCTCTTTGTGTTACATGACCTCATTTTGGGTGCGTTAATGTTTTAGACATCCACTTAACAATTTAAAGCGACAAACATTAAACATTCGCCGTTATGGAACGAATTGCGGTGAAAGAGCTACAGTGCAGTCAGGAGGAAACTATATTCTACGGAATAAAAAATACATGCCCGAAACTGGAACATATTCCTCGAGATTACTGTGAATGTTCTTAATACTTTATGGCGAACATGTGGAATCATCTCATTATCATATCCCGCTTAATCCTCTACTAGGGTCTCAATGTTTCAGATACACCCGGGACCAGGCGCCCATCCGGCGCTGGGAACACACTCCACTGTATATAGGGGCATTTTTGAGCATCCAGCTCACCTTAAATCCATGGGTTTATTTTTTGTGGAGAAAGGAACCAGCTTTATTCAGAAGTTTTTATTCTTTTTTATTTATTTATTTTTTTAAAAAACCTTTTACGACTTTATAAAAAATGTTAAAATTCCCTGAAGTACTCGGCCCATCACAATACACCGGTATGTTCCATTGTGTGTTCGTGTTCCGTAGGGCATTTTGTACTTACACAAAAGCCGCCGTGTAATACAAGGACAGAGTCACATGGGTAGGACAACCCACGACAATAATGTTTGTCTTTCAAATCTGAGCTGCCTTGTTCCATTCTCCCTGCTATTTTATTGATGGGTGTTGATTTGCCCCTGGGTGAACATTCCAAATATCAATGGCGTCACAGTTCAGCCGTGTGAAAAGAACCGCGCGCGCAGAACGTCGAACAACCAACAACCAAAACATTGGAAGCGAGGCTGTGGATTGGCTGACGGTTCGAATATACATGTGGCACTTTACAACCAAGCTGAATTTTGTGTGGAGTGTAACGTTCAGGGTTGTAAGCGCACTATACACTCACACACGTTCCAAAGGTTTGGGCAGCCTCGTTTACCCGTGTGCGGGGCGTGGGATTTATTTTAATAGTGCGCTACTGAATACAGATATATTTTGTACTCGTCTGACAAATACGTGATTCAACGGCCGCACACTTCAAGATGTTGTGTTAAAATAGACTATAAAAGTTGTGCGGCAGCTCTTGTACACTCTGTACTGATCATGTGACCGCACGGCGTCCGTGCTCTAGTATTTAAACGCATGTTATTAAGAGGACTCTTCGTTAAGGGAGTTATTATTAGTAGACATGCCGTCATCAGCCTCTCAGGGATGTAGTTTGACGTTTTTATATTATTATTATTATTTATTTATTAATTTTTTTTGCCGGTTTTCGTACTCGTCCTTAATACCACAGTTTATAATACAAATATAAAGTTAAAGGGGAAAGAAAAGCAAATGCCATCCTTTCCCTACGAGGTAGCTTTATGCATAATTGATGCATGGAAATGGCCTACCATCGTCCTGGGAGAAGCACGCTACCTTGAAACAGTATTATTCATATCGCCTTGCCAACAGAATGCACAGCGATTGAATGCTAAGTTCTCTAGTTAATTATATTCTCTCGCTTCCATTTGATCGATTCTTAATGTTTAAATTTATGTCTGTTTAATTAATCTTGTCAGTTTTAATAACCGCTGCTATTAATTTAACGAGGGGGGGGGGCAGAAAGGGGGCATTATTATCGCTGAGGGGGAAATCATTCCTCAGTGGGAAGCACAGAGCTCCCAAACAACCAAACATGACCTAGACTCTAATCATTAGCTCTGATTAGCTGTTTCTCTTTGATAAAGTACGGCACCGGCGAATGCAGGACTCGGCGTCTGAGCAGAGAGCGGGGCATTCTCACGCCCGCGAATGCCGTCACGTTCGCTCGGATTTCATGTCCGTGTCGTGTGATGTGGATGGTGGATGAATCGTGCCTTTAATGCCGCTTGTCGCCTCGCGCGGGAGAATCTCCATCGTTTTGCAAACCTCTGTGAACCCGAATAAATTAAACAGATGAAGTTCGCTGAATAAGTATTAAATTTGTTTGGTGATTTATAGGTTCGGGCGGCACGGTGGCTTAGTGGTTTAGCACGTTCTCCTCTCAGCGCTAGGGATTCCTGGTTCGAATCCCCATTTGGGTGGGGTTTGCATGTTCTCCCCGTGTCCGTGTGGGTTTCCTCCGGGTTCTCCGGTTTCCTCCCACAGTCCAAATTGAGTCAATTGAATTCTCCAAATTGCCCCATATAGAGTGTGTCTGTGTGAGTGAGTGTGTGCCCAGTAATGGATTGGCGTCCTGTCCTGGGTGTATCTGCCCTGGATGGGCATGGGGTTCCCCCCCCCCCGCGACCCTAATATAGGATAAAGCGGAAGATAATGGATGGATTTATAGGTTCCTTCAATGATCCCGATACTCCTTCAGTGTTTGAGGTCGTTTGCGTATCCTAAAGTTTTACATTAAAACCATCCCTCCAAATGTCTCTAAAAGAGCAAAAACATTTACATTTAGCATGTTCTCCCCTCAATGCTGGAGAGCCACGGTCGAATCTCAATTTGAGTAGAATTTGCATGTTCTTCTCATGTCTGCATGGGTTTCATATTGCTTCTCTGGTTTTCTTTCACGGTCAAGGTAAATTGTCTGCTCTAAATTGCCCCTATATAGTGTGTGTGTGTGAGTGTGTCTAGTGATAGATTGGTGCCCCGTCCGGGTGTATCTGCCCAGCACCCAGAACGTTCCCCATCCTCCCCCAGTGCGACTCTAGTATGGGAATAAGCTGATGATAATGGATGGATGGATGGACTCTTCAGACAGAACCCTCTCTGTCCATCACTGTTAATTAATTATAAACAGCCTCTAAGGCTTTATTTCTAAATTTAGAGGCCATTTAAAGATGGACTGCGACTTCAAATCAATTCTTCCCTCTGCCAGTTTAGATCACGAGTGACGGCTGCTGCTTTTTGTCTCCTGCTTTAGAGGAGATCCATTATGAGTTAAAGGGGAAAACACACGGCACACGAGTTGGTCTTTAAGTGGCAGTGCTGCGGCCCGGCCCATCTTTTTTTTAATTTATTTTTTTTTTTTAGTTCTAATCATATTATAAGCCGCCTGTCTCGGCTCAGTCGTAGGTAGAATGTTGATGAGTGTGAATGAGGCTTAAGCTGAGTTGCATCAGCGTTTCTCATTCAGCTTTTTTTTCCCCGTTTTTTTTTTTTTTTTTTTAAATCGCACGCCTTTCTAAGCCAGTCACCTTTCAGATCAAAGAGTAATGGCGGTGAATTTGCGTCTTTAAAACTCCCTGACACTGACACTAACGCCGCTGTCTTTTGAGCCTCTTAGAAAAATCCTGTGCATCCACCAATAGCAACACATTATTCTTTGAAGTTAACAGGTTGGACAGCTGAATGAATGTGGCATAAATCCAGACGGACAGCGCTGCCCTACAAAGCCGAACTGCGGCGACTATAGAAAGGTTAAAACGGAGAGAAATGGCTTTTCATCTCGGTGGAGTGTGCACATTTAAACTGACGAGCACAACGCGTACAGTATTTACTGTAAACTGTTAAACACAGAGTTTGTATTTAGTTGGAACCAGTTCCACAAAAACATAATACAATCACGGTGGACATGAATAATACTGCTTTTAGAATAAAATGTAAGATTCATTTGCATCGTGCGTCGAAATTTCAGACGGTTTCCTTAAAAAATCTCATTTCAAAGGCTGTTTGAACCTTTTACAGCACAGTCATTCAGATGTTTTGCTATTAAATATGTAAGGATGAGCAACGTTAAGAATTAAGAACAATTAGTTTTTTTTGTAATATTAGTTAATTAAGGGCGCCACGGTGGCTTAGTGCTTGGCTTGTTTTCCTCTTAGCTCTAGGGATTCCTGTTTCCAATCCCAATCTGGGTGGAGTTTCCATGTTCTCCCCGTGTCCGCGTGGGTTTCCTCCGGGTTCTCCGGTTTCCTCCCACAGTCCAAAAACATGGATCAAGTCAATTGAGTTCTCCAAATTGCTCCATATAAAGAGTGTCTGTGTGAGTGAGTGTGTGCCCAGCGATGGATTGGCGATTGGATCTGCCCAGCGCCTGAGACGTTCTCCCCTGGATGGGCATGGGGAACCCCCCCCCCCCCCCGCGACTCCAATAGAGGATAAAGAGTAAGATAATGGATGGGATGGATGAATTAGTTAATAAAAGATCTAACCTCAATTCGTTTAGTTGATGTTTCCGGTATGTTTAAATATAAATGTAGTATTTTTTCCTTTTTATTTAATTTGAGTAGATGTGCTTTAGTTAATGCAGTCAACAAACGAACCGCCTCGTTCATAATGGATGACTTTTCGTTTGCATGTAAGACTCTGAGGAGCACATTGTTTGGGGGATTGATTCAGCGTTGATGATTTTTTGGGTTAACAATTGAAACCAAGAAGGAAACAGTGTATAAGTGATGAAATGCAAATAAATAACTCTGTAATTTTGTTAAAGGATTAAACCTGAAGGTAACACACAGAGGTGTAGTTACTGTGCTCAGCTTCTGGAGCGTCTGAGGTGAATGATCAGCAGTAACGCAATTAAAACCAAGCATTTAGATTCTTATCTGTGCAATGCCTGGTCTGATTATAAAACCGTGGACAAAAGGGACGGGCAGAGACTTTGAACAGTAAGCAAAGTCAACTGGCCTCATTTTCCAGATTGGAGAGATTATCCGGCCAAATGCGCTCTTGTATTTCATTCAACTGCTGACTTTGAGAAAAGAAAAACGAATCCAATGACAATGCATAGATAATACCGACGCTATCGGTGGAGATCTGACACCGCACGCTCTGCATCCTCACATCCCGCGAGAGCATTTGAAGTTTCTCAATGTAATGATCCTTGGCATCTTAGGGAGTTCAAAGTAAATTGGCCCGGGTTATAAAGCAAATCTCCTCGCTGATCAAAAATAGAAGAATCAGCCGGCTATGCTAAGCAGAATTCTCATCACTGCTCAACCAGTGCCACAAATAGGTTATCTCGGATAATTACTGTGTAGCTTCATTACCTCCTTATCAAATTAGGTTTCTCTTTCTCTTCAAGCTAGATTTGAGGCTGATTACGAATTTAACCATAAGCTCCCAGAAACTCATGAAAATGGAAAAGCATTTTGAAGTGGAGTGGAAATTGCTCGACTGTTTGGCTTGCCGCGTTCCAGGAGACCCACTCCAAGTGGAGAAGGAAAGCGTCAGGCAGAGGCGCCGCCGGGCTCGCCGTGCTGCAGCCCGTCTTTTTCACCCTCCCCACAAACGTATGCTAAGCTGCTTGTCTCAGCGCCGCTCCAGATTTAATGTTGATGAGTGGGAACGGCGCTCGAGTTGAATCGCATCAGCATTTCTCATCGAGCTTTCTTCATCGGCCGCTCTCAGCCGGTCACCTTTCGCATCCGTGGGTAACGCCGTCCTCGCGGTCCTCTGACCGAAAGCGACACCGCTGCATATTTTATTGTTTTCATCTATCTCGTTCTGCGTACAGAGGCAGTATTCCGCACGGTTGTCTCTGTGATGACAGATTGCAGCGTTAATTTGTCACTGGCTGTCTCTAGTTGCTTACCGCCTCGCAGTGATTCAAGGTCACACTGACAGGCATGTCACAGCTGGAGCCACCGAGGACTGGCCAACCCGGATGCGGCAGCGTTGAGTGATGAAACTGGAAGAAAGATGGACGAGGGGACCATGAGGGAAATTAGAGAAAACAGCTCAGGTGAATTTTTAGCAGAAAATTAGGGTTGGCGACCCCAACCGATAGAGTATTTATTGGATCTCTCTGCAGTATATTTAGTCTTGGCGAGATTTGAAGAAAGCTCGGTTTGTGGGGGAAGCCCCCGACCCGCCGACACGCCGTGTGAGAGTTCAGATCCTCCGAGTCAGTTCTGAAAGCTTTTCATCAACACTGAATTGACTGCCAGGGTTCAGGGTGACCTACAGAGAGTTTTGTCTATAGACCAAAGACAGTAAGTTAACATTTAAAGTGCATTTCAGATCGCCGGAAATTGGCGGTGCGTCTAGGTGTAATTCTTCGTGCATAGATTTCCAGAAGGCCGTTCTGACATTGAGGGTGAAGGCGGGTGTGTGAAAAACACATTCAAGGTCGATAACAACCACAAACATTCGGCGCTGAAGTTTTAACAAGGTCCTGTCTATTTAATAAATGTCACTGAAAGCATATCTTCTGAAGCGCACCGTAATGCAGAGCGGTGTCGGTGTAAACATGCTTACGCTTCAGAATTAATGCCGCTAATGGACATTACTGAATGTGTGCAGCCCAAACCACCGACGGCGTACTGAACCACAGGTGACCGGTCATTGGAACCTGAAAAAAAGGGCCCGAATTATATAATTCATTTATAATTTATATCTGCATGACATCAGACACGAGGGACATGAGGTCGTTCTACAGATGCTTTTATCCCAGGGATCCAAACTTGATGGTTGGGGTCTTAACACAGGGTTAGCCATAATGAAAAACCCTAAGAGCAATCAGGGTTGAGGGCCTTGCACAGGGGCCCACAACTTCAGTGGACCTGCAACTTTCCAATTGATTTGAGTTACTCTACCACACTCATGGTGTGGATCCCAACAGTCCATAACTCATATTATAATATTTATTATTATACAAAAAGATTTTTTAACCTCTGTTGCGTTTTAAAGTCGGTTCTGACACAAATGCATCAAAAACTGACATATTCACAATCTAAATTCTCAGGGCAATTTAAATTCTCATAATTTTTTAGAGTCGTGTCCCAATACTTTTGACTGTATAGTGCATTTTGAAGAAGTGTATAGAATAATATCTGTGTTCTCTGTTCTCCGTGTTCTTTCCTAATGCACTAAACTAACAGGTTAACTTAGTTTGACCAATTATTTTTAATCTGCTTGCTTTTTAGAGAATGTAATTGAAATGTTTCCATGAAAACAGATATCTTTTCAGACTATAAATTCTCTTTAAAGTGTAATTTGCAGGAGTAACATGTAAAATACTTGTGTGTTATTTCCTTTCCTCGCAGCAATGTGTAGATAAAAGCTGGTACCGTCACGTTTGCTTAAATCTATTAGAATAACAAAGTGTTTACTTCATGTCACTGGTTCTTTATCACGTTCTTGGTCTGCAATAAAAGTGAAGGAACATGATAAAGTGTGTTAACTCTAAATATGGTATTTCTTTACCAGAAGACTCGAGAGAATAAGACATTTCTTAGTAATACTTCTGTGATGTATTAGATGAAAGATCCCCATTAGAAGTGCCGACAGCACATTTTTTCTGACTGCGCACAGAGAAATCCCTCAACGTCGGTGGAAAACCTGCTAACAGCACAATGACAGGTGAGTGTAAGCACATTTTTTCCTTATCACTTATTGATGACTGAATGTGGGGATGATGCAAGACATTTTTATACCGAACATGCGGCAGCTCAGGTTCCTATAGCCCCAAGGCTCGGTTGATTCCAATAAAATAATTCAAGACACCATTTAATGAAGTCACCTCCAGGATTTTTTGGAAAGATCAAGGTTTTTTTTTTTTTTTTTTTTTTTTTTTTTTTGTGGTCAGTTAACAAATATGGGATTACGAACCCGCATTCAATTAATTTGACTCTGTGCAGCTGTTCAAATGTTACGACAGAGGCTGCAGCATAAACATGAACATAAACCGACCGTGTCTGATGGGTGGAAGGCTGGCTTGAGGATTACTTCATTTCCAGAGTAACAGTATTTTAACTGGTTGAACTGGGGGCACAGGGATTGTGGTGGTATGGACATGCTTGGGATATGGATATATATATATATATATATATATATATATATATATATATATATATATATATATATATATATATTATATTATTAGATATATTATTTCTATAAATCCATGTGTTTTTGGTGATTTGAACTTTTAATTTTGATCTAAAGATTAATTTATTTTGTCTTCTGTGCTGTATACAGCTCACAGGAAGCAATTTGAGTGCGTGCCTTGATTAAGGGCACTTCATCCACTGTATTTGGTGGGACGGGGAATCGATGAGCACTTTCAGGTCACAAGGCTGAGGTCTCAACCACATGCTTAAGACTGGCCCTATAATACAAGAGTCATATTAGAATAGTAACATGCCAGTTGTGCTCGGTCACATGTATTATTTACGTATATATGCTTAGATTTGAATAAGGTTTAATTTAACTTTATTCATTCATTCATTCATTATCTTCCGCTTATCCTCTATTAGGGTCACGGTGGGGTTCCCCATGCCCATCCAGGGGAGAACGTCTCGGGCGCTGGGCAGATAGACCCAGGACAGGGCGCCAATCTATCGCTGGGCATAATTTAACTTTAGTGAATTGGTAATTATGAGGCTGAAACTTGCGGAGCGATGAACCTTCTTCACACGTTCCTCCTGAATTTTTCACATATGTTCGGAATCATTAGGGCTGAAGAGCCAGTAGTGCTCGAGCTGTAGCGTTAAACCAGTCTCCTAATAACGTGTGGTCCGTCATGCCGTGTGTATCAACACGTACGAAACCTTCAGAAGGTAAACGACAAAGATCAGCGTTTCCCTGTGCACTGACACTCCTCTGTATGATTATCTTTAAAACGGACCTTGAAAGTTTGCTTCTAAAGTGCATTTCTAAACTGAAGTCTGGCTTTCTTTCAAAGTCCAGGGGAGTCTTAATGGACTTGCTTTTGTGAGTAGATTTAAGGTCAGCTTTCTTCAGGCACATCTGTCTCATGGCCTTGGCTTTTTCTGTGTAGACTCAAATACTCGCACTATAAATGCTTTATAAATATCTAACTGTAATTTAACACGGATCTGGTGCTTGATATTATAATGTTAATGAGATTCCTATAAATGTACTGATACGCTGTACTTATGAGTGTACAGTGAAATTATTAACCACACAAACCTCACTTTTAGCCTTTTTAACCTCGGCTGCCGATATTTCCTCCGAGCTGAATGTAGCATTTTTGCAGAGTGATGACCTGAGTGGCTACACTAAATAATCCTGCAAACAAAACCTTTCCCGGCTCAGCTTCAACTTACAATAAATCTATCCGCCTTCTGATGCAACCCACAGTACATGCAAGAGCTGACATTTGCAATGTTGAACTTAATCTGTCACTAGACATGATTCATTTGCGGAAAAGAAATGTCTCGCTAAAGCTATCCATCTGTTTTTCTGCACATGTGCAAGCACTACGCTTTGAAAGTCGCCGAACACGGCAGCTTTTTTGGGAGTGCGGTGGTTCCACACGTTCCCGTTTGTCATCTTGTTAAATGATTTTGTTTTATTGCCCAAAACCTAGTCTATTGGGTGTTATAAGGGAGTCGCAAACTTTTGGCTGCCCGCTTCAAAAACCTTTAATCAAACTCTTTATCAGAGTTACATTTTCTGAAGACACTCGGTCTTTACTTGATGTTTTGAAGTAAATATTACACTTTAAACAGTTTATCTCGAGTGGATTGAGCGAACCATTTTCATTTCGAATGCAATTTTAAGTTAAGCATCTGTTCTTCAGCGTGAGAGGATGGAGGACTTTAGGCCAATTCCACTGCAGATACTGAGGATTTGGGCGATTTACATCCTCCTGTCTTCCATCTTATTATTTCTGCTTTAGACTAAAAAGTACAGTTTATTCTATTCTTTTTTTTTAATAGCATTTAGCAGATGCTGTGATCTGCGGTTCAAAGTGGTGTAAAGAAAGTTTAAGAAAATGTGTGGACGTCCATCATTCAGTCTGCGTTAGACTCGTGATGACGAGTAAATCTACAGGATACGAAAGATCAACCTTTTATAAACACTAGTTTATTTATAGCAGAATAACTCTCGTGAGTTCAGGATTAGACGGACATGATGGGAAATCTCAGGAACGGTAAAAGGCTCGCTCTGTCTCACGCGCGTCAGATGCTCCTTATTTATTTATTTTATTATTTATAGCAGATCGTGGTTGCTGAGTAACAGCACGCCGTTTAATTCATTGAACTCGGACTTCGGATTTCGTATATCATTTTACTTATTAGCGACTTATTTTCGGCCTGATTTGCTAATTAGAAGACAAAGCTGATGTTTTAAATCTCATACAGATCATATCAATGGTATCGATTTGTAATTTTTAGATTTTGAAAGCAGCAGTAAGTGCGTCAGGAGGTGTGCTTCATGTTGTGCGTCGCTACAACGATGATGCATCATAACTTTCGGTTGAAAAAAAGGTCAGTGTGTTATTAAACCAAGAGGTTCAAACGTTCATGGCGGCATAACGCATTGTGGTTACACTATTGAAATGGAAGCACCGTACTGTTTACTTCTATCTGCAGGAAATATGCTCTTATTAAACACGACAGCCCGACTGTGAAGCATCTGCGATGTGGGGATGAGCTGCGGGTGAATCCTCCCGAGGGTCAGTCAACTTCAAAGAGCCCAGGTTACAGACATCAAACTGGTTTCAAGGTTTTTCCACAAATGAACTGGTGACACTGTGACCAAAAAACACGCCGTCCTTATTTTGTTGTTGATGTTGCAGATGCCCCTGCATCTTTGTTTCTTTTTGTGTGACTGGCACTAGGTGATTTTTCTCTCCCCTAAATTTGTTGCATGTAGAGTTTGTGAGTCTTGCAGCAAGGAGAATGAGCAAATTAAATGCTTTATTGGGCTGAGACATAATCAAATCAAGGAGCAGTACTGTCTTGGGTATAAACTCTGGCAGGTTGGATTGAGATCAGCTGCTTTAAATGACGGGCACAACAGAAAGGAAGGTGACATTTTTGGAATAAAATAGTCCTGAAATTGCTTGTGCTAGGCAAAGTATTTTTGTCTTATTAATTCTCCGAGATAATACGTCTTGACAGCGCCTCCCAAAGCGGATCCATAAAGCAACCCTGCAGAGAGCTTTGCCTAGGCTGGCCTTTTGAAGAAGTTATTGCTTTGATGTATGAGGGAGCAGATAAAACAGCATGGGGAGCGAAGAGTAATTGCACTGGGTCTACCGGGGGACACTATTTTGCCCACACAATGACTTCAATCTCTGCCTTTCTCAGGCAAATGGACACTGGATCATACACTTGATGGAGCTGACCGCAGTACCTCTACATGATTAACCTTTTCCATGGTCTAAAGATTAATTACTGCATGGAGATGTCCAACAAATTCTCTTTTTTTCTCTCCTTTTTTCCAAACAACATCGGGTCAGATTACTGGAGGTGGTAGGTCTCACCTCCTATTGAGTGTTTTTCTGTTTTTTTATTTGATACACAGCTTATTAAGAGACCTGCTTAGCATGGGACTTGTGAAAATGATTTAAAAAGTCACATTACACTAAGAAAGAAAGTGGAGAAATGATTTCGAGCTCATTATACTTATCCTTTCTTGTCACTCCGTGTGTGAGTTTGTGTCGCGGGTGGGAGGAGTGTCGGTTAGGGACTTTGTGGGTGGCTGAAAAAAAAAAAATCTTGGCACAGTGGAAATGTCTTGCTTCTGATAGCGCAAATAAAAGTTTAAGCAATTTTGTAATTGAACGACAGAATAGCAGCGAACGGGAAAATGGTGTAAGCACTTAAATAGGAGAATTCGAGTAACATCTTTATAATAAAAGGTGTTTAAATGCTAAAATTTTCACGTTGATTTTTACTCGTATAGATTTTTTTTTTTTTCGAAGGGAACAGCAGAAGCATTGCAATTACCAAAATCTAATGTGGTGTTTTTTTTTTAACACAGAACTCCTAAAAGCCTCTGATAAAAACCCCGCTCACTGACACACCAGTCTGCTGCCACATCAAATCAGCCCCAATTATTAAATCGTCAGTGAGGGAGGTGTTCTCAGAGGGAGTGAGGGAGGTGTCCTGATCACCAGTGGGCAGCCCTGTACACGGCGCCCACAGGGCCATTGGGGTTGGGTGCCTTGCCCAATGGCACTTCAGCTGTAGTTCATGTTGGGACCGGGAATCGAACCGGGGACCTTCAACAACAAGCCTATTGGCTGTAATACTGATTATGGACCTGAGGATGCCAAAATATTATGTAGTTCCCAAATATCTGAGGTTCAAAAGATGCCAGCAGGCCATTTGCATGATTTGGTTTTCCCTCCTCTTGTTTGTCCTCTGCACTGGTTGCATATTGTCGCAATAAATAAAATAAAAAGCGGAAAAGGATAGGTCTTCATGAAGTGGTTCGTAGACGTGTAATCCTAAATAATTTTGCTCCTTCACCATGATCATGGAATTTTTGGTATTTTCTGTCACCGAAAGGAGCTCAGCTGTAATCTGTCATCATTACCGTGTCACATCCCAGACATCATAAACAAACCCAAACAGGCAAACAATAATTAATTTCAAGGGCATTCGGAGTGTAACATTGCAAATGGCGACAGGGTAAAAGGCTCGCTTAAAAATGAAGGAGTGGCAGGTTTCGGAGACGGGTGCTGGGTTAATTGCAGCCACCTCCTGCCTTTTGGTGCTGACGTCCGCTGATTGGCTGTCTTTCCCCCCTCGTCCGCAGGACATTGCTGTTTGTGGTGATTGGTGATGCGGGACACTGACAGCCCCCCATTTTGTCAAAGCACTCCTGTCACAGCTCGCTCTAATGCCTGGTAAAAAATAATTCCCCTTGTTCCACATCTGAAGGTTTCCAATAAATATAGGTTTGTGGTGTGTGCAATTGCTCTTTGCTCAATGGTCTTTTTTTGAGGAAAGGGGTATGTGTTGGGTAGATAAATGCCAAATGAACAGTTGTCTAGGGTGGCCTTTACAGAAGCATGAGGTATACAAACAATGACAAAGCCACTAAGCTCAGAGGTCGATGTTGGAGTTTTCAAATCCTCAGGTGGACTAACCTTGGGGATTGAGCGAGCAATCACTCTCCAGGACTCAATTAAAAGCATCTTGCAGTTTATTGGCGTGGGGCTGTTTGTGTTTACGTGTAAAGGTCTCCCGTCGCAGCACAGCATTACGGTGACACGCTGCACGCTCATAATGGATGCCCTGTGCTTATTCGCTGTATGAATACACGGCCTGCTTTAACAGGTGAGGCCGAGTGTAATTCTTTACCCTTATTGATTTGTTACTGTCGCACCAGCTTGACTAATGAAGGTGATTAAGAGGCCTATTTTCTTGATGATACAGACATTAAGGATACCAGTGGGAAGTGGTCGCAAACATAAGCAACAGATGGCTTTAGTCCTTCTCGAGACTATTCACTAATTCTTCCTGCTGTTGCCGTCGTTGGTCACGGCGCACAAGGACACGAGGTAGGTTTCCACTCGGAACACACTCCCTCTCTCCATCAACCCGCACAGACAAAGGATCGCGGGGATTTAGCAGCATTTCAGTTTTTGTTAATTAACTGTGCTGTCGGGTCGTTTGGGTTTTAATCAAAGGCAAATGCCTTCTGCGAAATCCGGTCCATATGGAAGAAAACTCCGGCAAATGTCACACCGTGAACTCGGCGCGCACTGTATTAGTCCTGCTCCGAGCTTAAGGTCCAGACATGCTAAAACAGAAGAGCCTTCCCCAAACTGTTGGGTGGGTGGGTGAGTCCAAATCACCCGCGCCGACGAGGCTGAATAAAACGCCTGAATCCAGTGATTTGTGACTCTTTACTTTAGTCTGTATGATGTGAGCTGAAGTATAGAGATGAGGCAACTTTGCACATCCGCTGCTTCATCCACTCCACTCCTGTCCACAGCCATATAGCACAGAACGCTCGCAACCGGCAGATCAAGCAAAAAGGATGTGCTGCCATGCAGAGAGTACATGTTCGGTATTAGTACCTAAACAATAACAACAAACCATGACCAGACGGCTGTGGATCAGCCCGAGGTTCTTCGGCATGTGTGAACTGTTGTCTGTCAGAGTGCAAAACCTTTGAACCATGACATTCTGACGAGTGGAGATAAAAATCAATAGGTGTTTTCAGAGCAGGCGGATCTCCGGTGGAGTTCCACACTGATGAAGTATATGAAAGTAATACCAAGTGTGATCATGATTCTTTTAATCTGAACTTATTTAAGATTAAAAATATTGGACACATCTATCAGGACCCAACTCCTAAATACTGAAATCCACGTGTTTCATTCAGTCCAGCTTTCACAGTTTATTAAATCAAGCAACGAGCCGTGAAATTCGGACTGCACTCCTGCACACATAGCATGATTTGTAACGGCGTGGTTGGCCGAGTTCATGTTGAAGAGCTTGACTGGCCCACACTGAGTCCTGACCTTAACGTCATCAAACACCTTTCTGACCAGATCTTCTCATCCCACATCGGGGCCTGACCTCCCAGACGCTCTCCTGCATGAATGAGAGGTTTTCCTCCGACAGACTTGACGTTCTTGTCGAGTGGAGGCTGTTAAATCCACGAAAGAGGAACCAACTCCATATTAATGCCTGTGGATTAAAAGCTGAAGATGTCGTTTGTAAGTGGATTATTCCATTTGTCCATACAGCGTATGCGATATATTTTAATTTAGACTGACGAAGTGAGCGGAGTTCTGTTCTCCCTGATGTTTTGGTGATGATCACAATACCAACGACCAAAGAAAATGCAGATACATTTTAAAATAAACGAACGGAATGCATAAATATGTTTTCCAAGCCACACTGTGGACGTAGAAAACTATGGCAAAATCTATTTTTGCACCTGTTTAATAATGCACCATGTGCCGTGGGTCGTGTTGCTGATCCGATGAGCCATGGCACAATAACAATGATAAGTAAGCAACAATGTGAGACAGGTCCGCATTTCTCCTGCATAAGCATTGTGCCTTCTCATCCTGACTGTGCTTCTGGATGTTGCTCATTGTTATACTGGAATTGTTTGACACGATTAACTCTAATAGATCACCACAGCCGGAAACCCGATTCCATCTGAAAGTGTTGGGGTTCACGTTAAAACAATTGGACCGTGCGTTCACAGTCGTCGTGTCTCGCGGATCGCAAGGATTAAATTGCTGCTGTTTTGTAATCTTTCATGGATGTCTTTTCCCCCCGAATTGTGTGTTTCAGGACATAAAGCATCCTGTTCCCCATCCGCTTCAATATAGTGACCTGTAAATTACACACTGCGTCGTTCTGAGTGCTTCATCCCGCTGTCAGGAAAAAGACAATGAGCCACTTTGTGATTAACCCCTCGTTTACTGCAGGATCTGCAACATCAGCATCGCATCCAATCAGCACACAGCTGCCAAACCGATTACATAAAGGGTTCTGCTCACGGCGCTGCACAGCTGCTGCATTTCTATGCGACAGGTAAAAGATCTCGTTGACACTTTAAACATGCATCCATCCATCCATTATCTTCCTTTATCCTCTATTAGGGTCGCGGGGGGGGGGGGCGTTCCCCATGCCCATCCAGGGGAGAACGTTTCGGGCACTGGGCAGATACACCCAGGACAAGACGCCAATCTATCGCTGGGCACACATTTACTCACATGGACACACTCTATATGGGGCAATTTGGAGAACTTAATAGACTTGATCCATGTTTTTGACTGTGGGAGGAAACCGGATAACCCGGAGGAAACCCACACGGACACGGGGAGAACATGGAAACTCCACCCAGATGGGGATTTAGACTGGGAAATTCTAGCGCTGAGAGGCGCCACTAAGCCACCGTGTCGCGCCACTTTAAACATAATGAGGAATAATGAGGCAAATGTGATTCATCCGTAATGACTTTAATTTTGAGAGGTACAGCTGAATTAATAACACAAAGTTGATTTTACAACCGCACGGTGGATTGCAGTTGTTACGTGACACAAAAATGACAGCATCTTTCTTCAGGCTCGGAGCGACTGAGGCCTCGAGTCACCTGCACTCATCAGCCACAACGTCACGGCCGCTGACAGCTGACGTGAAAAACAGGGATCCTCTCGTTACCGTGACATCTGGCAGTGGGCGGGATGAATTAGGCGGCAAGTGAACATTGTGTCCTTGAAGTCGACGTGCTGGAATCGGAAAAAACGAGCAAGCGTAAGGTGAGCGGCTCCGACCAAAAGGCCACACTATTATGAGTTGCGGTCACCTGATTCTTTTCTTCTTAATTTTTGTCTTTCGATCTTCGTTTTTACACGGGACATGATCCGCCCTCGCTGTTTGAAGCTCATGTCTTGATAAATAAGCCAGGTTCTGCTCAGAGACAGCGTGGCGGTGCATTAGTTATCGCTTCCGCCTCCAGCAAGAATAATTCCGCTCTGAGTCCCAGATGAAGCGAGCAAAGGGTACATTCTGTAGAGAGTCGGCATGTCCTCCCCATGCTGCCGTCGGTCCACAGACATGCTGATTGGTTTACTGGAGACAGTAAACAGCCATCTATGAGTCCAGATGATAAAATATCCTAAATAAACGGACAAACGCATCCGGTTTTAAGAGTTGGAATTGAATTCTTCATTTCTAAAAGCTTTCAGTGTAAAAAATAGAAATTAAGCGTTGTTAATTAAAGCTAGGCGGCACGGTGGCTTAGTGTTTAGCACGTTCGCCTCTCAGCGCTAGGGATTCCCGGTTTAAATCCCCATCTGGGTGGAGTTTCCATGTTCTGCCCGTGTCTGTGTGGGTTTCCTCTGGGTTCTCCGGTTTCCTTCCACAGTCCAAAAACATGGATCAATTCAATTGAATTCTCAAAATTGCCCCATATAGAGTGTGTGTGTGTGAGTGAGTGTGTGCCCAGCGATGGATTGGCGCCCTGTTCTGGGTGTATCTGCCCAGCGCCCGAGACGTTCTCCCCTGGATGGGCATGGGGAACCCCACCGCGACCCTGATAGAGGATAAAGCGGGAGATAATGAATGAATGAATGAATAATTAAAGCTACTTTTCTTAATCAGCAATATTTTTTTTTATATATTTGCACCATTCAGTAATTACACAAATCATATATATTAAGATTAAGGAACCGTATGGAGGGAAGATCTTTTTTTCTTTTTTTTTTTTTTTTATTTTAAGTTTTGTATGAAATTATACAGAGTGGAGCTACATGGTTTTACAGAACACAGAGTCTATTTGACAATGATGTTCTCATTTCTCTGACACAGAGAGAGCAGCGGAAAGGCTGGTGTGAGCAAAATAAATGAGATTGAGTGTCTCTGTAAAAGGTTTATGAATATGACGAACAGGATTCTGCATGGCTTAACAAATCATTTGCACACACTTCAGGGGGAAAATATGGGTCTAGATTGAAATAATATTTAATGAAAACCTTTTACGGCAATTTAGTTTTTACACATTTCAATAATCCCGAGGTGGGGGGGGCTTCTAATTCCACCAAGAGTTTTAAGGGCAGATTTAATGTATCACTGCCCCAATCTGAGGCGTGTCCTGTACCTCCTCAGGTTTATGCCACTGTAAAATGAAACGCTGGAAATGTCAAGGTATGACTTTTTGGAGCTCAGGGGTTACGACACCGTTCCATAATAACAGGGTTCTATTTCCTGGTCTTTTTACGGGATTGCAGTCTTGTTTGAGTCCTAGATGTTGGTTGAAATTGTGGTTTTGCGGCAGAAACGGAAAACGTTGTGTTGTGCGAACGACTCTTCGACGCGTTAATCGTTTAATTAATCGGCAGAAAATGGTTTTGTTTAATGTGCAGCTCTGCAAAACACTGGAAGGATATTTGCAAAGCTCCCTGAATTTGTGTTTTATATTGTTGCAGCTTTCCTGCATTGTCGCTTCCAACATTTGCCTTTCAGGACTTGCCACTGAAATTATTTTCATGATGCCTCTTGTGGTTATTTTCGATCAAAGGAAGTCTCTCGAGTTGTATACATATATAAAAACTCGATAACGCTGTTGCTTGAGTGTTGCAAAAACCATTGTTTGCATCGCACGCTGGAGATTTGCGTCATCCAAGGACCTTTGAAAGAGCCTTTAAAGTGATTTTTTTTATAAAGTTAAAAGCCGCTTTATTTATTGATTGAAAGGAGGAAGAAAAGATGGAAGTGAATGTATAAACTTCTCAAATTGCCCTTTATCATCCGAAAACATTGTTCCCAGGCCATGTAATAAAGGGCAAATGCTGCACACTCGCTATTATGGGAATTTCCAAAGAGCCGTAATATTTAAGATCACTCTGTCATCAGAGAATATATATACAATATATATTACATTTACCAGGGCAGCACAGTGGCTTAGTGGTTTATCATGTTCACCTCTCAGCACTAGGGATTCCCGGTTCGAATACCCATCTGGGTGGAGTTTCCATGTTCTCCCCGTGTCCGTGTGGGTTTCCTCTGGGTTCTCCAGTTTTCTCCCACTGTCCAAAAGCATGGATCAAGTCAATTGAGTTCTCCAAATTGCCCCATATAAAGTATGTCTGTTTAAGTGAGTGTGTGCCCAGCGATAGATCGGCGCCCTTTCCTGGGTGTATCTGCCCAGCGCCCAAGACGTTCTCCCTTGGATGGTCATGGGGAACCCCCCCCCCTTCCCCCTGCGATTCTAATGGATGATAAAGTGGAAGATAATGGATGGATATTACATGTTCTGTGTGTATATATACAATCACCAAACCTTTCAAAGTGACCTGAACGTCGTTGCACTCACTTTAATTAATGGCTTTCTTTACTCTGCTTCTATAGAAGGCAGAGTCTTTTATCTGGTGATCCCAGAGTCCCACAGGCTGCCGCTGTAAAACTGCGAAACTTCAGCCAGCTACTTTATATGATGCCCAACTTGGGAGCAGATTCTCCGGTACAAATTCTGCAGTTTGATGCGGGTCAGAGGTTAGTACCAAGGTCTACACCTGGGCTCATTAACTGTTTTCACACTTGTCCAAAACCACCGAGCTCGTTCTTCAGACGGAACCGGGGTCTAAGACGCTATGACCCGGCTAATGAAGCACATGAACACCTTCAGCAGCAGACTGCGGTTCAAAGGCTAAGCATAGTAACTAAATTCCTCACTACAGTTTACTAATAATTTAAAACGAACTTTCGAATCGGCCTCATTTCGGTCGCCTGCGTTTATTTATACGTCTCTTTGTCCGGCCGCCTCGGCGTCACGTTTTATGTAGTTGCTGCAGTTTGGGGTAGAAGCATGCTGCAGAAAACCTAAATTAAATGGCTAAAATCCTTTCAAAATTCCCTAAGCCTATTAAATTCCATCCACATGACTTGGTGCTAATGGCAGTACTTGCCTGCTCTGCTCTCAGGGAGTATTAGTGATCTTCTCTACACTTCCACATCATTTAATATTACAGTATAAAGCTTTATTTAGGTCATAATTGCACAAAGCAAACGTTTTTCATATCACTCAACGCACGTCCAACGTTGTGGGCGAATTCAAATGATACGATTTCATGGTGGAAATGCTGGAGTTCTGCGAGGTTTCGTATTCAGTTCACATTCACAGGTAGGACAGTGTTTTACTCACGCAGCTGAGGATGACTTACTTATTTCAATATTGCTGCGCCGTACAGTACGGAGATGACGGCGCTGAGACAAAAGAAAGACGTGAAGCACTTAAGCGAAAGTGTTTTAAATGTGGAAGAGGACCCAGACAGTTGAATTAGGACCTGGATGCGGTTCAGACTTCCAGAATTTCATCTTAATGCCAGGCACTTAACCAGATGTCCGGCGACATAGTGCCGTTCACAGGCTGCCTTTGTTCGGCTTGCCAAAGGCAGTGGGAATAATTGAAAAGTAGTGCTCATCTGGCTCGGCGAGGCCGGGCTGCTCCCGCGTGTGCATTGTTGTTCCGTGATGAAACACGCCCCGTTGATGGATGGAGCAGTCGTGCTGAGCAGCCGCATCACCATCCACCATCCACTGCTTGTTTTCCTCCTTCTCACATATAAGCATTCCTACTCGGTGCCTGTTTATCCATCTGCATGAGGAAGGCTTGAGCACCCGAAGCTCGCTTTCCCGAGTTATTAAGATCTTAATCTAATTGCCGAACTGGAATGAAATTCAAATGACTAAATAAAAACTTCACAGCCTCTGATGCTGTTGGAAATTTTTATCAAATTGGATTTTTTTTTTTTTTTTTTGAGGCAGCGAGTCCTCAAGAAGCTCAATGGCTTTAAATGTGGCACTGTCCCCAAATTATTGGGCTTTTTTATGTGAAATTTCTGTTAGAAGTGTCCTGGAACAATATAGGCTGCGCTACTGGAAGCCAACACAAACCCCCCAAGTACTAAAACATCAGTGTGTCTACAAACCTCCCCACGTCTGGGAAGGCACAGGGTCTAAATCACACCATCATTGGGTTCTGGAGCAGAGGAACGAGCTGAAACACAGAGCATTTTAATACGTCCATCTGTTGGTTTTGAATTGCGTGGGTGATTAGATGCTAGATGGTGTGCCACTTTGCAATATATACAGTATTTAGGCTCCAATATCAAAAATATGTAAATGCCACATGATAATTAGGTTGTTAATCAAACTGTAAATTGTACTTCTGCCTTCATGGACCCTTAAACATGAAGCCACAAAATAGGGATGGATGCACCGTGCCTATCTTTATCCATAGATCTATTATTCTTAGTCCATTGTTGTTGTCTTGGATACCATCCCAACCATTAATCAATGTACAAAAATAATGTCAGCCGCCTCTTGTAGACAGTAAGCAAGAGAGAGAGAGGGTCGAGCCAGTCAGCTCTGATTAATTTGCTTCATTCCTGAGGACATAGCTAATTGTAAGATCCATTTACTTGTTATTTAGGCTGACTCCATTGGGCTGTGTGTCAATACAATGCTCTTTATCCAGATCGAGTGCCCTTTCTACACCTGACATCCTTGTGAATAAGATTTTATACATACCGTCTGATTTAACGTCATCACATGATTTCATAAATCAATTTAAAAACCTCAGTTTTCCGATTTTAAAAAGTTCGGGTGATTTATGGTTTGCTTTCCTTTAGCAGTAATCAAGAAGCACTATTTTATTTAAGGTTTATTATTTTTTCCTTTTATGTATTATACCCAGAATTCCACTAGTTTGTATCAACACCGTTAAAATTTCAAACGATTCGGTGAATGTCCTCCGAGTGAATCTTATTCCTGAATCAATCAGTGAGCCTGAAAAATAACGTACATTAAATAAATCCAGCAGAAGAGACGCCTCATTAAACATATAGGAGCGTTACACACAGCGTCTGTCTGCCATCATGATCTGAAGTCATTAACGTCTGTATATACTCATACAGCTTTAAACAAAGGTTTAAACTCCCACTGAAATGACTTGTTTGATTTATTTTCATCATTAATAGCTTGTCTTTATGTAAATATGACAATAACATTATATACACATAGTGTGTGTGTGTGTGTGCACTATTCATTCAGTACTGTCCTTAGGATACTCTAGTTAGGTTTACAATGATTGAGTTTCATGGTAATCTGCCTGGCTGTCTATCTACCTATCAACATACCTACCTACCTACATACTTAACAACCAGCTACCTACCTAACTACCTACCGACTTACCTACCCGCCTACTAAACTACCTACCAACCTACCAACATATCTACCTACTTAACTACCAGCTACCTACTGACTTGCCTACTTACCTACCTACCTACATATCCACCTGTTTAATTACCTAACTACTTAACTACCTACAACCCACCTACTTAACTACCTACAACCCACCTACCTATCTATCTATCTATCTATCTATCTATCTATCTATCTATCTATCTATCTATCTATCTATCTATCTATCTATCTATCTATCTATCTATCTATGTTACATTTTCTTAATAAGTTGTACAGATGTTTGTATCTGTTAGAAGATGAGTTAACTTGCAGCGGAGCACCAACTTGTGCGTAAGACTGCGCAGTATTAATAATGGAGGAGCTGTCAGTGAGGACTGGAGTGGAATGCTGCTATGAGACACAGGATGAGTTGGCCGGCAAAAAAAAACAAAAACAAGCTGTTTATGCAATTATAGAATTCAATAATGCAGTAATAACCAATCTGAATTAAGCACGCTTGACTCACTTGACTTTCCATCTGGGTAACAGAAAATACTTTCATGGTAAGTTCCGTGTGAAGCAAATCGGCACCTCCTTAATCCTCAAAGAAACTGGAAGATTTTCCTCTTGAAGGACGGCCCATCCAACCACATACGTTTCAGCATTTTAAAAAGGATTAAAACTCTGCTTCAGACAAGGAGCGCGCTACGTTTCTATTAATATACTATATTGTTTTGGTGTTTTGGAATGTTGTAGCTGCCATTAAAACGGGATTTTTCTGTAGCATCAGAATCTTGTTACTGCTTAGTATATATTATTTAATGTACGTTATTTTTTAGGCTCACTGATTGATTCAGGAATAAGATTCACTCGGAGGACATTCACTAAATCGTTTGAAATTTTAACTGTGTTGATACAAACTAGTGGAATTTTGGGTATAATACATCAAAGGAAAAAATAATAAACCTTAAATAATATAGTGAACTGATTTACTACAAGTAAAAAACATTGAAGTTATATTAAGAGTTCTACTTTAAAGAATTGTTGCAACTATTATATCATGTTTGTATTTTAATCAGGTCAGCCATTAAGATGCTGTGATTCTCATTGGGAGACGGAGATTCACAAGATTAGATGATTTGGAATCGAAAAAGGGCGGCACGGTGGCTTAGTGGTTAGCACGTTTGGGGGGGGGGGGGGGGGGGGGGGGGGGGGGGGGGGGGGGGGGGGGGGGGGGGGGGGGGGGGGGGGGGGGGGGGGGGGGGGGGGGGGGGGGGGGGGGGGGGTTTCCTCCGGGTTCTCCGGTTTCCTCCCACAGTCCAAAAACATGGAACAAGTTAATTGAATTCTCAAAATTGCCCCCTGTAGAGTGTGTCTGTGTGAGTGAGTGTGTGCCCAGCGATGGATTGGCGCCCTGTCCTGGGTCTGTCTGCCCAGCGCCCGAGACGTTCTCCCCTGGATGGGCATGGGGAACCCCACCGCGACCCTAATAGAGGATAAGCGGAAGATAATGAATGAATGAATGGAATCAAAAAGTTGGAGGCAAGATTGAGGAGGCATCTGGACATCTGCAGAGGTTTGTTGATGAGGTTTATATTTGGAGAAGGATGCTGAGGATGGAGTCACGAGGTAGAAGGAGGAGAGGAAGGCCACAGATGAGGTTTATGAATGTGAAGAGGGAGGACATTCAGGTGGTTGAAGTGGCCTTTGAGGATGAGGTCAAACGGAAAAATAATAACTCGCTGTGCGCCTCCTAATGGACACAACCGAAAGAAGAGGTATTATATTCAGGTAAATATTATAATATTGTGTATGTTTGATTTAGATAAACAAAATATTAATTTAAAATGGAATAGACCGTGTCTGAGATTGTTAGTTTGACTTTTTAAAAATTATTCAATGAATATAACAGAATAATAACATCTTACACACACATATCGACCCGGGACATGCTTGCCATCAAGTAATTTATTTATATAGTTATAAATCTAGACAAAACTAAGTATTAGTTATTCTTGGTGCCCTTATTGCCATCCCAAATATTATTTATTTATATATATTTTATTCTTATACTTTATCTGATAATTTTTTTTCCCCACAAATATATATTAGAAACATAAAAGCAGCCCATTCCTGACATCGCACTGGTTTCAGTGGACTAATTATTCAGGACTTGAATAAAAGCTATGCAGCGCATTACGTGGTGATGTACATATTAATATGCTTTTTCTTTGCTCAGATCATGTCATGCTTTGTCATCTTCTTATCCAAATGAATGCTCTTTCATCTTTGGATCAAAGGACATCGTTCAGCCTTCTGAAGGAGAGAGAATTGAAAGGATTTCTGTTGACCCTTGTCATCCAGCTCTTACAGTGTCCCAGCCTTTTGTTAGGACTGTATAATATGATTAGGTAAATTGATAAGGTATAAGCACACCAGCTCTGTGTTTCTCGTATGGCAGTAATATTTGAGGAGGTCCCGGCATTGTGTGTGAAGGAAGCCTGATATTCAGTGCATTTAGGTTTGATAGATAGAGTGTTTATATCTTTGTTCTCCACTAGGAGTAGCTCCAGCTCTGGTCTGAGTGTGTCTGCTGCACTAAAGAGAGAGAGAGAGAAAAATAGACAAACCAGAGAGGGTTTTAACTTCACAGCCAAAAGTAAAGGGAAATAAATCCTAAATTTATTGAATGTTTACGAAAAGGGCAAATAGTTTGTCATATCGCTGAGAATCTTTCAACATAAATTATGATGTATGCCCTGATGAAGAGTAAATATACACACTCTCACTTTAGGAGGGTATTTGACTGAACACTTCATCAAAGAAACACACTCAACACAATTTTTCACTGCACTTGAACGTCATTAGTCACGTTTGATAGCGAAAATGTGTATTTCATTCATTTACGGATTTGCAACATTAACTAGGGGCATGGGTGGCACGGTGGCTTAGTGGTTTAGCATGTTCTCCTCTCAGCACTACGGATTCCTGGTTCGAATCCCCATCTGGGTGGAGTTTTCATGTTCTCCCAGTGTCCACGTGGGTGTCCTCCAGGTTCTCCAGTTTCCTCCCACAGTACAAAAACATGGATCAAGTCAATCGAGTTCTCCAAATTGCCCCATATAGTGTGTGTGTATGTGTGCGCGTCTGTGTGTGCGAGTGTGTGCCCAGTGATAGATTGGCACCCAGTCCTGGGTGTGTCTGCCCAGCGCCCAAAACGTTCTTCCCTGGATGGGCATGGGGAACCCCCCCCCCACGTGACCCTAATATAGGATAAAGTGGAAGATAATGAATGAATGAATGAACTGGGGGCATTAAAATATGTTTTCTTTAATACGCTCCTTAAACTTTTATCTCAAACCTAGTAATGATCCGGCATGAGGTAATAATTTAACCCTTGTGTTGGCCTCACTTATTCTAAGTCTGACAACAATGTGAGGACCTTTGCAGAAATAAACCGATGTCTGAAAATCAACCCTCGTTTGGCAATCGGCTGATGCGGTCTGAATAAATTGCTGTGACTTAGACAGGAGATACGGAGAGGTGTCCCATTACCGGTCTGTCTGTAAAGATCCCTTCTGTTTTCAGACACTTACATCATGAACCTGCCAGGAGCAAAAACAAGTGCTTTAATTTGACATGGATGATTGCCCCATAGGTTTACATTATATTGTCATCCTGTGGTGGCTAGTTTTTATATTAGAACCTAACAATAGATGGAAAAAACTACATTAAAATAGGGCCCAGGTTTAAAAAAAGGACAAGATTCTCTTTATATATTTATATATAGTTATATATTATAAGATAATATATTTACATATAGCCTATAAAACATTGCCCTTTCAATAAAACAGAAATTGGGTATTCAACAGGACTCTCCAGAATAAAGCAAACGGGTGCATGCAGCATTTGGAAAGGTCAGCCTCAACTTGTTGTTGTGCTGCTACTGCTGGGCCAGAGGGAGCACAGGAAGAGGCCGGCCTTTGTGAGCGCTCTAGATAAGTCGGCAGCAGCAGCTTGCATGCATTTCTCCAGCCGTCTCACGGCTGTGTGTCAGCTCATTACCTTTATCAGGCAGCCGAGCACTTAGGAAATTACCTCCTCACTGCTGTGGGCGAGCACTTCTGGATTTAGAGAAAGCTTCCAGCCTCGGGACACCGATGCCCCCACATCAATTCTGTCCCTCGGGGAGTGTGAGATGTGTGGGCTTCCGAAGCCCTGTGGCACAGTAAAGTATTAACATGCTATTACACTGACAAGCTGACAGGATGATTGGCACTTGAAACTTAATATAAGTTTATCATGTTGAAATAATCTGCCGTTCATTTAAGCGATGAAACTGGTTTTAAAATGACTTTTAAAATGTGCAACCAAGCTACAACTGAACATTAATCCATGGTGAGGGACAGGTTTTAACATTATTATTATTATTATTATTATTATTAGGCAGCACGGTGGCTTAGTGGTTTAGCATGTTCTACTCTCAGCGCTGGGGATTCCCGGTTCGAATCCCCATCTGAGTGGAGTTTCCATGTTCTCCCCGTGTCCCCGTGAGTTTCCTCCGGGTTCTCCGGTTTCCTCCCACAGTTCAAAAACATGGATCAAGTCAATTGAGTTCTCAAAATTGCCCCATATAGAGTGTGTCTGTGTGAGTGAGTGTGTGCTCAGTGATGGATTGGCGCCCTGTCCTGGGCCTGAAATGTTCTCCCCTGGATGGGCATGGGGAACCCCACCGCGACCCTAATAGAGGATAAAGCGGAAGATCATGAATGAATGAATGAATGAATATTATTATTGGCCGGCACGGTGGCTTAGTGGTTTAGCACGTTCACCTCTCAGCACTAGGGATTCCCGGTTCGAATCCCCATCTGGGTGGAGTGGAGTGTCCGCGTGGGTTTCCTCCGGGTTCTCAGGTTTCCTTCCACAGTCCAAAAACATGGATCAAGTCAATTGAATTCTCAAAATTGCCCCATTTAGAGTGTGTCTGTGTGAGTGAGTGTGTGCCCAGCAATGGATTGGCGTCCTGTCCTGGGTCTATCTGCCCAGCGCCCGAGACGTTCTCCCCTAGATGGGCATGGGGAACCCCCCCCCCCCCCCGCGACCCTAATAGAGGATAAAAGTGGAGCGGGAGATAATGCATGAATGAATTATTATTATTATTTAATGACATTAACATGCTGGTCTTAATAACTATACAGCACTTCTGTTTAAATCTGTTTTTTTTTTTTGTGTTCCACACAGAGCCGTAACCTCAACCTCATCTAACATCCCAACACTTTTAAGTAAAGCTGTTTGTTCCAGCATCGGTACCTGACCTTACAAATGCTCTTCTCTAAGAATGGGCAAACATTTTAAAAGAAAGATTCCAAAATCTTTTGTAAAGGCTTTTAAAAGTGCTGAAATAATTGTAGCTGCAAAGCTAGAACCCTCTTATTACGGGATGTCATTGAACCTTCGTTATGTCTAATATGCTTTTGTCCGTGAACTGTGAGTTGTTTATTTTGCTCCGCAGTCTCATACAGAAGCGTTTACTGTAGTGTTAATGACACGGAGTACGAACTCAGGATTTTAAGGGTTTTCGTTTCTGATGTAAACTCTTAACCTTCCCTTGAATCTCATCGTATTGTCCGTCCTGAAATATCTGTTTTGTTTTCTCATTTTTTAAGCAGAAATAACCCCTGTTTAAGCATTTTGGGACATTACAGAAATGCCCTGTGCATGAAGTGTGTTACTGGGACAGAACTCAAATGATCAAATGAGAACAGCATTATGCTAATTATTACAGAGGCCTAATGCTGTGAAATTACAACAAACAAAAATATCAACTCATTTAACTGCCTCGCCTTCAGGGCAATTTGGCACTAATTATATTTTGGGGAAAAGATAAAACAAATAATAAAACACCGCGTAACATTAAGGTTTCAGGCGCAGTGATGATGATGATGATGATGATGATGATGTATTTCATGTGTATTACAATGAATGAAAGGATCACTCATACTCCTGAATACACTATATGCACAAAAGTATCGGGACACCAAAGCTACTCCCAATATTCTTTCCTTTTGTTTGGGGAGGGACACAGGGGTGATAAACCAGCACCCAATTAGGCTATTAGGGTTAAAGGCCTTACTCAACGACCTGCAGGGTCGATTTAAACCCACAACTGACCGAGATTCCAACACCCCAAGCACTGAGTTACCTGAACACCAAGATGTTTAATTGAGATAAGGTCAGGGCTCTGTACAGATCAGTCGTGTTGTCTTTATGGATCTTGCTTTGTGCACAGGGTCACGTTCATGTTGGAACCGCCTTCCCCCAAACTATAGAGCTGGAAGCATGCAGTTGTCCAAATTCATGGCTTGATTTCATACATCTGTGGCAGTGGGACTGAATGAAACCTCTTATATTCCCATCAGTGTGCATGTCTTCTGATGTTAAGGGAAGTTTGTTTTTACTATTCATTCATTCATTATCTCCCGCTTATCCTCTATTAGGGTCGCGGTGGGGTTCCCCATGCCCATCCAGGGGAAAACGTCTCGGGCGCTGGGCAGATACACCCAGGACAGGGCGTCAATCCATCGCTGGGCACACACTCACTCACACAGACACACTCTATAGGGGGCAATTTTTGAGAATTCAATTAACTTGATCCATGTTTTTGGACTGTGGGAGGAAACCGGAGAACCCAGAGGAAACCCACGCAGACACGGGGAGAACATGGAAACTCCACCCAGATGGGGATTCGAACCGGGAATCCCTAGAGCTGAGAGGCGAACGTGCTAACCACTAAGCCACCGTGCCTGTTTTTACTTTTAATTTATTAAATTCAATAGGGATTCCCGGGTTTGAATCCCCATCTGGGTGGAGTTTCCATGTTCTCCCCGTGTCCATGTGGGTTTCCTCCGGGTTCTCCGGTTTCATCCCACAGTCCAAAAACATGGATCAAGCCAATTGAACTCTCCAAATTGCCCCATGTAGAGTGTGTCTGTGTGAGTGAGTGTGTGCCCAGCGATGGATTGGCGCCCTGTCCTGGGTGTATCTGCCCAGCGCCCGAAACGTTCTCCCCTGGATGGGCATGGGCAACCCCACCGCGACCCTACAAGAGGATAAAGCAGGAGATAATGAATGAATGAATTAATTTATTAAATTCACTTCAAACCTGGGGTTATGACCATGGCTTCCAATTAAAGGTCCGTTAGACATACAAATTCATCAAATTCAACATTATTTTATTGTTATACTGTTTTATTTGTTTTGTAAAGCCTGTTTGATGTCCCTAAAAGCACTATATAAATAAAATTTATTATTATTATTATTATTATTATTATTATTATTATTATTATTATTACTACATTCATGCTGTAAAAAGCATTCCCTAAAGATCCCAGGTTAAAGGTTTATTCATTTATTCATCTTCTGCCCCGAACCACTTATCCGGAATTGAATATTCCAAAATTCAAGGTTTGAAAGGTGGTAAAAAAAAATCCAACAGTTTGCTGATCCATGGAGAGTCAGACACACATTCACCCACCGGGCAGTTCAGATCACTGTCATGTCTGTGGACTGAGAGGTAACAGAAACTCCCAGAGGAGACCCACACAGACACGGGACATGCAACCTTCACGCAGAAAAAAAAAAAAAGCCTCGTCGTCCGAATGGACATCAAACCCAGGACCTTTTTGCTGTGAGCTGACAGCGCGACCCAGTGTGTCAACCTGCTGCCAGGTCCGAATCAGATAAATAACACCTCGAAATTATTAATTTGTATGAGGAGCCCACTTTTGGTTAAATGTTGCGTATAAAAGCAATCGAGGGGAAATGGGGCGATTTTTGAACCGGTGTTTTGGGTGGAAATCAAAGTAATATTACGGCTGGTTTCCGGCCGTCTTTCAGTCGATGGGCAGTTACTTTATGGCCCTTTTCACCCACTTTATATCATGACTTCTGTAAATGAATGCACATGAGCGAGACGGTGCGTCCACCCACCGATATGAGATGATTATTTCATCAAAATGACCTTTTCAGCTCGACTCTTAGATGACACCGGGTACCTTTTTACCTTCAGAGCATGAACATGTCTAACACTTAAGGCATTTAAAGCACAGAATTAAGCTACTGCTTCCTAATTTATTGTTATATTATGAGCAAAAATGTTGGCTGAGATGAGGGCATTGTGAAGATCAGACATTTGAGATCCATGCAGAATGATTTTCAGTTCTGCTTTAATTTCGTGGAACCACAACAGAATTGTTTATATGATTGAATAACCTGGGCAATTTCAAGGGTTTCATTACCTCGGCTGGTGACTTTATCAGGTGTAGATGTTTATAGCAAGTGCTTCAAATGTCGGTCTGTGTGGCAGCGTCTGTAACTCTCCCCCACACCTCCCCCAACCTCTTACCAGAAATTGTGAAACAAAAAAAAATTAAATAGAATGGTTACTCCATAATGTTTAAGGAAATACTTAACAATTTAAGGAAAAAATTACGGCGTATTTGTTCCAGGAAAAATTCCACACTTCACAGAAGCTCGACGACCGTTTCCATCTGCGCTCCGGGGTGGCACCATCTCATCTAATTTGCTCCAAGCAAGCAATTTAGTTCAGTTCAGAAATGATCAGACGCTTTGTTTTTTTAATTTTTTTTTTTTTTAACACAACTCACAACTACATGTGTTTGAAGTTTTTTTTTTCTTTCTTAAATGCAGGCAATTTTAAATGAAATTGAATAACCAGTCGTGTTCTGGTACCATCTGTTTCATTCACAGACAACCTACTCTACACTTTACTAAAATTCAGCCTCATTCTGATTGCATTTATCTTGTATCATGCCACCAATTACAGAAATGTTATTTAAAAAAAAAAAAAAAGATTTCAGGGGTGCAGAGGGAGGTGGGTTGGCAGAGACGTCCTCCAGAGCCTTTGAGCATCTACATCTACATCGAGCGTCTACAGGATTGAAATTTAAATGCTTTTTGAACATGCAATCTTTACATTACATGCAAGGACACAGATTTTCGACCTGAAGTTGCAGATAAATCGTGTAAAGCTATGGTTTCTATGTGAAGCTTCTTGGACTTACGTAGTTTTGTGTGGACAGCTTGTGTTCTTTATACTGTGTACTGTAGACAGATCTGCTTCTCATCATTAACTTTGTCATCAGGTGCCGCAGTGTTGTCTTCTGTGTGGAGTCTGCATGTCCTCCCCGTGCCTCTGTCTGTTTCCTACAGGAACTTCCAAAAAAAACATGCTGGTGGGTAAATTAAAGATACGAAACCTTTAAACTATCACTTTATTGTTCATGTTCTTTCCATTAAGAATGAATGCTGTCGATGCAGTGTGACTTACACACATGTGACTCATTTATTTAATAATAAAACATGTTTTCTTTGTGCTTATTGTCTCACAACAATTAGAAAAGAAAGCAGACATAAAATAAAACCTTTAGCAGTTAGAACCATTAAGCAGAAAACCTGGTATTGAGCAAAGAGCGCTCATTGCTGTCGCTCGACAATCCCTCAACACTGTAATTGCTCATCGAGCTAAAATGAACTTGTGATTGCTCTCGTTTGTCAAAAGCTCTAACCCTTAAAATAATGTCTTGTGGATAATGCAAGTGCCTGAGACGAAGCCGATGTAGGTTCATTTAACGACAAAACGGCGACCTGCTGTCTGACTGTAAACAGAGACGTAACTAACTCATCTTCATGACATTATCTGCCCTAAAGGTAACGACTGCAATATGTTGTTTGTGCTCATTTTTCTTTTTTTTGAAGCATATGTTCTGTGAAACGCAAATAAACATTTAGCAGTGCAGTTTACTTACATTAATGTGATTTACTGACGTTTCTGAGGTAAATCATTACCTGTAAGGACTAAATCTGAGATTTGGGGCCTCGGTGCTCATAACAAGGTAATTAATATTTTCCGTGACATTTAATTCTGATATTATTTGGTATGTGGTAGCATTTGAAAAGTGCTGCTGCTTGCCAGGCCTGCTGTCAATAAACCCTAATGCACATCCAGGTTCATTTTATTGTTGGCTCACGTGGCGTCTTTAATATGAAAATAATACAATATATGAATTAGTGTTAAATGCATTGAATTTAAGATTAGGTAACATTTGGGGAACTATTGCAGTACATCAATTTAATAACAACAGTTCAGCACTTTGATCACAGCTTGTCCACATCCCACCACCCTGATTTAACATCAGTCAAACATTTTTAAGTCACTTATCACAGCAAGATGGCTTTGGTTCCCAGGCAGGGTGGACCAGGTCCTTTCTGTGTGGAGTTTTCATGTCTCTGTGGGTTTCCTTAGGGGGCCCTGGTTCTTCCCTACAGTATAACACATATAAGTAGCTGAAATGATTATACTGCACATCCCTGCCCAGGTCCATCGATGTTACCAATGTGGCTGCCTCAACCCTTGCTTTTCTTAACCCTCACTGCTCCAGGGACGCTGTATGGAACCCTGGGTTCAGACTTGGGATACATGTAAGTTGCTTTGGATAAAAGTGTCCAATGAAAGATATCTAATGTAAATGTCCGTCTGGCGTTTAATGGACTGGCAACCTGCTCATGGAGTTCCACCAGCTGTCCCCTATGAGCAGTGGGATATGTCCCAGTACGCATCATGAGCCTAATTTGGATAAACAACTGAAAGAAAAGCAAGAATTTAAATAGAGGTGCCTTAAGTTTTAGTGTAAGAAAGTCATAATACATTTTTTAAATACTGCGAATAGAATAATATAATAAAAATAAGGACAGTACGTGTATCGTCTGATGCAGTGAGCTTTTAAAGATGTTTTAAGCACCTGCTCCTCTTAAGTATTTTAAAAAAATAATAAATCCAGTCCGTGGACATATAACAGAGACTAGTAATAACCATTACCTCAAATTCAGGCCTGTGTAAAGCTGACAGAGGAACATAAGGGATACACACTGTCATTATTACATTCAGCTCCCACTGCTCCACCAACAGGTTCAGGAAATAAAAGCTGTGTGTGTGTGTGTATTTACTGTAATATGCCCAGGTTCTGCACCTTGACCAATTATAGGCTCTGGATGGCCTGAACTGTCCCTAATGGACCACACAGACGCGGTTATTGTTCCTGGTAGCTATTGTTAGTGGAATCAACAGCATCATACCGGCTAACACTTATGACCGGCGACTATTATTTACTCATAAAGGTCCAGATGCCATAAAATTCTCCTAACAAGGGGAGTGTGGAACGTACCATATCACTCTCCAGGCAGTGCCTTTAATAAATAAAGTGAGTAATGATAAATTCACTGCAGATACTGGACTTCTTTATCCGTTCCTTTAGCACTCTCTCCTCAGTCTGTGGGAAAATGCTGGGCTGCTTACTAATCAGCACATCTGCAGTCCAATTACTCAGGGACGTTTCAAAATCATAAATATGGAGATAAATAATTAAAAGGCATGTGGATGTATACACAGTGCCCTTTTACAAACACTGGACCTTCAGGTAAACACGAACAAAACTCTGTGATCATACATTTATTACATTTAAATTGACTTCGTTTAAAGTGCAACCCAAAATAAATATATATATAGTAACCTTCAAAGCCTCCATGTCAAATTTAACAAGCCAGACTTTTGTTCTCTTATGTTGCTTCTGATTTTTTTCTTCTTCTTACAGAACCTCTCTACATTTCCAGTTCCATGTTTATGGATGCTGCCTTGTTGTTGTTTTTTTCATTTATTTATTGTTGTTGGATTCAGATTGTGATCGTTCAGCCATCTTTCTTTTCTTTTCTTTTAATTTTGGTAAACTCGACTGGGGTTTGATGGAGTCCATTATTTCATGTGTAAAACTGAGTGCGGACTCAAATTTTCAATTTATTAGCTGAACCGCACACACTCCAAATACAAAGCTAGAAAATAAACAAAACGGTTTTGAAAAACATCAGATTCCCGTTGAATTGTCAGTTGTGAACCTCGGTTTAATGAGTGTGTGGAAGCCGAATGACAGCTGGATGGTTGCTGGATAAACACACTAACATCCAATACATTTAGCAAATCAACAGCCCTCCGTTAGTTACAAAGCACACCGTCCAGCAGTTTAGAAATCTGTTCAATCTTTAACTAATGATCTTTTATTCTGTATATCATGTTTTTTTGGAGCAAACTGTATAGTTAATATTGTGTCATTTACATTTGGTTTTTAATTACAGCCTTTTAAAGTAAATTGCCTGCTCTAAATTGCCCCTATACAGTGTGTGTGTTAGTGTGGCTAGCAATAGATTGGCACAATGTCATGGATGTATCTGCCCAGCGCCTGAAACTTTCTCTCATGGGTATGGGGAACCCCCTACGACCCTAATATAGAATTAAGCAGAATAAAAGATGGATTTCAGTTTCAGTCAGAACAATACAACCGGCTTCACTGTGAATTTTTGGACGATGGTGAACCTCTGCGGTTAAACTCTCATAGCTGTTTGTCATTGTTTTATGGACTAAACGTGTGCTCTCTCTAAATGCGACAACAACATACAACTCGGACTTTAAAGCTTTTAAAAGGTGATGGTTATGTTGGAAAACATAAGCTTCCCGTCATTAGGTCCCACATGAACTCCTCTAAAGTCCTCACAAGAGCTGTGACGTAAAGAATAAACTTGTTTTTTTTTTTTTTTTTACCAAAATTTTGTTCAAAAACACCAAATATAAGTTTGAAATTAACATATATTATATTAGCTGGGTGGCACGGTGGCTTAGTGGTTTAGCATGTTCTCCTCTAAGCACTAGGGATTCCCGGTTCAAATCCCCATCTAGGTGGAGTTTGCATGTTCTCTCCCGTGTCCGCGTGGGTTTCCTCCGTGCTCTTGGAGTGAGTGAGTGTGTGCCTAGCGATGGATTGGCGTCCTGTCCTGGGTGTATCTGCCCAGCGCCTGAAACGTTCTCCCCTGGATGGGCATGGGGAACCCCCCGACCCTAATAGAGGATGAAGCGGAAGATAATGAATGAATATTAGCTAACATCTTATATCTCGGAAAAATCCACCTCCCATTCGACTTGCAGTGGAAGCTGTCGCTCTTGCTCTTGCGCGCCCCCTGCAGACGGAATCACCTGAACTCCACGCCAGCTCACCGGTGCACAGGTAAGCGGCTGCTCCTCCCCAAAACGTTTAATAACGCGTTTAACGCTAAATTCACGTCATTTCGAGTCGTTTTTATGAATTGTAACGCGTTTATGGAAATAACTCCGAGACCTCGTTTGCATTAAAAGTGTCTCAAACTGTTCGCATGTCAATTACTGTCCACTGTCGTTAATTAACGCGCGTGGCGTCCTCGCGTTCCCCCGTACGCTCAATTTAACTTTAATAATAAAAACAGCAAAGCGCTATCTTTGCAACGCTCAATACATTCTTTAATTTAATGGCTGAACTCCAGTAAACTTTTACAAAGTGTTGAAAATGTATTTAAATCGTTTGTTTACGATGCAGCAAGCAGATGCACTTCAACGTTAGGTGGCGCTGTAGCTTTTGAAGCCGCTTTTTGTTGTTTGTTTTTGTCGTCAGTCATCGTTATGAATGCCAGCCTGCTGTATTTAGATACTAAATAGATAATAGATTTTCTCCAATAACCTTACTTCTCTTTTAAAATGCGGCATAATTAGACACTGATAAAATGCTTTTTTTAAATCATAAAATGATGTTTTGCAGAAAAACATCGTGTAAATTACACAAACCAGTAAATAATCACTTTCGTTTACTAGCTGAAAGATTATGACGTCAGAGAAAAAAAAATAAACAGGTTATAATATGAACATCATCAAAAACAGAAACAAACGTTTTAAACATCTGGCTTCATGACATTTGTGCTCTTTCAAACACAATGTAGAGTCTCCACCCCAACATCCACCCATCCATCCAGTCCATACGTCCATCCTGCCTGCAGTGAGCGTTTCTTTAAATTAAATATTAAAGATTTGAATATTTAAACAGCGGCACGGTGGCTTAGTGGTTTGGCATGTTCTCCTCTCAGCGCTAGGGATTCCCGGTTCAAATCCCAATCTGGGTGGAGTTTCCATGTCCTCCCCGTGTCCGTGTGTGTTTCCTCCAGGTTCTCCGGTTTCCTCCCACAGTCCAAAAACATGGATCAAGTCAATTGAGTTCTCCAAATTGCCCCATTGAGAGTGTGTCTGTGTGAGTGAGTGTGTGCCCAGCGATAGATTGGCACCCTGTCCTGGGTGTATCTGCCCAGCGCCTGAAACGTTCTCCCCTAGATGGGCATGGGGAACCCCCCCGCGACCATGATATAGGATGAAGCGGAAGATAATTAATGAATGAATGAATATTTAAACATTCACTCAGAGAGATGAAAGCTGTAAAGCATGTATCCTATAGATCTTAAGGTTAAAGTTGGAGCAGCAAAAACAACAAAAAAAAAGATGCAAACAGTTTCTTTCTGCATCATTTATCCTTTAATTTACTTTCTATATTCGGGAATGAAGTTTAGTCCCCGAAGTGATGATTTAATTTCACCTAGCTGAGGTTTGGCTCTGAAGCAGCCATTTAAAAAAAAAGGTGGTGTTTCTTTGTTCGCTGGGAAATAAGAACAGAGCCTGTGCGCACAGCTGTAATTATTTTACAGGAACTCGGTTGTCATAGTATTTGCTATATGGTTATTATCACAAAACATAATAGCATATTATTCCATATGACATGAGGTCAGGCCGCTGTGTACGGCCGGGCCGTAAACCTGGGAGTCATCATTCTGACTTCTCTGTTAATTGTGTTGCAAACCGAAAATAGAGCAATACAAACTGTAACAGAGGGCAGCAGAGTGGCGTAGCCGTCAGCACGTCCACCTCTCAGCGCTGGGGGTATAGGTTTGAAACCTGATCTGGGTGGAGTTTCCATGTTCTCCCTGTGTCTCCCTGTTTTTGGACTGTGTGCGCTAATGTGGATTCACGGTCCAGACTGCTCCAAATTGCCCCTATCTAAATCTATATAAGATAGTGTGCATGTCTGTGTGAATGAGTGCCCATCAATGGAATGGCACTCTCTCCTGGGTATATCTGCTCAGCACCCAAAACATACTCTCCTGGATGGGCATGGACCCCCCCCCCAACCCTAGTCCCTGGTATAGAAAGATAATGAGATGAGAGAAACTACAACAGCCATAACTCTAATATTCCAAATAAACAGGTTATTATGCCGCTTATGTTTATAGCTATTGTTTTAATCTCTCCAGGTTTAAGGATTTAGCACCAGTGCATAAAATCCATTATGCAGTCATATAAGCTGGTGGCAAAACATTGGCAGGAGGCTCTTTCCCGCAAAAGAGCACCGTCACTCTCAGCACTGCACTGTCAGATGCAATGAATCACGTTTCACCACGCGACGGGCTGGCAGGGATCCTGGTTTGTAGGCTTGGAGTTAATTCCGAAAAGAGGCAAGTCCTCAATTTTAGGTGTTTTGGAACGCTGTGGATGTGATTCCACTCCAGAGTGCAGCGATGCTGGGCTGCGAGGTGCACGACTCCGTGACACACCGGCAAAATATCCCCCTCAAATGAAACGGGGATGCAATGGTTATAGATTTTGCTAATAAGCTTGTAGTCTGAGAAAAAATGCACTAATTAAACTGAATGTACAGTCCACTGAACATCCCAAATAAACCTTCATCCCCTTTCACCATTAAAGACCCCAAAGTCTAACGTTTAACCAAATACAGCGATCTATACACTATCATCCATGTCTGTATAAGTTTCCTCGCAGCACAATTTTTCTTCATATTTGAATAATTTTATGCTATTTTATTTCCTTTTTTTTGCATAAGAACATAAGACCCAGACTGTCAGAACCTTTACTTTATAACTCCAGTATTTTTTAAACCACAGTTAAAAATAAACTCATTTAATTTTGCTTTTAATCAAACCACATTATGAAACATCAAGTCTATTCGTCGAACGATGAAATTACAATGTACGCAGGGCAGGTGGATGAGACATTCAGTATTTAATACGCATTCGATTCCAGAACCTCAGAGAGGTTATCACAGTTTGTTTTGCCCGACTCTCATTGCGTATACTTCGGATTTTTAGATAATTGCTGCGTCGAATCTTGTATCTGTCCATATCCCACGGGACCAGAACCGAGCTCGACTCCCGTTCCTGCAGCTGCACAGACCCGCCGGTTTTGAAGTTACCAGGAATGTTGCACCACAATTACACCAGCGTGTTCAGCAGGTGAGCGAGATCAATAATTTAATCTTTATTTTTCCTCACCGTGGAAAATACAACAGTATTTATAAAAAATCATACTTAAAAATCAATATTGGTCCAAATGAACCAGCCGTCGGGTTTAAGGTGCATCGCTATCGGCTGCTTTAATAAACTATTTGACTATTTACATTCGCCTCGTCGCAGACGAAAATGTCTTTGCATTTGGTCCATTTTTCATTCTGATTGTTTACTGGTTGACTGTTGATTTTATTTCTTTCATTTAATTCCTGCATCTGTGTTTTCTTAATGAATGCCAATGTTTAAATCCAGCATCCATTCGGTTATTAAGAACGTCAGTGGAAGTCAACGGTGCAAACAGAGTTTATAGGAGTTATTTTAAGTGAATGCGTTCTGTAGGCCACGTCCTCTTTTAAGATGGACCTTTATTTGTCCCACAGTGTGGAAATTCAGATTCTCAGCAGCAAGTTACCTTTAGAACTCGAACACAGTTGGCTTCGCTGTTCCAATACATTTCAATGCATTTACAATGCATTTCAACCCAGTATGGCTCCGTTTTATCTTTTCAACATTGTGCTCATGTTTTAAAATCTAAATCAGTTTGTATTCTTGGTCACAAACACAAAGGTCTAATAGAAAACATACCAAGTTGACTTATCAGAAACCTTTAGACTCAGTTAACTTCAGTGTGCAGCGCCATAATTAAACAGGCTTTGCTGTTCTGATGCATTTTAAGGTTGTAGATCTCAGTTTTATCTCTTCAGCATCGTGCCATTGTTATAAAATATATATATAATAATTGAAGTTCGTGCGTCGCTCTGTTGGTTACTTAAAGTAATGTAAAAAAATATTATTTTAATTGTTTTACTTCATTTAGACTTAAAATTATGCAAATCAGCCCAATCAACATGTTAAAAAAAAAGCCTCATTTTGGAAACATTCTGCCCTAATTACCGTTTAACTGTCAGGGTTCCCGAAGTCTTAATTACTTTGTAGTTGGTTCATCATGGTGCATAATTTTTAAATCAGTGTCTTCGGGTAATTGATAATATGCAATGTTGATTTTCACAATTTAATGTAGATTATTTGGATTAAATGTCTAATTTCCTTTTTATATCTTAACCTGTTTGATCTGAGAATGCTGAAGGTTTATGATCGTGGCTTGCGTCCTGTATATAATGTCTTATTTATACAGTAGCATCTGTGATTCAACCACGAAAGGCGTGCAGCCGTAATTAGCAGATGGTTTACAGTTTTAAGTTCCCTCTGTGAAAATTGCTTTTCAAAGTGGTTGATATTTAAGTTATTGTTGTTCTGATACTTCACACCTCTGACTTACCTCTGACACACGGTGGCTTGTTTTTCCCTCGGTAATATGTTAATGAACTCATCGGCGCTCGGCCCTACCTCCATCTCGGTTTCTAGATTGATTATAGTGGTTGGATCTGTTGTGGTGTTAATGGAGAAAGCGCGGCGGCTCTGCGGGCTGGTGCTGTCACCGGCGGCGTGACGGAAAACGTCAAGACCGAGATGACGGGCCAGGCGAAAGCCATTAAAGTCCCAAAATAAGGTTCACATAGAGTAGCATGCTGTTCGAAGCTTTTACCGCCTGCGACATGCGAACAGTACGATGGCATTTAGGCGCAACACCAGCTGCGTTTGCTTTAAGATATTGCACAAACAAAAATGATGGATAATCTGCGTTCAAAAATGAATGAGAAAAGCCCTTCTTCATGTCGTGTGTTTGTACATTTATCATTCTTAAGCAGTCGAGTTTCACACGCAGCGGTGGCTCACACTCGGGGGTGAAGGGGAAAGTGGGCTGGCACAGAAATCGGGTTCAGATTATTTATAGATTATCATATTTTAGAATAACACTTTGGTTTTGCTCTTGTATTTGTATAATTAGCCATTCCCCCTTCTAATGTACATTACTTTACATTTAATCATTTAGCAAATTCTTTTATCCAAAGCGACTTACAAATGAGAACAACACAGTCAGTAGCTCAGAAAGAACCAGCTGCCGTTCTGCACTGTAGAAACCTGATCATTATTCTATCCTGCAACCTTTTTTATTTATTTTTTTTAGTTTTTAATTTAATTTTTACATTTTTACTATTATTATTTTACATTAGGTGTTTGTGAAAAAGATGTGCTTTCAGTTGTTTCTTAAAGATGCCCAGAGACTGAGCTGGAAACACCAGATTACCTTCATCACTAGAACATAATAAACAAGTCGGAGTGTGTTTTAAAAATATAGAGTGAAGGTGAGAGGGGGCAGATCCGGAGGCTGTCCTGGAGATCAGAGTCAGTGTCTTGTACTGAATGCAGCAGCTACAGGGAGCCAATGGAGAGGGAGGAGAGGTGGAGTCCCATGAGTTCACTTGGGTGGTTGAACACGAGTTGGGCTGCAGAGTTCTGAATCAGTTGTAGAGGTCTGATGGTGCGAGCTGGAAGACCAGCAAACAGAGCATTACAATAACGGAGCCGGGATAGGCTGAGGGCTTAAACTAACAGCTGAGTAGCAACAATGGGTTTATAATTTAAGGCTGTAGCTTTGCTGATTTTATTGATTTAACCAATTATAGGAATCCAGGTCATTAACTTTAAACCTAACCTTAAAACCAGGAATACATATAATGGACGAAAGTTACCGCTGTCCAGCCGCTCAAAGAAGAGTCCGCCACCAGGCTCGGTCCTCATAAGGAAATACCAGGAGGCTTTGTTGCTTTTGCTTGTTCTTTAGGGATTCGGGCTTAAAATGCAGTCCTGTCCTGGGTGTCTGAGCAGTCCATTCTGCCCATTGCAGCTTTATAAGCCTACATTATTTTATAATAATGCATAATAAATATGCATAAGACTTTATGCAGGAGTTTGTAGTTTGTGGGAATTCCCTCAGTGGGCGTTGCTCTCTGTCGCAATACCAATAAACACCAATAAAAATGGCAAAACTCGGGGTGTTCTTGCTCTATACTGAGGTGAGTAACTAAAGTACAGTGAATAGTTCCTGGGTGTAAATCAGTTGCTGACACTGACAGTTTTACGACGTCTAGAGGAAGATCTTTTTTTTTTTTTTTTTCCCCTTTTCTTGCTAAACAGTATTTAATTACTCAAGGTTAAAGGGCTTCCTCTAATGGACCTGGACTTTCAAAAACCTGCATAAATTTGCAATATGATTTATGTAAAGAGCTCAGCGTGGCCATGTGTGACCTTTCTTAGTTTTAAAAATTTAGTTTTTAATCCTAATTAGATTTGTGGCCGATAAAGTCTCTTCTATCAAACAGTTCGTGTTTCCGCTAATAAAATGCTTTAAGTGAGGCAGCCGCATGTCAAGAGGTGGAGGGGAAAAAAACCCCTGTGTTATACAGTGTAGGATGTTATCTACGTCGTTATCTCCATACATCATCAGAATAATGGACAATTTGTATGATGTATATGTTTAAATACGTATGATATTAATTTAGAGTACACTGATTAAAGCAACGCCATGGAAATTCTATTCATCTGTTTATTTAAAACTGTGTGTTCAATAAACTAAGTTATTTTAATGGACCATAGATCACTTTGTATGCAGATATTAATGGGGGGTTTGATTGGAGGTAAATTAAGAATATTAAACTACAATGCCTGCTGTATTTAACGTGAGATTACATTATGTAACATTGAGCTTTTCACAATATTGTGTAAATGCAGCTTTTAAATTCAAAATTTTTTTAAAGTCTAATAATAAAAAAATTTGTGTTTATTATGGGCTGTTTTACTTGTTTAACTCTGTATTTTACTGTTTTGGGTATAAAGGGTGTAATTGTGTAATAATTGCTCACGTCTCAAAAGCCCAACATTGAAACACAAATAAATACGTAGCTGTGCGGCGTGAACCCTCGGATGAAATATGGTTTCGATGTTTGGAACATTGTTGGCTGTGGATTATAGAATTAGTTGCAGGTTGTGATGGGAGGTCGGCGCTGATCGCATGTGAAAGCCTCCGCTAATTAAAACTCAAACTCTGTTTAAACGACTCGCGGATAAATATTTAAAGTGACAACTCGGTGCGGGAAGTTAGGCAGATTTGGGCCTTCCGCGGTCCGCCGGCTTGTTTCCTCCTCATAAATCAACGGTGGCAAAAATGCATAATAACCATTTTCTAGATCTCACAAAATAAATGTTTCGCTTAATAAATCATAGTGATGCGAAACTATATACTAACACAATTACGCCTGAAATAGTGCTTCCTCACTCGTCTCATGAGTCCATCGATTAGCAGTTATGTATATGACTAAGGGGCTACTGTATCACCCTCTGAAAGTATCCCCCCCACCCCACCGCGGCATGATCCATTATAAAAATGAATTAAACTCCAAATTAAACATCCATTTTGAGGATTCCGGTCCTGCTTTTAGCACAGTGTATTATTCTTATAAAATCACGTCGGAATCAATAAAGACTATAACAATTTTTATAATTTTGTAAACTAGAAGAGGCAGCATGGGGTGGGGCGGGGGGTGGTTTAGGAAGATTTGATTTCTAATGCGAATTAAAGAACAGGTTGGCTTTAAATTAAAGGAGAAAGGTTGTGTGTGTGAAAGGCACGCAGGTACACCTCCACTGCTTTAATCCGAAATTAAGTTCAGCCTTTTGGTTCATCCCTCCACAATAGTCCCAGTGTCTGCTGCGGCTCCTTGAGGAAATTGATCGCCCGGCTCTTGATTTAATGCATGCATTATGAGCTGTTTCCTATCCCTGCTTATTAAAAAATGTCTAAAACATTTATGCTTATTATACGCAAGTTTCAATATGGCTATTGTTATAGTGCGGGCTACCTGGGGAGAGAATTTCGTGCAGAATCATGCCGCCTGCCGAGATCTCCATGACCCCAATAACACTAATAAAATGAGGTGATTGCCTCGGAAAAGAGAGAATTATTGCTAATCTTTGAATCAGTAAATCCGACTTTCATATGACTTCGGAACACAGAGAAATGACTCAATCTTGCGCATTCCTATGGAGCCCTGTTCTAGGTACCCCCCCCCCAATATTGAGTTTAATACACTATTGCACCATTTCTCTACCTGAAAATCTGTAGCAATTTCATGAATCAGTATCCTTTTCACCTATTGACCTGGCATGCACTGTGTAGAGGGCCAACACCATTAAGACCCTCTATTGTTGGAGTGAATGATTTCCTCTTTCGTCCCAGCAGCTATCAGTAAGTCCATTTAGTGGCTGGAAAGTCTGCTTTGGTGTCTATAGATGGCTATAATGGAATTCATAACATGGCAATTTGTGGAGACTTCAGTGATTGAGAGCTGGAATTATACCACTATTTTGTGTTATCCTACCGACAAAAGACACCTGAGAGTGCTGGAACCTTGCCTATTCTCAACACAATTTCAGGTCAAATGCGGAGAACGAGGACCTGACATATGGCGTGCTTTTAATGGAGACCTCTCACCTGCTCGACCTCCCGAAGAAATGAGAAAATATTTCATTATTAAGACATTATTCATTACCATTTCTTGAATGTTTGATCCAGATGTAACTTGGAGTTTCATTTCAGTCACCTACGTGAGGAAAGGTTACCAAAAAAAACATCCAATCCAGTGCTGGGATTGGTGGGGTTGTGGTAGGGATGTGGTAGCTCAGTTGTTAGTGTGTTGAGCTATTGATCCAAAGGTTGAGGGTTTAAATCCCATGTTCAGTGATGGGCCAATGTGGCCCCGTGAGCAAGGCCCTCAACCCTCATTGCTTTAGGGGTGCTCTCCCTGTGTTGTAACCCCGCCATACAGTTGGGATGCTTGTAAGTTGCTTGTAATGTAATAATGTTATAATGTAATGTGTTATAATTAGAAATAGTAAGGACCTCTACATAGAGGTCACATAGACCTCTACATACATTGTGATGAGGCAGGAAATGATCACATGCCGAACTTTGGAACATTTGGAGGTTATGATTCCCCCCCCAAATCTACAATTAAGCTATGTGCAATCACCATGCTTCCAACTGCAGCCTCCATTTGTCTTTCATCTAATGTAAGTGTCTCGGGTTCACTCGACTCCACCGGAACTTTGGCGCTGAACTGGAATCCAATGTTGAGACAGAAATAGAAATTTTTGGCAACGGAAACTCACAGTGGGTTTGATGTAAAGGGGTGCGAACACAAAAAAACCTCCACCATGTCAAGTCCAGGGGTTGGGTTTTTTTAAGACTGTGTGGCGTCCTGTCCCGGCAGATCGTACAATAAAAGTCTGGCGGTCTATGCCAAGATGTTAAATCTGGTGTAGAGCTAGATCTTTTAGCCTAACAATGATCCAAATTCCACATGCAAATCCACACAGGCTATTATGATGCCACGGGTTTCACGGGGTCATCCCGGCTCCCTGATCTAACTCCTAAAGCTGGAGGGTAGAGGTGCAGAGGATAATTCACAGAGGGAGCCTGGAGGATGTGTAGAGATTCGGTATTGATGAGTGCTTTTATATTCCTCTTTCTGTATCCTCTAATCTCATCAAGTATCATAGAAGTGGGCTTAGAGTTTATGTTGGCAAAGAAAAGCTCACTCTAAGTACTAGATGCTGAGACGTGAGGAAGCGAGGCACCTCCTAACACTTTCCAAGATTAATGTTTAATCTGTTTGGCTTAATCCAGTTTAGAATGAGACTCTTCTGCTTAATTTCAGCCGGCAGCGTTGTTCCCCTTACGGCAGGAAGATAGTGTGTAGTATGTTCTCCTTCTATCTTTGTCTGTCTCAGTGTTGGACGGCTCTAGTTTAGTCTAGTTACGCAAAACGCATAATTCATTCATTCATTATCTTCTGCTTCCCCATGCCCATCCAGGGGAGAAAGTCTCGGGCGCTGGGCAGATACACCCAGGACAGGGCGCCAATCTAAGGATGGGCACACACTCACTTACACAGACACACTCTATATGGGGCAATTTGGAGAACTCAATTGACTTGATCCATGTTTTTGGACTGTGGGAGGAAACCAGAGAACCCGGAGGAAACCCACGCAGACATGGGGAGAACATGGAAACTCCACCCAGATGGGGATTCGAACCGGGAATCCCTAGTGCTGAGAGGAGAACGTGCTAAACCACTAAGCCACCGTGCCGCCCGAAAAACGCATAATACGCTGCATAATTAGTCTAAACATCTGGAAACAGCTGGAAAGCTTTAAAGAATGGAAATGTTGCTTAAAGACCAACAAAAAAAACGAGTGTATAACAATAGATAGTCACCTGACCGTAAGAAGGTTCTGTGTTTGTGTTCTTTTCATGTCTGCGTGTGTTTTCTGTATGAATTTCGATTTCCCATCGAAAGCTGAACCACATGCAGTTCTGTGGCAGAACATTTCTCCGTGTGTCTGCCCTGTGATAGGCTGGTGACGTGTCCTGGGCGTTTCTCTGCCTGTTATCCCACCCAATCAGGATGAGTGGTTTTGGAAACAGAGGAGTTGAATAATGGTTCTCGTTTTAATTGTCTGTGAGCGAAGCAGTGAAGATGGTGGCTCTGATTTCAAACGATAACGAACTAAATGAGAATCTGTTCATAATTCCGCTTTTTAAATTGAAGGTTGATCGGGGTAAATTTAGCTCCTGTTGCCGAGCAGAAGAGACTTTAAGGCGCGGAGACTTTTGTCACCGAGTCGTTTCCCGTCACTCTATTTAGTCCTGTAAATTGTTTCGCCTTAATCAGCCGCACAAACCCCACCATGTGATTTTTGCGTGACTGGTAGTTAGTAGGTGTTTAATTCTTGCATCTGTTGTGTGTTGCCATGGTTTCATTCAAAGAGCCACCTGTTATGTGTGCATGGAAATGCAACCCCCCCCCACCCTCTACACACCGTTATTTTCTCTGCATCTTTAATATTTCTTGTTTTTTTATTTGTATTTTTATGAAAAAAATATGGTGTGAGCCTGAAATCGCACCGAAGTGACACACATCATAAGATGAAGCAGCTGGGATCACAGACACGGTGGAAACCATTGGGGAGGTAATGCCAAACTCCACATGGCCATGTTATCTCGGTAACTACAGGCCCGGTCTGTAGATCCCCAGAGCGCTGAAACAACAGAACTTCCAACTCTGCTGCCATTGTGTCAAAAATCAGTCTGCATTGCCGCGGCCTTAAAATGTGTTGGGGAGACATGGTCAGTGAGTCCGCACTGCTGAGAACACAGTTCCCACTTTTAAATGGACTGCAGTCTGCAGATGGAGCAAGGACGGTGTTTTTAACCACAGTGCCACTGCATTAAAAAAAATAATAAAAAAGAGCTGACACATGGAATACTTATTTCCCCCTCTGTATACGCAGGACATGCTTCTATCTGGACAGCTGCTTAAGTGTCACTGCATCTGGTCAGAAGGTGACTTTCAGTTCTGGCTCGGTGTCAAAACCCTGCTGCTGTGCATTCAATCAAAACAGCACTCGAACAAACCAGTAGACAGACTGGACTGCGGGTTAACGAACAGCTGCCGTCTGATTGCTGATTGGTCGGCAGCCGTAGAGTAGAGTAGAGTAACGTCGGGTTGAGGGAGCAGCGGTTGAGGATACTTTACTTTAAATCAAGATAATTTAATCAGGAAAGAGAAAGCTTTATTATGTCTAATCTCACGTTAAATATAAGGTGCTCCGGCGTTCGCACGCCACTCCGCGGGTCGTTCGAGTCGAGGTTGAGTGATGCTGTTCCGTCGCTTCTGAGGAGCCTCTTAAATTCCATAAGAGCTGTATGTAAGGGATGAACAACCTTGGGGTCGCGGTGAGAAGTGTGATCTAGTGCTTCAAGGATCTGATGTTCTCCACTGTAATCATTCAGAAGAAGATCGTTTTAATGTGAAAAAATGAATTTAATATCCACTCATGGAGAATTAATTATGATTCAGATAAGTGATACCTCGCTTCTCAATCAGAGAGATGAAAAACATTTAAACTAGTTACTAACATGAGGACGAGGGAGGGACATGAGGACGAGGGAGGGACATGAGGACGAGGGAGGGACATGAGGACGAGGGAGGCCTAAGAACAAAACTTCAGCAGGATTCCTTAATACGTGAAAGGAGTTTAGTAGTTGTTGCAACCCTTGTTTGAGGAATCGTAATAGTTGTGGCAACCCTTGTTTATGAGGGTTTAAAGTAGTTGTGACAACCCTTGCTTGTGAGGGCTTATAGTATTTGTGTCAACTGTTACTTATTAGGGTTTTTTGTGGTTGTGGCAATCCCGTGCTAATGAGGGATTGTAATACTTGTGGCAACCTCATGTGAATGTGGGATCATATTAGTTGTGGCAACCCTCTGCTAATGAGGGATTATATTAGTTATGGCAACCCTCACTAAAATGGATTATAGTTGTTTTGGCAAACCTTGCTTATAGGGGATTATAGTGGTTGTGGCGACATGTATTAATGAGAGAATATTGTAGCCGTGGCAACCTTTACTAATGAGGGATTGTAGTAGGTGTGGCAACCCAGTTCAGTCTCTTTATTAGAACATGAAGTGACATATTTTAGTTTTACGAGTGCGAGCTCTGATCGCTGCATTAGAACTGGACCGTGTTTAACTCGAGTACATCTATTTAAGTGTTGGACTTAATTCATTTAATGCAACACATCTCAAGAGCCGAATTTATTATGGCACCACATTTATCAGTCAGCTTTCGTTCCCAGGTGATTTTAACGTAATGAATAATATAACAAGCTTTTAAAATCACATTACACAGAGACGTTTAATCCGAAGCTACAGAGAGCCGTCCGTTCACGCAGTAACCAGCTGAACTGCAGTTTTATTAATCCTGATCATTAACTGATCTGAATCAGAGCTTCAGCAAGTCTGTAACTACAAAATCCATCTTTACTGTAAAACGAACAAAAGATGAGGTGTGTCCAAACTTTTGATTGTTACTGTTTATTTTTTAAATGTATAGAACCTGTATTGGACATTTTTAAGATTCAGTTGTAGTTGTAGTTGTTCAGCGGGCGGCACGGTGGCTCAGTGGTTTAGCATGTTCTCCTTTCAGCACTAGGGATTCCCGGTTCGAATCCCCATCTGGGTGGAGTTTGCATGTTCTCCCCATGTCCGCGTGGGTTTCCTCCCACAGTCCAAAAACATGGATCAAGGTAAATTGAATCCTCCAAATTGCCCCATATAGAGTGTGTCTGTGTGAGTGAGTGTGTGCCCAGCGATAGATTGGTGTTCTGTCCTGGGTCTATCTGCCCAGCGCCCGAAACGTTCTCCCTTGGACGGGCATGGGGAACCCCACCGCGACCCTAATAGAGGATGAAGTGGAATATAATGGATGGATAGTTGTTCAGTGGTTCCACCTCCAGCATCTTTGATATTAATTATCCAATGATGACATACGATAACGTATCGCTCAGCCAGTTCGAACCGGAACTTTCAATATTATAAAGAGACTGCGGCTCACGTTTAACACTGGACCGTAACAGTGTGAGATTTCTGTCCTGGTGTTTAAATCACGTAAAGGATCAGAATGCAATGCTACTAAATACAACGTTCAGTTTTACCCAATAAACAGAAGCGTGAGATCATTTGGGGCGTCAGAGAATCAGATGAGAGCTATTTTAAATGGACATGACTAATGCATCAGATTTAATTAAACTTTGTAAGATAAACCAAAGAGCAGAATCATTTAATCAGCGGGTACAAAGAACTCTGTGCTTCGAATCAGCAACATCTGTTTTATAGACTTGACAAATGCCCTTAATTACCACCATCTGTAATGTACAGCGTACAGAGGATAATAATACACTCTCACTAGCACCGCGCACCTGGAGATATTTTTAGTTTAAGTTTTCGAGTCGTGGCATTAAGATTAAATTGTAAAGTTATCAAAACATTGAATGCCGCTAATTGAAACTTATTTTAATGACAAACGCGAATAGAACGGATCGGAACAGATGGAACCAGAGCTGCCATTATACAAATATAATTCGGAATGAGATTTGCAGATGGACCTGGAGCCTATCCCGGTCTTTATTAGGAGAAAGGTGGGACAAAACATTTTAAATTCACCCGGTGTTTAAGTCCTTGGTTTGTAATAAACTGTAGTGTTTAAAAACCCCGCACCTCTTTAAACTGAGTAACTAGTGTGTGTGTGTGTGCGTGTGTGTGTGCGTGTGCGTGTGTGTGCATATATTGCTTACACACTCACACTGTGGGGACCTCATGCTGGTCATCACAATATAATTAATTCAATTTTAAAGTGAAATCGTTATATGGTATATCTATAAATCTAGAACAAAGAACATGCTTCTTTACCCAACATCAGTGTCTGACCTCACAGATGTTCTCCTGTTGTAGATGAATGTGCAAAAAGTCACACCTACTCCAAAGTTTTGTAAAAAGTCTTTCCTCCTCATTCTCCTGCAAGCTGTCCATTCATCCATATGGTTTATTGAATCAAAAAAGCCGAAGAAGAACAAACACAAAAAAAAACACGAGGCCCTGTTTACTTTGAACATTAATATCTTTTCTTTTTATTAAGACAAGAACTCTCCATTTTTGTAAAAATGTCTAAAATGAACCAATACAAAATGGGTATGGGAATGTGGATATTCATTAATACACAGTAACATTGCCCAAGTACAGCAGTAAGACAATCAAATTAATCTAGAACGATGGGTGAGAAACAGACCGAGACTTTCCGTGAACCCGCCCATCAGGAGCCAGACTGGTAAACATGTTGAGTTTTGAACTGATGCTTGTGATCCCACGACTCGCCCGTCAGTTCCTTCTTTGTGAACTAAGTCTAATAATACTCAACACATCTTGTACAGTGCACCAAATATTAAAGAACCACATAAAAATGTACATTTGCAAGTGCAAAGCTTCTCTTAAAACGGAAACCAAACTAAAACAAAAACAAACAAACCTATCGATCTTCTTAATTCTCAATGTTGTCGGGGCTCCGCGTTGCAATCTACCTGAGATGCAAACCTAGAATTTACCGAAAATGAACCTGAGGCAGGCTAGAACCGGGGTTAAGAGAACTAATCATGAAGAAGAACATCATTAACACTGTGGCACTAAGAAACAAGAGGAAATCAGGAAGCGAAAGAACGAATGCTGCAGTAGAAAAGAAAGCAACTCAGGTTTCACACCTCGCCACAGGCAGTTGGAATTCGCAGTTTCTGTTGGACCTTTATTCCATTTTATTTTATTTAATATATTTTTTTGCTGTACAAGGAGAAGACAAAAAAATGGAGGTGCTCGGAAACAATAATTTAGCACAATGCTGCATTTCCATAGAGTCCTAGTTTTGAACATTCAAGTCCTCAAAAGACCACAACCGACACATTTAAAATAGGTCTAACATATCAAGTTTAACAAAATGTACACCGGCCCAGTCTAAACGACCACTCAGTGAAAAATGGTGTCATGTCGCTTCACGGATGCAGATGTGCACGACGGACTTTGAGATCCTGTGTGAATCGAAGCCACCAGCGTTTTTTTTTTTTTTTTTTTCACCAAAGCTATACGACGTCCACTACGGAAAAGTCACACGTCTTCACTGAAACCTTAAGTAGCTGTGAGACATTCTGTCTGTACTGTGCTATAAACCACTAAACCGTGATGAGAATGTCATTCCCAATAAGAAATTAAAGCAAGTGCGAGAGCATGTTCTCCTGCCCAACCTCATTTCGTCATATTTACACACAGAGGTTAGCGGGGCACCAACCGTGGAATCTACTCGACGGCGCGAGGTGAGGGAGGGGAAAAACAGTATTCACATTCGCATCACCCGGCTGAACTACTGACGCCTATACATTTATGAGTGAAGCTGTGATGCGGGCGAGTTAAGGGAAGTATATGGGTGGAGGGGGGGGGGGGGAACTCTCCGTATCCTTCTTATTTATTTTCCCCCCCCCCAATTTCAGCCGGTGTTTGATCTATCGAATTGTAGAGAATGACTCGCAAGTCCAATATTTACCCTTGCGCTTGGCTCCAGGCGTTCGGTGGAGGGGTGCAGGGAAGGCTTGAGGCTGTGCTACTTACAGTACGGATGAGCGAGTGTACTGTACATCCTAAAATGAGCAGCTGTACACCCCCGCGAGCCGCAATGTAGAATCCGAAAACTGCGCTGACTCATTAAATACGTGATCCCGCGTGCCTCCAATCGAGGGAATCGCATGGTGTTTGGATGAGCGTTTGGTGGCTTTATAAGCAACTTGGCAGCATTTAGAACGTTTGGGATGGTGTTCGTCGGCGGTGCTGGTGAAATGGGCCCGAGGGCCAGTGTGGACTTCAGACGCTCGGACGATATCGGCTTATTGATCGTACGTTTGAAAAAAATAAAAATAAAAAATCAAAACTTGGCGGTTACATGTTTTTCATGCTGCTTTCCATTGCACTCGTGATCTGAAGGGAAAACAAAGCTGGGATCTGATAACTGAGGTTAACGTTAACATTGTGTTTTTTTTTACAGATTTAAAGCATTAAGCCATTTTTATCTCTTAAATACGATTTCCAATTTGCCTTTCAAATCTGACGTTCAATGCATCGATGAACTGATTAGGTTTTATTACTGCGCCATCGTTTTTTGTACCACAGCATGTTCCGATCATTTTTAAGGTCTTATTTAAAAAAATTAAATAAATGAAAAAGTGACATGTGGCTCCGTAAACTACGTGTGAACAATTTGAGCCTGATGAATCTTGGGATTTTGGTTCTGAGCAATCAGACCCTAAATAATCCATTAATGGGATGCACCTCATTAATCCTCATTTAACTGCCACAACTTTGCTGACCTCGATCTGTGTTCATTCCCACTCAGAGAAAATAAGTTGCTGTTTTAACGCCGTGATAGACGGGTTCTCGGACCCCGTGTGTCTCTTTAATCTCATTCAAATGAACGAATTGTTCATGTTATGTCCTTTGATAAGCCAATATATTTTTTATTACTACTCAAGTTGCTGCTGATTACATATTTACAAGCCCCACCATGGCCTTAAAATCTTTATTACAAAGGAGCGAAGGATGTTTTAGAAGCTGCACCGGCGCTCATCCAGCGGATTTACGGTATCGTGACACTTATTGTTTAATCAAACTGTCTTGTGATCATGTGCTTCGTAAGCATCAGTCCGCAAATAGTTTGCTCGTATTAAGAAGGCGAAGAGGCTCCAGTTCACCGCTTTTCATCTGAGTGTAAATCAATAGAAACGCTGAATGGCAACCGTGTTCTCAAAACGATAAAACAGAAGCCCTGCCTTCGGTTCTCCTGCCGCACTTTAAACGCGATCTCGTCTGCGTTTCTTATTCAAGCCAACGCGGCTGCGTGTTCGATATTGTCCTGAGTTCTGACTACAATGGAATGCAGCAGAACGATTAGGTCGGGTTTGTTGGGTCCGTTGGCGTTTTGTCGGCGCGTGCAGATTTAACTTCCTACAACGGCACTTAAGATCAAAGTCTGTAGAAAGTCAGATCTCCCGGCGTGTTTTATTTTATTTTGTGGATTCACCCGTTACCGGCTCATCGTATCGCGATGACTGTATGTACCACGCTCGCGCCCGAGACGCGCCCTCTCTGATGTGACTACGGTATCTACACGAGTTGACGCATTTAAGATATTTTCTCTTTAGGTAGTACACGTTAAATTCTCCCGAAAAAAAAACCCCACAGCTACATCCTACACAGGTGAGTCTTATATATATATATATATACCTTAAACCAGAATCTAAAACCTATCGACAGACCCATGGTTTTTAATTGTAACGCTATTATAGGTAGTCAGATAAGCGAATGTGCTACAGGACCGTCACCAACCAGCCTGGGGAAGCTGAAGCGTCTACTTTGCTAGAGCTTCCCAGTCTCGATGTTATTAAAACGGTTTCTGAACATTTCTTTAATCAGCTGCGGATGGACAACAAAATAAATCTCCTGATTGGCCTCCGTCGGGCCGAGCGGCGCCGTGAGGCATGCCTGTGCAGGTGCAGTGTGGGGAGGATAATCAGTCTGCACCCTCCAACACGCCGCCGCCGAACGTACCGTCTTCTCAAAACAAAACGAGGAGACTGATGAAAATGGAACGCGCTTCGTGTCAACGCAGAGCTGAAACAGTTGCCTGGATTCGTTATCACACTCGTCCTCGTGCTTCTAATGGGAGTGGGGTTGCGGTCGGGAAGTGGTAATGGGTCATGCTTTTAATTTACCTCATTTGAATTCATGACTAGGCAATGTTTAAGATGAGCGTCTTATAGAAGTACCAAAAGGAAATGGTGCCATGTGACCCGGCCATCTCACAGTATAGAGAAGAGGATGATGGGATTTTGGTTTAGCAGTAGAACTCGATGGCTACACAGTGCAGGGGTGTCTTGAGGCGCTGTGTATATTTACCCTCATTGGAAAGCAGACAGCGATTTGTAAAGGAAACGTAAAGGAGCGTACGGTTATGCGTCGGGGCTGCGTGAACCATCGTAAAACCCAAAGCGTGACTGACGGAGAACAGAAAGTCAGAACAAGGCACAGAAGTTTTCTGCAAATGGTCAGAACTGAACAAAAGTTGGACCAGCAGTTTGGGAGGTGTTGAATGGTGAAGCTTTCTACAGTGATATACATGGCAACATCTGGCAACCACAGCCCCCTCCCAAAATCCAACCCCCACTCACTCACCCACCCACCCATACCCAGATCCCATCTCCCCATAGCGCCTCCCCGAGCACGGATGCCATGATCACCTCCGTCGGCCACGGGGAGCAGTCTACCTCACTCACACCCCAGGAAGAAAACCATTGTAACATTCCCCGTTCAGGTACCCGCACATGCCCCGCCCCAACCCCCCCCACCCCTGACCCTACCCTGGCAAAAAGAAGTAACCGAAAACGATCCAAAAAAAAAAAAAAAGAGAAAGAAACGCAATAATATTAATTAATAATAATGATAACACCACCAGAGGTTTAAACAATCAGATATAATACTCCTTCTTTTCATCCGAGTTGTTGTGTCCACCCTCGGCGTTGATGATGGCTGTGTCGGCGTCGGCGGCGTCGTCCGCGCCCTTCGCTTCGTGCGTGAAATAGGTGCCTGTAAGACGGTAAAACCATACAATTCTTATTCCATTTTGTCAAGTTTTTAAAAGGTTTGAAAATACATGGCTCTGAGGAAGGTGTAGGGGGCTGAGCCGCGGGGCTGGAGTGCTTTTTATATGCAAACGTAGACGGCGCTGCAAACCAATTCCAAATGATGAAACATGGGAGACAGTTTGATTACAGAATACATCTCCGGCACTCTCATTTGCAACGGCAAATGAGCACCATTAAAAACAGCAAATCACTGCAAAATAGGCACGGCGCATGTTTCAGGAACAAGCCTGTTGATCATTTCGCTTGAAGTCACTATTAATTTATGAAAATGCATTCCCCCCCGATTTCCATGAAAATCCCCTGCAAATCAGAGACGCCGGAATTTTCCATTCGTGCCGACGCCGTGCTTCAGGATTAACCTTCAAAGTGTAACAAGGTGGTAGGAATAACGACGCCACTTCAAACTTCATTTCCGCGCGGTATTATTTCCATCCCCGCAGTCTGCCGCGCGATAATGAAGGCGATAGCCCCGGCCAAAAGTGGACCCTCTTTGGAATAAAAAACAGAAATGCGCCAAGTGCCGAGGGGAACGCACACCCCGGCCCAAAGCCGGCTCTGAAGGACCGGGCCGTGGGCCTGCTTTCCACGGGAAGTTGCCGCACCTCCGCAGGGTCCCCGTCGCCTCGATGTCGTCTCGGAAATAATCAGGAGGTCCAGTGACCTCATCTTTTGGAACGTGCGTGCAATTTGCGTTTGAATGAGCCTGCGCACACTTACCTTTGTGTCTCGCGAAGTATCGTCCCAAGACGATGAGAAGGCAGAGCATGGCGAAGACCACGACGGCCACCACTCCTCCGATAACGGCATGGTCCACCGCCCTCTGTGCTCCCGCCCCTGCTCGCGAATCTACTGGGACGAAAAAACACAAAGAGGGGGGGAGTGTTAAAGAAAGGATGAGGATGAAGCCGGAATCCCAGTGGTGCCGAAACACGAGGGTGACGAAATTCCAACTTTAAAAGCCACAAAACCCTAAACCACAGCTACAACAGTAACACGCCGTTTACACCATGAGGCTCCAGATCGTGTTCTTTACCTTAATAACTGCTTAAAATGTTCCCATTTTAAGGTGAAACTGTTGGAAGAAGTGATTAATATTAAGGTGAATAATGAGAAATGTGACATGAAACCGGGCGGCACAGTGTCTTAGTGGTTTAGTATGTTCTCCTCTTAGCGCTAGGGATTCCCGGTTAGAATCCCAATCTGGGTGAAGCTTCCATGTTCTCCCCGTGTCCATGTGGGTTTCCTCCGGGTTCTCCGGTTTCCTCCCACAGTCCAAAAACATGGATCAAGCTCAATTGAGTTCTCCAAATTGCCCCATACAGAGTGTGTCTGTGTGAGTGAGTGTGTGCCCAGTGATAGATTGGCGCCCTGTCCTGGGTGTATCTGCCCAGCGCCGGAAACGTTCTCCCCTGGATGGGCATGGGGAACCCCCCCGCAACCCTACTAGAGGATGAAGCGGAGGATAATGGATGGATGGATGTACATAAAACCACATGCATGACGGAGTGAATTAAGGCTAAAATACCGAAGCACACCGAACGTGGACGCACAGGTTTTCATCATTTCTTTGGCGAATTGATGCGAAATAGTTTTTTTTTTTTAACTCAATGGGAAAATCTGTTATCTGTCCTAAGGAAAAAAAAAACAAGCATTTTTTTTGAATGTACAGTGATTCATGTCTGGAGGATTCGGACTGCCGGCGTTCTGCATCAGCGCTAAGTACAACACATCAGACGAGTCTGAGTCTGAACTCCACTTTGCCCTGGAGAACGAAATGTGAATCACTGGCAATTTTTAAGAAAGATTTTTACCACTTTATACGGCGAAGGAGGCAGGGCCTCTGAAGCGGCACGCCGTAATGATATGTGAAGTTTATTGATCAAGTGTAGGGATCCATGACAACCCAAAGTTAGTGCTGGTTTGTGGGCTTGATTGGTTCTTCACGGTGCAAAGCAGGATCAAAATCTTTCATCAATATTTCACAGTCAGTTCGGAAATTAAAGAGTTTGGCGGGAGATGGGCAGGGAAAATGGGAGGGAGACGGCCTCCGGCTGCCCGGCCCCAACCCGCATCGGGGCAGAAACCTCCATTCCACAACGCGGCGTCATGCCGCAGCCGAACTTCGGGTCGGTCCGGAGCAGAAATCATGAATCTTAAAGACGGGTCATGTCCGACAACACAGATCCTCGAGTGCAAAGACTATATTTACTATTTCGTCACGCCCGGCCGGAAAGATACCGCTGACTTGATTGAAACGGACAACGAGACGGGGGGCGGAGGGAGGACGGCTGGAGCCCTGCTGCAATCCAGCGCTTGGTAATCCAGTCACGAGGAGTTGATCAGCGCTCCCTGTTTACTCACGGCAATCTCCCACACTCATCTCTGGCCTAAATCTGAGAGCTGTGGGATTTCCAGGGGGAGTTCAAAAACAAAAAAACGACAGGCCACAACTTATTAGAGGATAACAAAAAGCGTGGAAAAACACAGAGCCGGGCTTGTATAACATCCCACCCAATCACACCTGATAAACAACTGGTGTGTGCGACCGCGAGCGGGGGGAAATTAATGCCACAGTATGTTGCTGCCAAGGCCGACCGAAAAAAAAAACTAGCGGAGAACCCTCGCTTTATATTTTCCTTTCCTTTCAGTCAGATGGCAGATTCAATTAAAGTCAGTGGGAGACCCTATTCACACTTGTCAAAGACGACATAAAGACAAGGTTTAACACTCTTTCTTAATAAGCTAGTAATGTAAACCGGGCTCCGTCAGACCCGTGCTGGAATGAAGAGAGAGGCTGACCATGAAAATGTCACGGCTCTATTCTGAGCATCTGATTTACTAATCTGCCATCAAGGCCGCAAATGACGAAGGACCGCCACCTTTGCTTTTGTACCAACAAAATATTAGCGGAGATTCGGGTACAAACGTTTTCCCGTTCTGAGCGGTCGAGGTTGTAGAGAAGAGGAACAACTTCACTCGTCCGTGGTTTCTGTCTGAGAAATGTCCATGGGCCCCCACGTTTTCTCATGGTTCTCTGGTTTCCTTCCCCAGTCTAAAAACATGGATTCAAGTTGAATTGGCTGCTCTAAATTGCCCCAATATAAAGTGTGTGTGTGTGTGTGTGTGTGATTGGGTAGTTTGTGCCCAGTAATAGATGCATGTATCTGCCCAGCATCCAAAATGTTCTCCCCCTCCCTTACGGAACCTCATCAGGTACACTGTAATTATATGGAGACTGATATTAGAATGCCCTGTTTGTGTTCTAATCGCTGTGCAGATCTTGATATTGTAATAAACCTCTAATACTGTAATTAATCCAAAAATGTGTGTGGAAAATTGGAACTAAGCTTATATATATATATATATATATATATATATATATATATATATATATATATATATATATATATATA
>JAFMOD010000766.1:1250286-1270179 GCA_019802435.1 Corydoras maculifer
ATATATATATATATATATATATATATATATATATATATATATATAGGCGGCACGGTGGCTTAGTGGTTAGCACATTCGCCTCTCAGCGCTAGGGATTCCCGGTTCGAATCCCCATCTGGGTGGAGTTTCCATGTTCTCCCCGTGTCTGCGTGGGTTTCCTCCGGGTTCTCCGGTTTCCTCCCACAGTCCAAAAACATGGATCAAGTTAATTGATTTCTCAAAAATTGCCCCATTTAGAGTGTGTCTGTGTGAGTAAGTGTGTGCCCAGCGATGGATTGGCGCCCTGTCCTGGGTCTATCTGCCCAGCGCCCGAGACGTTCTCCCCTGGATGGGCATGGGAAACCCCACCGCAACCCTAATAGAGGATAAGCTATATAATTAATAAAAAAAAAAAATATATATATATATATATATATAAATTAATTAAAAAAATAAAATAAAATGTTTATTTATATATATATATATATATATATATATATATATATATATATATATATATATATCATACAATCCCAAAAATGGTCACGACTTCAGTTCACATTAACATGCAGATCATGTTGTTAGTAGGTATTATATTTACGTCTGTTTTATTACATTTCTGGGTTGCTGCTCTGTTTCTGTACCACGGCGTCGTATCAGCTGCTCTGGACGTTAACCAATCAAAGTTAGGATTCCGCAAACTACATATGAAAGAGCGAACACTGCACCCTTCAGAACATCAGACCGAAGCTGTGTGCTGCAGCTGCAGATCTGCTGCTGTCACCGCTCGGTGGTGTAAGTGGAGCTCGTGAGCCACCACTGAGCCATTACTCATTCGCTATCAGAGAAACATGAGCAGTGTCTCTGCTAACCCAGAGATGGGCACGGTGCCTGCAGAGGTCGTCGTCTTTGACTGCGCGGACTTGATGGTAATTAACTTAACAAATGGAGTAAAAGCCGAGCAGTGCGCCGTCTATACTCGTCTCGCATCTAATCCTCTCTCTCTCTCTCTCTCTCTCTATTTGCAATCACACTCGCCCTCCTCCTCCTCCTCTTCTGCATTTCTCTTTCTATCCGGAGATAAATGAAAGGGTGTGCGGAGAACAGCCACAACAATGAGAGGGAAGATTGAAGCTCGCGCTCTAGCCGCATGTGGCGGCGCACAGGTATCCAGAGCCGCTCTTAACACAATGAAGGAATTGTAATTCAATAAGGGCCCACGGTGAGCCAACAGTTTGGGTAATGTGTAATTTGAGAGGCAGATGGTTTAGGAGTGAGTAATTCTCAAACAAGCACGTCTAATCTCATTCAGACGGTTTGCCTCCAGAATATTCAATAATCCTGAGGAATGGGGATCTTAATGGACCCCCTGAAATTTGCTCTCACCTCAGCCGACCACTCCGAGGCGTTTAATCACACGTGTCGCGCGTTGCTTATGGACCTGAATCGGTACCTCTGCTTACATCATGTGGGCGTGGCTTAAGCCGGATATATAAACTGGATTATTAGAGGAGATGCCGAGGAAAATCAATGAACGGTTTGTGAGACGTTGCATCTGTGGGACTGTGGACCGGACCGGGTTCTTTAACGATGTTTTGTTTTTAACGGAATTCGTTCTGTCTTTTTAGGAAAATAACAAGCTTTAAGAGTCTTTGTGGCGGAAATGTTTATGCTGGGTTCTAATGGACAGTGGACTGGTGGACCAACAACTAAAGGCTGTATCTGAGCAGAGGAAGCTTCATATTGTTAAAACTACTAAATATCCCCTTTTTTGTGATCATACTTGGAAAACAACTTTTTTTTTGTTGTTGCCTGAAACAAACAGTTTATTTATTAAATTTAACACAGAACTCTGTAGTCCTTATTATGACCATATTTGGTATTTTGGCTCCGAGCTAAATTTTCAATGGTGGAAATAAATTGGGTTTTCTAAAAATCACCTCCATCAAATTAAAATGTGTTGAGAACCTGATACATTTCATTGATCCTGATGCGATATCACCATATCCTCCCATTTTCCACATTGTTTATTTAATAGTTATAATATTACTACATACAGTAGTTTAACATAAAGTTTAAAAAATTAAACAGTAATCAGGAGAATTAGCGGGCATCTTCCGAAATTAGTTTCCAACAATGTTAAATCTTGTGATGTTCGCAGAAGAAATCAGGTTCTAAATTTATTCATTTACCACAGAACATGACTCATTTATTTATACCACTGGAAAATCCTGTGTAGAGGACCTAATATGGCCTCACTGACAAGAGGCCAACTACAAAGGTCTGTTGGGGGTCTAACCCTGTGAAAGTGAGATCACAGAGAAAAAAAAACTTTTCATAAAAATTAGAGCAAATTAAAATAAAAGCATTGAAACATAAAATACATGAACATAACGTTCCGGTTTGTTCTATTTATCAGAGGAGCAGATTGTATAAATAAGGAATATTAAGCATATATATATAATGCAGTAAATATTAAAACATTCGACTTTTCCCATCGTTTCTCATTTTCTCTTGATCTCGTAAACAGTCGTGTTCTTCGCTTCCACTAAGCCACGACCCTCATAGGAACCCCAACAGTGGTGTGATGTTTAATTTAAACCTGGCCACCGCTCCATCATCTTGCTCTGTATTGCATAAGTTGTTAAAAAGAAGCGGTGTGTCGTCGGCTCGGCCCGCATTTGATCGCCGGCTCGCATTAAACATAAATGGCTTCCTGCCACTTTGTCACATTACATCAGCGCCAGTGAAAGTGCTGGGACCTAAGATCTGTGAGATTTACAGCCAAATAACTGCAATAAGGCTGCTGGGACTCCTGTAAATGGAGCGGGTTCGAGTCTTTTAAAAAGCTGCAGTTGCAGAAGTGAAGTTTAGATTAACCACGCTTTAATACTTACACAGTTACTGCAGTTATAACCCGCTCACTCAGCACATTATAGAACACGAGGTACTCCACTGACGTCAGTTTGTTTCCAGAATTCAGGACCACGGGTGATTGGTTGAAATCTAGGCACGTGGTCCACATGGTCGTACGTCGGACCTTCAGCTGTAGAACCGGGACGTTCGGCCGATCGGCTCCTGAGTGAGCGATGGAGCCTCAGGACGGATGAAGGTGTGCAACACTTGAATTATCGATGAGCAAAGTGAGGTGTAACTTTTGGCAGCGTCGACACCGGTGTTTATGTAACTCCTCAGACCTGCGCTGTCCTCTGCCGCGCGGTTTGCAAACTTATCCACCGCATTAGCTTTTAGATTGAGTGGAAAATATGATTACGATCAATTTGGGTGCTTTAGAGCATCTTTGTAAGCTGATTCCCTTTTAGCTCACATACACGGTAAATTCAAAGGGAATATCAAAGCCGTGCTGTGGCATCACATCAGTTGCAAAGCTTCAAACTAAAGCCACTGGGAGGAAGCTATGCAGGGGTGGGTGGGGGGGGGGTGTGATGTAATGGGCCCGAACGAGCATCCTCGTGATTCTTCCGGAAAGTCCCATCTCGCGCCAGTACAAAGGGATGAAGAAACCCCAGGTTGACATTTAATTCCGCTGTTCAAAGTCTAAACGAAGAAGACTGAAGGTGGGACGCAGGCCAAACAAAGCTGGGTTTAGATGGCAGCCCCAGTGAAGTACCAGAACAAAAGCAATCGGGCCGGCACCTGAAGAGCGGGCCGCTCGTTCCGAGGGTCTGGGGAGCCGTCTCGAGGGGCGCCGTTCTGCCTCACAAAGCCGGTCCTTATGATGGAGTTCATGTCTCTTTGCGAGGAGTCAGCCCGGACAATAAAGTTGATTTGTAGTTGGTGGATTGACCACAGAGGGGGGGTCATCAAATAAATGCGGCCGCGCTTTTGTTGGGCACATCTTCGGACTGGCTGTGGAAACGGGAGGTCTGACCTTGTCTGTCATCGTGCTCACAGGACCATTACGCTCATCGGAGGACACTGAGGCACGCCGTCCTATCTCGTCATCGCGTCCCTGAGTCCTTATCTGCGAGGCTTTAATCTCGACTTCAATTGTGGATGGCGTAAAAACCCAGAATCTGCCGTCATGTTAAAAAGAGAAATTGTGAGATAAGGACAAAAGCTGGAGTCTAAAACCATCCTTCAAAAGCGCCGGCGATATTATTCAGGATCTGCTTTTGTGAACGGCTCAGATGGTGATGACCTTGGCCCGCGCTGAACCTTCCAGTTGCTTTCAATAAGAAAACAAGCACGAGATGGGAGAACGAAAGCCACTGATATGAGCTCTTACATGAGCCAGGCCTGTAGCTACATTTGATTGCACTCTCATAGGTAATTACTAAACGTCCTGCGCCCACGGCAGCTGTTGTTTTATCGCTCCGGATTCAGGCGATCATTGCCCAGTTCTAATAACTTTCTCAAATGAAATTCAAGAAGCAATAGATGCTATCCTCCCATGAACAATACCAACGGTCTGTCTCTAAACCCGCTGTAAGCACGTGTCAAAATAAAAGATGCTTGAGCTAATACGCACGCCATATGGCCAAAAGTATGGGGACTCACCTCCGAAACAACAGTTTAAAGAATAAACAACAACCGCAAGCTGTTAGAACAGTGTAGGGATGCCTTTTTTGTCTTTCCTAATGCACAACACTAGGGGCAGTAGTTAAGAAAGCAGCCTTGTGAACTGAAATGCTCCAGTCCCAACAGGTACTATGGCGCAAGTGCCCTTGGGCAAGGCACATAACCACAGTTGCTCCCTAGGCGCAGTGTACATTGCACAGGTGGGTTAATTTTCCAAATAGATGACTATATCCATCCATTATCTTTCGCTTTATCCTCTACTAGGGTCACGGTTCCCCATGCCCATCCAGGGGAGAAGTTTCGGGCGCTGTGCAGATACACCCAGGACATGGCGCCAATCTATCGCTGTGTAATGGATGACTATATCAATTAATCAAAACTAGGTCCTGAAAAGTATTGTTGTGAGTATGGTGCTCCACCGTCATACCCCAAAAACCTTTTAATTTCGGGCCAGTTTCCTTCATTCCTCGCTCTGAGTTAGCGACATCCACGAATCTCTAAAAAGAAAAGTCATCCAGGCTGCAGACAAGGTAATGATAGCCCATTTTTAATTGCTTTGCGAGGAATGAGATGGGAGCTGCAGCCTGACATCCTCTGCCCCCAGAAAATAATGGCGAGCGGCTTTGCCGCCACCCAACGTAACGCCTCACGAGCGTGTGAACGCCTGGCGTTTCTGAGTCATTCGGTCTGAGATAATGTCATTTTAAATAAAGAACTGCAGGAGGTAACTAATTACACAGTCCTCCCTCACGTTTACTGGACCTCATGCACATGTCAGAGGAACGAATGGGGGTGCAGTTTAGGCGAGTGGTGCGAAACGGAAGATTTGGACTCGTTTTGTTTTGATTTGTGCACGAAAAACAAAATCGGGGCCATTAATTAAAAGTGGTTTAGTATATTTGTGTTCCACGCACATATTAAAATTCAATCATTTCAGCTAGTAGGTGTTCGACGGACATATTTGAGATGCAGCTGCATCCTGTTAGTCAAAAGGACGCAGAATTCCGTGGGTGCCCCTTTTAGAGGAGGTCTGTACAGTTAAAACCTAACATTCATTACAACAACTAAAGAACTGTAGATTAAAGCTGTTCCGGATTTTTTAGGATAAAGAGGTTGTATCTGATGTTGGGTGGTGCAGTGGGGCTGTATTTGGCACCACCACCTTACAGCAAGATAGTCCCGGGTTCAGTTCCCATTTGGGGCAAATGATGTCATTTTCTTTCACGGCAGGTATTCCGCTTCCCAAAGTCCAAAGATATGCTGATGGGTACAGCGTGGGGGTGTGAGAGCTCAGAGGTTCGGGTGATGGGCCAGCAATCTGAAGGTTTGGGGGTTCAAATCCCAAGTCCAACAAAACTGGTAATGTGGGCTCTTGAGTAAGACCCTTCACCCTCATCGTTCCATTGGTGCTGAACGGTGAACCCTGTGTTCTGATCCCAAACATTAAGTTGGGATTCCTTTAAGTCGCTTTGGATAAAAGCGTCTGCGAAATGACCTAATTGGTTACTTGCTACTTGGATAATAAATGGTTTCTTGCCCAGACGGTGTTGACTGCATTAAAGTGAAATGTCGTGATTCTGATTGGCTGGCAGGTTTAGTTATGAACTGGTTTGGTATTAGGTCGTTAATCACTCTGTAAGTACACAGTGACTTCAAAATCCTTAAATCTAATCGATGGAATCGGTCGGTGAATGATGCCACTTCTATATGAAGCACTTAACGTGGACGAAACCCAAAAACAACGAAACCGATTCGCCGCCCGGGCGATGGCGCCGCGCCTCACGACGACGGCTCTTAGTCGGTGACCGTGCTCGGAATCCCTTTAAAACGGGACCGCTGTGGCAGTTTTTATGAATTGTTTTGTCCCTGGGTGCCCTTTTCAACGATGGAAGAAAAATATGCCTCCCCGCGGAGTGCGAGTCTACTCCTCCGGTCCACTGCGCATTCCTCTTATCACAGGTTTACCCTTATTGGTACAGATGAAGAAGATCTGGGGAGGTTTGTGAGACCAAGGTTTACATTAGATAAAAAAAGATGGGACTGCCTGGAAAAACGGCTTTTTCATTTCGGCTGGAACATACCTCACCCCCCCCACCCCGCCCCTCCACTCCCTCCCCTCCGTGGTGAAGGACGACCTGGCTACGGCGCCCGCGGGCCGGCAAACCCATCGCACCCGCTCAGGCACTATCAAATTGACGAGAAGGAAGTGTCGACCCCCAGGGCGACGAAAGTGTCTCATTTCAAAGGATGTGTTGATCTCGGAGACAGGAGATCCTCTAATTGGATCCTCTAATCTTCTAATTAAGCAATAGCGATTGCCGTCATGAGCGTGTGCGCAGACTGTAATGAAAGAGTTCTGCTCTTGGGCCTATGGGCAGATGGATGACAGATGTGTTATTACAAAGCCAGTCTGCATTTACCTGTGTCCCTCCAGCCCCGCAGCGCCCCCCGTGCTTTTGTTGAAATGTAATTAAAAATCTCATTGACCCAATCTTTACCCGTCACTTTAATGGGGAACTTGTGTACGATGTAAAAACTCCGCTGTCCCCACTTTAAACTGTCTGCCGGCGCCAGGCGGCTCATTCGGGTCTGGGATGGTCGTTTTTTTTTTTTTTTTTTTTTTTNTTTTTTGTCCCCCCATTGAGACATTTCCTTGAAATGGGACCTCATGTGTAGTCGTGTGAAATTGCTTCTAGTATAATGCGGTGTGCCACTGTTTAAGCGGCGGAGTTTATCGTTATCGCCGCCCGCAGCAAACCGTAGAGCCATTTAGCAATTTAGCATTGTTCAACGATGACGACCGTCGACGTGGCGGCCGCAATAAATCCGAAAAATGCGCCGTGCGGATGATTCTGATATTGCAAGATGGGGGACGCCTGACGATATCCATCAGCCGTCTAACGATCGACCCGACGCCAGCGCGGCGCTCCCTGGAGACCGGGACAGGGCTCCTCATTTCACGTTTCGTTTGGACGGACGGCGCCGGTCGGCGATTACGGCTCGGCGCGGCCCATTTTGGACGATGAGCTCCGGCTGGATTCGAGTCTCCCGGGCTCCACTCTGGAAGGTTGCCGGTTAAACGTGTTATAAATGGAATTACCTCCGAAACGAAGGGACTCGACGAGGCCGCGACTAAATACAAACAAATCTTGAACAAAGTGTCAGAACCTCGGCCACCTCAGCCGGCGATTTTTAAGCAGCGACGGCCAGCGGTCACAATAATATTATGGGAAGGCAGCCATTACTAAGCTGTGCTGTAGCTCACATTTCAGAGGGTCAGAACCCATCCTTTATGTCTCGGTAATGCAATTCCACCGGGACGCAGAGAAAAACAATAGACCCGAAACTGACTTAGCTTCCGACTTGCCCCCTTTTTTTTTTCCTCTCGGTGTCTGTTCATCATCGCCTTTATGCCGGTCACCCCTGCCTGCCTGGAGCGCTGTCATTACTGCCAGCGACGCTGGCCCCCTCAGTGCCATATTTACCAAATGCAGGGGTGGACAGAACTGGGCCAGCAGGGGTGACTGGAGGCAGGAGAGCAGAACAAGACAAATTACACCCAGTACTCGAGCTCCATGGATTTAAACTTGATCGCCATGACAGTGGACTTCCTGAAATGTACACACACACACACACACACACACACACACACACACACACACACACACTGGCGTGGATGGTGTTCCTCACGAAGCAGGGGTTTTCGACACTATAACTTGACCGGCTAATTAACCGTAGTGACGTTTTGTGCAACTTAGGCGGCACGGTGGCGCAGCGGTCAGCGTGCTCACCCCTCAGCGCTGGGGATCCAGGTTCGATTCTAAATCTGGGCGGAGTTTCCAGTCCAAAAACATGGGTTCAAAATGAATTGGCTGCCCTTGTATAGGGTAGTAATGGATTGGCGCTCTGTCCTAGGTGTATCAGCCCTGTGCCCGAAACGCTCCCCCCCTGTTTGGGCATAGGAACCCCCTGCACCACCCCAATAAAAAATACCTATTCTTCTGAATGGGCGGCACGGTGGCTTAGTGGTTTAGCACGTTCTCCTCTCAGCACTAGGGATTCCCGGTTCGAATCCCAATCTGGATGGAATCTGAATTTCCTCTGGGTTCTCCGGTTTCCTCCCACAGTCCAAAAACATGGATCAAGGTCAATTGAATTCTCCAAATTGCCCCATATAGAGTGTGTTTGTGTGTGTGTGTGTGTGTCCAGCGATAGATTGGCCCTAGTAGAGAATAAAGCGGAAGATAATGGATGGATATTCTTCTGAATGCCGCCATGATGACGCCTATACGACTTTAATTGTAAAAATGTTTGATCGCGATTAATTGCTAAACGATTCATCGTCTGATCCCTGCTGAACAATCTGCAACTCTAAGAACAGAATTCTCAGAACTCAGTCAGGTTTGTCAGAATTAATCCGGGATAAGATATACTTTCCCAGCGGGCTGCACAAACCTGCACACTGGCAGCGACGGTTCCTCGGGTGCTCACTCCATTTCCCCCGAGCCAAGGGATCAGTGCTAATTTCGCTCCTGCCCCCTCAACAGGAAATCGGTCGTGTTTCTCAACATGGCCAATTGCCACCGAGCGCCGGCCCGAATTCATCCCGACAGGCTGAGCTCCACTGTGGATTAGAGCGCTGCCCTCATGCTCTCGGCACCTTTCACCAACACGCCGGTGTAAATAGCTCTGATTTTCAGCTGTGGGTTCGCGTCGGTGGGGAGAAGCTGATGAATAAAATGTCAGCGAGGGCCGACAACCTCGGTTGCGATGACGACGTGGGTTCCAGAACAATCACTTTGTTGAGCTTTCACTGAAATTTAGGCCGCTTTCGGGAGTGGGTTGGCCTGGTAGCCGCAGTACGTCCGGCTCACAGTGGGCGAGCCCGTTCCCGGTGGTACAAATGAAAACCTTTGGCTTCCTGAGTGGGAGGACGCCTGAGCAGGTGTGTCTCTGATACAGTCCACACATCAAAGGCGAGCCGGCTCACCGCGGCGAAGCGTAGGCTACAGAGCAAAAAGTTTTCCCGCTCCCAGCGTGGGCTCGGCGGCCGGCGGTAGTTAGTGTGACGGCGGGATCGAAGCTGTGGACATTTATCTCTCAGCTGACTTTGAACTATTGCGAGACACTTAATTGATACTAAGGGACGTTTCACTTCCAGGTGGAGAAAATGTCAGGGATAGGACACGGCCTCAGTCGCATCTCGCATCTACTGGTTATCTGATTCGAGTGGCGTATCATTTGTTATACCGTGGTTTTCTTACCTTAATTGTTAGAAAGTTGTTTTTTCTAGCTTGTTCTAGTCGCACAAATTTGCCGTCGTCCTTCATCTGTCGTTTGTATTTGAATTTGTATTTAGTTCATTTTTTTTTTTTGTTTACACAGGAAACTCTCGCTCTTCTGCGTTATTAATTTATCGTAGCTTAGTTAATGGTATACTACGTGCGGGCGAACCTCAGACCACTCGCTAAAAATTGTAATTCTTCGGTATTTTGATTTTACAATATGGAGACCGGCTCCTCCGCCTCTCAGCAAGACGGTCCAGGGTTGGAATCTCGGTCCAGTCTGCATATCCTCCCTGTGCCCTCCCTGTGGTTTTCACATTTAAAGTTGTGCTGATGGGTAAATACTAATTTGTTCTAGCTATTGGAGGTGGAACGTATCGGTAAAGCCAAAGTGACTAGATGCACTGTGGCGCCCCCTAATGAAAGCAATCCATGAAAGCGAAAAATAAAGGTAAGGAGTGAGAAGTGCAACTTTAGGACCAAACTAGTTAATGAGTCATTATGTATCGCAGAACTCTAGAAATAGAATCTGCAGATCCCTGAGAAGGCGCTACTTTAAATATATCATGTGAGTGTCATTTCTAGTATAATTACCGTAACACGCCCCCTCCGCTTATTACTCAATCATTACTCCATTCTGTGGCATCCACTCGCCACTTTACACTGACGCTGCCATACACCACCTCAGATCTGACACAACGCTCGAACCCCGAAGTCGTGCCTCGTTACCGCACCAGACAAAGTGGGCTGTAAATCGAGTGTCGTAGTGGGCGTGGCCTCGAATTACCGCCACGACGGAGGAGTTCTTAATAAACGATCGACTTCCTGTATCTCAAAAGTGGCAAGAACTTGAAGCCAGACCCAGGGTGAGGGTGTGTGGGCGAGGGCACCGGTGGTAATGAGGTAAACCATTAGCCGCTCTCAGCCCGGCACATGGGAGACCGCTGAAGCATGCGGGCTGCAGGTGAGGAGATGAAGATTACTTTAGATTAGATTTCTGAGTGAATTGGAGAGACGGGTGTCTGCTGGGGAATCAGTTTAGTCTCAGGCCTAGTCCTGTCCTCCCTCTTCAGATGAGGCGAGCCCACACTGGCCTTCACATTTCTGCTGAGCGGACAGAAGTGCTGAGAGACGGCGGTCAGAGAGACTTCTAAATGCATGTTTGTGCAGCGGTCCACCCTCTCAAACTAATTAGAACAGCAAATGTGCAGCGCCTTTGAGGGGCCTGGAGGCAGTCCTACCGATCCCACCTAAATGCCACTCACTGGACATCATGCCTCAGCACTGAGCTGTTTAACCAACAGGACCATATGAGTTCATTGACTTTTGAGTTTAAATTCGATGTAATGACGTACGCAGGTTAATGATGAATATATATTTTTTAAATAGGACGAGTTCTAATCAGATTCCTGTAACGGGGATGAGACGATTAATCGTTTCTGCAATTAATCGTGATTATAAATGTATTCATTCTTTCATCTCATTATCTTTCGCTCAATCCTATATTAGGGTTGTTGGGGAGGAGGCCACGACAGGGCGACACGCTAATCGATTGCTGTGCACACACAAATACTATATAGGGGCAATTTAGAGCAGCCAATTCACCTTGATCCCATGGTTTTGGACCCGGGAAATCAACAGAATAGAACAGCCATGTAGAGACTGTGTGGTGATCAGTTGACCCGTATTTAACAATAGCTCTAACAATTAGAGAACTCTATGCGTCCACTGAGGGCGTCCTGCTGAACCGCCGGTCCAATAAAAAAAATAATATTATAAAATGAATATATGAAAAAATATATTAAAGGTGTGAAGACTGCGGCTTCGCCCGATGCCACGCGGTGGGGAGCAAAGTGGTCATTATCCCACTGCATTCTGCTGTGGCGCCTCCTACGGCTCGAGGTCTGCTCAATTATCTTTTCCACATAAGCCCAGCCTGACAGGCATGTTGGCAGGTGTGTCCTTTCCATCGTGTTCTCCTCCACAGATACAGAGGATTAGAGCGCGTGCTGGCCATCGACTCATGCCGTTGCACTACCGCTACAAGTCCTGCCCTTTCTCGTTCCGCCGACTGCGGAGAACAAAAGAGCAAAGGCTGGACTCGGATAGAACACCTCACGTTATTAAAGCCACGTTTTTTTTGGCTCTTCGTTGCAAATGTTTAACCTCAGAAATCCCATCAAAAGGTGACGGTTGCGAAAATTTGATGCTTAAAATGCTTTAATTTTATTTTCTGGTGTGTCGTTATCGTTTCCATTTAATAATACTGGAAAAAAAAAAAACGTCCAATGAAATGAAATGACCTTTAAGGACCGTTTTGATTGTATCTGTGATCTTATAACAGCTTCATTTATTCATTCATTATCTCCCGCTTTATCCTCTATTAGGGTCGCGGGGGGGGGGGGGGGTTCCCCCATGCCCATCCAGGGTAGAACGTCTCAGGCGCTGGGCAGATAGACCCAGAACAGGACGCTGATCCGTCGCTGGGCACACACTCACTCACACAGACACACTCTATATGGGGCAATTTGGAGACTTCAACTGACTCAATCCATGTTTTTGGACTGTGGGAGGAAACCGGAGAACCCGGAGGAAACCCACGCGGACACAGGGAGAACATGGAAACTCCACCCAGATGGGAATTCGAACCGGGAATCCCTAGTGCTGAGAGGAGAACATGCTAAACCACTAAGCCACCGTGCCGGCCCTTATAACCGCTTTAATGTTAAAATCTAAATCTTTACGTGGTGCGACTTCTTCACGCCACTGAAAACTCGCCAACCTGAAAAAAACGCAAACGGAATGAGCTGAAGTTCGTTTCTGAAAAGACGTGTGGAAAAGACTATGGAGGAAAGAAGACAAAAGCGCGGAAAGGCTTTCACTAAGCTGTTTCCTTAATTCTGGCTTTGCATGTGGTACTTGCCGCTTCCCATTCATACGGCTCTAAAGCCTGCTATTGCTTTTACGGGCTTTGTTTCATTAAGAGACAACTCCGGCGTTGAAAAGGCAAAATTTTAGGCATAATTCATGAATTGGTTTTTATCAAAGCCGAAGCATAAATTTGGGTAAAATGGAAGTCGCTGGTGTGAAAGTAACCACCTAACTCGAGTCAAAGTGAGAAATAAAGTTGTTTTTTTTTACCCCCCCCCCTCTCGTCACGAGTACAAAGTGGAACAGCCTTAATCTGGTGTAATACTTTAAACAGAGAGCGACGGTTTAAAGCAAAAAAGGCTGTCAAGCCGAACAGATTCATCCTCTCAGACGTAAACCCCCGTCCTCAGCGCCGAGACCTCGCTTCCGAAATCACGTCACCTTATTGAAGCGCGCGGTCTGTCCGCTTTATTTTGATTCGTTTTGATTTTCTTGTTGTCGGCAGCATCCTTAATGTTCGTCGGGAAATGTAATTAAAGGCTTTATTTTATTACACGTACTTGCGATGTCGATCAATTCTATCGATTATCTATCTGAATTTTCTCCACCGTAGCGTCCTGTTGTCTGAACCTTTACGTTTCTCTGCCGAAGCCATTCAATAAATTGATATTAAGCCGCGACGCCTGTGGACTTGTTGATGGCGAGGGTTTTTTGATGACATGAGATCAGTTTAGCTCACAGTCCCGATGAAACCATTCGCTCCTGTTATTGTGTGTGTGTGTGTGTGTGTGTGTGTGTATAGGGGGGGCAGAGGTTTATTACATCAGTGCTTTTATCTTTTGACATAAAGGCCTACAGGGTCTGAGGGTTCTAAAGCGTGTGGTGTTGGATCAATTTGGACGCTTGTGAAAAGGAGCAAACGGCCATTGTGGATGAAAGTGGAACAAAAAGACAACAAATTGCAGCTGAAAAGCTCTTTCATCATTAGAGCTGAATGACATGGCTCCGTTTAATGGCACAGACAATTTATCTTTTTAATAGTTTTTTTTATTTTCTCCTTCTAAATAAAGAGGAAATAATTTAAAAAGGGAAAATTATATTATTTGTATTTGTTTTGTATTAAAACTTCATGAGTGATATTTAACGAAACAGGGGTTTATTTATATTTTGTATCGTTCACTTTATTAATCTATTAATTGTCGTAGAAAAAGTATGGAGTCTGATTTTAGGAAGTTGTTTTCCATCAAAACAAATATTAACAGAATCTGTTGACTTGTTGGTTTTTGCAGCTGTACATCATGCTGTTTCATGTGCTGGGATAGGTTTAATATGCTGCTATAGGTTATTTTTAAATAAAATGGAGAACATTTCGGAGGGGTTGGGTAGAGACACCCAGGACAGGATGCCGATCTATAAACACTACTTTATATAGGGACTATTTAGAGCGGCCGTTTGACCCTTTTATCCATGTTTTTGGACTGTGGGCGGAAACATCTAACTGTCCCATCTTTATGGTTAAGATCAGAGTTCAGGGTTAGAGTGCCCTGAGAGCAGTGAGGGTTAGGGGCCGTGCTCAAGGGCCCATATACGCAGCTTTGGTCAACACTAACCCCTGAGCTCCCACACACCCACTTACTAAAGATCGGGACGTACTAGGGACTAAAATATCCATGGATTTCATTGAATCTGTGTGAACTCTGCATGTCCTCCCCATGCCGTATGGGCTTCCATTGGTTTCTCACAACGCAAAGACGTGCGCAGAACCCCCTTTGATTGCATCAGATGTAAACGTTCCTGTCTGTCAATGGGCTTTAGTAAGGGTAATAACTCTGTCTGCAGTGAGACGCCAATGAGTCCCTACAGCAGACGGCGTGTGAGACGACGTAGCTCCAACGGCATGATGGGGCAAATGTGTGGCGCAGTCGAGCCACTACAGGTGTCTGCGTTACAGATCTGCAGAGATGTCGGTGTTCGGCGCCGCGCCGCCCCTCGGCTTATCTGACACCCGGCTTCTAACCCACATGCTGCCTGATTACTTAAAACTCGTCAGCCGAGCCCTGCCATCTCCACGTTTATTTACTCTCCATGTGCAACTTTAGGAAAGGATGATGAAATCGAGAGAGAGACAGAGGGAGAGAGAGAGAGAGAGACAGAGACACAGACACAGAGAGACGGAGAGAGAGAGAGAGAGAGACACAGAGAGACGGAGAGAGAGAGAGAGAGAGAGAGAGAGAAGTGAAGTCTGTTCAGTCGTCTGAATTAAAAATCAGTCGAATGAAGAGGCTGTCAGTTTTGGGAGAGATGGCGGCGTTTGACCACACACACACACACACACACACACACACACACACACACACACACACACACACACACTCTCGTGATCAGTATTCATCTCAGATCTCTGGATTCTAATAGAAGGAGAGGCTCGGACAAAAGGTCCTCTTTATTTACTATGAAAACAAGACAAGATGGTGATAAATCAGACCGAGGCTGTGCAGTGCAGTGCAGTTCTAGGTGTGTGTGTGTGTGTGTGTGTGTGTGTGTGTGTGTGTGCAGGCAGTAGTAAATAGTGTTCTTGCTGCTTCACCGAGAGAGGAGCGATTAATAGCGGGCGTACACGTCAGCCCACAGAGCCGGCGCATGACACCGACTCTGACATGCTGATAAGGGTCTGATCTATCTGACCCTGAGAGCCATGTTTCTCCCTCACCTGCCGAGTGATTCATATTCCCGACCGCCCGACGCCGCGCCCCCCCTAACGAGACGGACGCCCCGGAGCTTTTTTCGACGGGGGCGCCCAGTGCGCTTCAAAAGTGCGGCCTGTTACGACCCAAATGCTGGAATGGGACCTGCGTTCTGTGCAAAAGCGCCGGCTTTTCTTCTCAGCCTTCTCTGTTCTGCTGAGGAATCCTGCACACACACCCCCCCCACCAACACCTCCCCCCCCATCCGCTCGCCCCCTGAAAAACCTCCCTTATTCCTTGAACAGCTTGTTGCTAGGCTACACCACAGAGAGTAAAAAAGACTGTTATCAGAGAGGCGAGAACTCGCCCAAACAGTCCGAGTGGTGCACCAGAGAAAATAAGATGGTAAACAGGGGGATGTGCTCCAGCTACAAAAGAGAGGCATGTAAAATAGAGAGCGGACGAGGCGATGAAAGCGCGATGGCGCGTGCACAGGTGTACGCCTCTCGCTCTGCACAGATGCATCGTGGGATGCCAGACGCCGGCTCCACATTGTGAGGGGTCGCGCGGTCGACATGCATCATCGGCGGTCACATGGCCTCTTCACCTCCATCCTCGAACTTTTCAGTCCGAGTCTGAGGTCGTAAGTCGTTAAAGTAAACGAAGAGATAAACGTGAATATTTATGTTTCGATGGACAATTTATTTCCAATTTATTTCAGCTCATCTGTATGAACGCCTGACTCCAGGCCACGTGTGCAGATACACCCGAGACAGGGCGCCAATCCATCGCTGGGCACACACTCACTCCCTCACACAGACACACTCTATATGGGGCAATTTGGAACATTCAATTGACCTTGATGCATGTTTTTGGACTGTGGGAGGAAACCGAACCCGGAGCAAACCCATGCGGACACGGGGAGAACATGGAGAACTCCACTCAGATTGGGATTTGAACCGGGAATCCCCAGCTCTGAGAGGAGAACATGCTAAAGCACTCAGCCACCGGGCCGCCCTGTGAATTATATTTATTATTATATTTAATTTGATCAAAAACGGCATGTTACGTCAACCTTTACGGGATCCAAAAGGATTAAAGGTGAAAATAAAAGGTTAGTTTTATTTTAACTCGTGGTTTTATTTTAGGCAGCTCTGGGAGAACCTGTTAAATTACAGCGAGCTACACCGGGCAGCGGGAGGTTGTGAATGCAAATCCAAACACCTTTTCCCCCCGAAAGCTGTAAGTGACCTGCTGTTGGTTGGACACGCGACGCGTGATGAGCGCCGCGGCTGCCGACGTGCCGGTTCCGGGGTTCTGATCTGATCTTTCAGCTGTAGAGCTGCACGCGAGACGAGACGCCGGAAAGATCTGGCCAGAATCTGGATGGATGAGTCTGAGGCGCTCTGCTCTTCTCCAATTTCAACAAGCATTACAGGAAACCTGGTGGTGCAGCGAGGTGGAGAGCACTCGACGGCGCGGGGCACTAGATTGCAGGAGCTCTGAAAATGAGATCGTGCAGATTGCACATGTTCCTTAAAGCTCCGATCGCGGAGGTGATTTTTAGGATTTGTCAGATGCGTTTGATTAAAAAAAAAAAAAAAAAAAAAAAAAAAAAAAAACAATATTTACATAAAAATACATCCATCCATCCATTATCTTCCTTTTTATCCTCTAATAGGGTAGCGGGGGGGAGGAAGGCACACACACTCACTCACACAGACACACTCTATGTGGGGCAATTTGGAGCATTCAATTGACCTTGAGTTTTAATTGACTTATTGTGACAAAAAAAAAAAATAACAACAATATTTACATCAAAATACATTCATCCATTATCTTGGGCTTTATCCTCTACTAGGGTAGGGGGGGGGGGTTCCCCATGCCCATCCAGGGGAGAACGTTTCGGGCGCTGGGCAGATACACCCAGGACAGGAGGGCAATCTCTCACTGGGCACACACTCACTCACACATACACACACTATATGGGGCAATTTGGAGAACTCAATTGACTTGATCCATGTTTTTGGACTGTGGGAGGAACCCGGAGAACCCGGAGGAAACCCACGCGGACACAAGGAGAACATGGAAACTCCACCCAGATGGGGATTCGAACCGGAACTTCCCAGTGCTGAGAGGAGAACATGCTAAACCACTACGCCACTGTGCCACCTACATCAAAATACATTCATTCATTCATTATCTCCCGCTTATCCTCTATTAGGGTCGCGGTGGGGTTCCCCATGCCCATCCAGGGGAGAACGTTTCCGGCGCTGGGCAGAGAGACCCAGGACAGGGCGCCAATCTATCGCTGGGCACACACTCACTCACTCACTCATACACTACATGGGGCAATTTGGAGAACTCAATTGACTTGATCCATGTTTTTGGACTGTGGGAGGAAACCGGAGAACCCGGAGGAAACCCACGCGGACACGGGGAGAACATGGAAACTCCACCTACATCAAAATACAGTAACGATGAAATGAAGCTCTGCCTTTAAAAACGTGGTTGTCTCGTCCGTCAGTCATCGATTTCATTAATATTTACTTCATTAAAAACTCTGCGCAGTTTTTACACCTAAACACAGCTGTTTGAGGGGAATTAGGCAAACGGAATGTTTACTTAATGAAGAATAGCCAAGAAGGCTTAACGACTTTCCTGCAGCGCTGCACAACGGAACAAAAACGTAGTTATAGATCATTAGCTTAATTAGCAGATCATTACCTTAATTAACAGGACGACAGCATAAGCACTGCTAAGTTCCTGTTCAAGTTCCCTAAATGAACAAACTTTATCCAGCGCTAAACCAACAGCGGACAAAGAAATCAGAATCATTTATTTCGTTTATTATCCATGTGGCTTAGTGGTTTGGCATGTTCTCCTCTCAGCGCTGGGGATTCCCGGTTCGAATCCCCATCTGAAGTTTCTATGTTCTCCCCGTGTCCATGTGGGTTTCCTCCGGGTTCTCTGGTTTCCTCCCACAGTCCAAAAACATGGATCAAGTCAATTGAGTTCTCCAAATTGCCCCATATAGAGTGTGTCTGTGTGAGTGAGTGTGTGCCCAGCGATAGATTGGCACGTTCTCCCCTGGATGGGCATGGGGACCCCCCCCCCGCGACTCTAATAGAGGATAAAGCGTAAGATAATGAATGAATAAATTATTCGTGTGGCTTAGTAGTTTGGCATGTTCTCCTCTCATCGCTACGGATTCCCGGTTCGAATCCCAATCTGGGTGGAGTTTCTATGTTTTCCCTGTGTCTGCGTGGGTTTCCTGCGGGTTCTCTGGTTTCCTTTCACAGTCCAAAAACATGGATCAAGGTCAAATGAATTTTCCCAATTGCCCCATATAGAGTGTGTTTGAGTGTGTCTGTGTGAGTGAGTGTGTGCCCAGAGATGAATTGGCATCCTGTCCTGGGTGTATCTGCCCAGCGCCCGAGAGGTTCTCCCCTGGATGGGCATGGGGAACCCCCCCCCCCCCGCGACCCTAATAGAGGATAAAGGGGAAGATAATGGACGGATGGACGGATGGATTATTCGTGTGTTGTCCTAAATAAGAACTTTCTGTTTCACGGCGAATGAAGTTACAACGAGTTCATTCTGGCAACACTCCACGTTTAAAGCCGTCCTGATAATAAGAGCCAGGACGGCGCAGATCAGTAAAAAAAAAAAAAACGTCTCCCCGAGACTCGACGCGGCGATAGCTCGGTTACGCAGACATGAAGCAATATGTCTCCACTTTCTGATAAAAATCTCATTTCACCTCTAGTTTCTTTCAAGTCCTTTTTGAAGGCTGGAAATTGCACGAGATTGTTCAGCGCCTTCCAGTCGGGTTAGTGCCATCCGCCCGACACGGCGTTTAGAACCGCGGTTACCTGAACGCGTTAATTAAAACCCCCGGCGTCAGCGTCCGTACGTCCGCACGCGCTCATGTTTGGACAAACGCAACACCTCCGGATCACACCCCCCATCTTTAAAAGGGTCGGGCTCGCTGGGTATGGTATGAATGTGTGGTGCGGTGGCTCAGTGGTTCGGGTGTTGGGCTGTCAATCTGAAGGTTGGGGGTTCAAATCCCAGGTCCACTGAAGTTACCACTGTGGGTCCTTGAGCAAGACCCTTAACCCTCATTGCTCCAGGGGGCGCTGGGGGGGGGGGGTTCTCCATGACCATCCAGTCTCGGGCGCTGGGCAGATACACCCAGGACAGGACACCAATCTATCACTGGGCACACACTCACTCCCAAAAACACACTTTATATGGGGCCATTTGGAGAACTCACTTGGCCTTGATCCATGTTTTTGAACTGTGGGAGGAAACCATAGAACCCCGAGGAAACCCATGCGGACATGGGGAGAACATGGAAACTCCACCCAGATTGGGATTCAAAGCGGGAATCCCCAGCGCTAAGATGAGAACATGCTAAACCATCAAGCCACCTTGTAAGTCGCTCCGAGTCATTATGAGATTCAGGTGGACACGCCGTAACCTTCAGCCGAATTGTAATGCGTTTGGGGGGGTGGGGGTGGGGGGGG
>JAFMOD010000766.1:1299923-1311053 GCA_019802435.1 Corydoras maculifer
GCGGCTTCGTATCGGGTGGCCGCGTTCGGCGGGTGGCGACGGCGGCGGGACGGGTTCGGCGGCGGGGCGCGTCTAAGCCGAGGGAAGGGTGTGTCTAATCAGCATTCGTCACCGGTGCTCTCATTAAGTGCAATCACGCGGCCTAATCAAGCCCGATTCGTTTTTACGCCTTCACGGATTCGCTCGAATCATCGGCGCCGGTCGGCCTGACTCTTTGATTGCACGACTGGCTGAGGGCTGAGGGCTGTTCTGCCTCGGCTCGGGAAGTACACACCGGAAAAAAAAAAATTATAAATAATAATAATAAAAAAACAACAACACACGAGCCTCCCTCCGCCGTCCCGAGCTGCGTAATATAAAGGATCGCCGCGAGGAAAATTGGAAATGGAGAGCATAATGATCTAACATACCCGCTTTGAAAAGCATAATTGTTATAGACGCCAAATCACATCAGTGGCTATTTTAGAGTTGGGAGCCAGCAGCTACGTTACAGCCGCCGTCTATTATCCGAAGCGTTATTAAACTCGGCGTGTGCTTCGAGGACGGCGAGCCGAGAGGCCGATGACGTCGGGACCGTCCGTGCCGCTCGGCGAGGCCCGGGAGACGCAGGGCGGCTTCCACCGCATGAGAAGGGAGTGCAGGCAGACCGTTAGAGCGTCGCTAATTGTGAAGACTGAAACTAATAAGGCAACATTGAGACTTTAATTTGCAGACTGCGGCACGCGCCGATTGGATTTGGTGTGCGGTGCGGACACTAATTCCGGCCGTTTGTCTTTTTTTTTTATTGAAGAAGTTACGGTCTGATGAGCGTGTACTTGGCAGCGACGATCTGTTAGGCGCACGCTCCGCGCAAAGTTTCCGAATAATCATGAGCGAGGGAGCGACGCAGCTTAACGCCGCCGTCTGACACGTGAACGACTGAGGCCGCGCGGCCAGGCGCGCATTTACACAGATCGTTTGGTTCCAGGTCAGAAGTGTTAACCGACTCTCCTCCAATCAGAGGCTGGGATGTCATATATTCATTCATTCATTATCTTCCGCTTTATCCTCTATTAGGGTCGCGGTGGGGTTCCCCATGCCCATCCAGGGGAGAACATTTCGGGCGCTGGGCAGATAGACCCAGGACAGGACGCCAATCTCTCACTGGGCACACACTCACTCACACAGACACACTCTATATGGGGCAATTTGGAGAACTCAATTGACTTGATCCATGTTTTTGGACTGTGGGAGGAAACCGGAGAACCCGGAGGAAACCCACGCGGACACGGAGAGAACATGGAAACTTCACCCAGATCTTCTTGTTTTATCCTCTAAAAGGATCATGGGGGAGGGGAGGGGGGTTCCCCATGCCCATCCAGGGGAGAACGTTTCGGACGCTGGGCAGATAGACCCAGGACAGGGCGCCAATCCATCGCTGGACACACACTCACTCACACAGACACACTCTATATGGGGCAATTTTGAGAACTCAATTGACTTGATCCATGTTTTTGGACTGTGGGAGGAAACCGGAGTGAAGCCACCGTGCCGCCTACTATAACATTTATTCGTTCATTCATTATCTCCCGCTTTATCCATCCAGGGGAGAAGGTTTCGGGCGCAGGGCAGATACACCCAGGACAGGGCGCCAATCCATCGCTGGGAACACACTCACTCACACAGACACACTCTATAGGGGGCAATTTGGAGAACTCAATTGACTTGATCCATGTTTTTGGACTGTAAGAGGAAACCGGAGAACCCGGAGGAAGCCCACGCAGACACGGGGAGAACAGGGAAACTCCACCCAGATGGGGATTCGAACCGGGAATCCCTAGTGCTGAGAGGAGAACATGCTAAACCACTAAGCCACCGTGCCGCCTACTATAACATTTAATTGATGTTAAATAGTGATCTCAACGTTCCCGGCGCTCTCTTGTGGTTCTTCTTGACTCTGTTCTCTGATGGTCAGGTGACCTTTTGTGCCCACGTCGCGTGAACACGGCAAATTAAACACAAAGCGGCCGGCAAGGTTCCGCCGTATCGGCTCTGTGTGTTCTGATGATTAGAGAACGGAGTGAAGAGAGAATGTGGATCTGTTTGTGTCCCTAAACAGTTAAAGGTCGTTGTTGTCACCCCTCAGGAAACACGACGCGCTCCTGTAGCCGTAGCGGTGGACGGGCCAGGATCCAGCTCCAGATTATGATAAGATTAGCTGGCTGAAGGAGCGAGCTGTGGTAGAATGTGCGAGGGAGGCGGGGGTTCTTGGCGTCGGAAGGCGTGGCGCCGGCGCTCTGGCAGAACCGGCGTGGGCCTGGCAGCGTACCGGCGCGCGAGCCACTCGTTTATCGGCCGGGGGAATCCTATCAGGACCCGACTAGCTATGAATGGCTCTCTGTTGTGCAGAACACACACGGGCCGCGGGCGGAGCGGCAGTCGGAGGTCATACTGTACCTTGAGAGAAGCTTGGGAGAGATGTGGTGGTGGTGGTGGTGTACATGGAGGTGGTGGCTGTTGTGGATTTAGGGGTGGTGGTGGGGGCATCTGGATGAGAAAACACAACACAACAAAAAAATATGATATACGTGGAAATAATAAAACAAAAAAATCAAACCAAACAACCACCAAACACCGTCACACTATCCGCTAACGCTAGAATAAAAGCAGAGTCAGCATTAAAAACCGGGGTGCGGTGCAAGCTGCGGGGCGCACGCATGCCGAGCATGACGGATAAAGAAAAGAGGGGACGGCACAATGGCATAAGGGGATGAGATGGTTAGTCCACGAAGACAAAATAATAGATAAAAGTAAAGGACATGACGGATGAGGACGGCGCCCGTGACCACCAACCCTCTGAACGAGAACACGGGACTGGAGCGCTCCTGCTTTGAATGTGTACAGTTGTGAGAACATGTCGCTCGGCATCATGGGAGTGAGGCTGGGTGTGTTTTTTTTTTTATTTATTTATTTTTTTAAAGAGACAGTCGTGAAAATGACGAATGTTCCGATGAATGTTTCTGAAAACTGAAATAATGCGTCACATGTCTTAAATGTTCTCTAATGAGTTCAACACACAGGTTTCGGACACAACACACGGTGAGGTCAGACGTCTGGATACACTCAAATGAGCATGCACCGTTCACCATCGCCGTCGTTTCATGTGAACGAGAAGAACAGGTCATGTGTATAAGCTCAAAATATACAGGATTCATATTCATATATGTAAACATCTCAGGAGCCCTGGTTTAATTCCATGTTTCAGTGAATTATTACAAATATTCAAACACATCACACACAGAGAACAAGCTGCAGCACATTTATATTCACAGTTGTGATTTAATGAACAGAATGCTGTAATAAATTAACTGTTCGGTGCGAATGTCATATTATATATGAGCTATACCTTTAAATCTGCAAATATATATATATTTTTTATTTAGTATTTACACTGGTGTGTATGCATGGAATCTGTCCTCCACATTTAACCCATCCAACACACACAAACACACACAGTGACACACGTGTCCAGAGCGGTGGGCAGCCCTGTACACGTCGCCCGGGGATTTTTGGGGGCAATTGGGGTTAGGCACCTTCAGTCATAATAGGGCACTTCAGTCATAATGGTTGGTGGGACCAGGAATCGAACCGGGGACCCTCAGGTCGCAAGGCTGGTTCCTGAACCACACTGCCTGATGTAGAGTTTCATGGTGGTGGTTGATGAGGTCGGTCATCATGTCTGTCCTCCACCATTGTTTACAAACCATCCAATCAGAGGGGTGATTAGTATCTCCAATCTTCCCCTCAGCATGTCTTTGGAACGTGAGGGGAAACCCACACAGGTGCGGGGAAGACATGCAGACGCCCCGCAGAGCCGACCTTCACTCATCACCACCGGGAATCGAACCCGGGACCTTCGCAGCGCGAACCTCTGCACCACCACCACCACAGAATATATATAAATAAATATTTATAACATATAGAAACCGTCACACAATTTCAAATCAACCAAACAAAACTAATCACAAACATCCATAAATATATAAATATGTAAATGTGTAATTAGGTGGTTCCCATGCTTGTAACTGGTTGGGGTAACAGTTAATCCAGTAAATGCCACGTCGGCGGTTTTTAGGAACGCGCTCCGTCCCGCTCGCCGATCTGTTCCTCGGTGTGCCGCGGGTTCTGTACTGATGAGATCCAGGATAAGTTTAGCCGGATGCTCGGGTTCAACGCGGTGCAACACCGATTGATTTTCTCTTCCAGCGGCGGTGGCGCATATGTTAATGAGATGAAAATGGAAAGAGGTGGGTGGTGAAGCGGGAGGCGTCAGAGAGGACATGCTTTAACACCAGTCGGCATCCGAATGCGATCGGCGCGCAATCAGACCCGTAATCTCGCTTGTTTGGGATCGTTCTCCTCGCGCCGGGAAGTCGGCGAGATCGAAGCAACTCGCGTCGCACAGATTGGCGGCGATGTCGTCGCTATTTCCAACACAGGCATCAGCGGAACATTGGGGTGGGGGGGGTGATGAGCCCATCAATGTTCCACCAAACGACAAGACCGTTAACCGTGACGACGCCGTGACTCCACCTCATACGTCGCGTGTGATAAGCCAATCAGGGTGCCACTTGCCATTCCTTTTTACAAGCGTTTTGCATTCTGACTTCGGCAGGTTGCTATTGCAACTCAATGTAGCGGGTTGTTAAAGGTTTATCGTGAGTGGGATCTAAGCCGGCACACTGCGAATCTGAAGTCGCCTGACGTCCGAGGACCGGAGCGGCCGAGCAGATGTTCTGATGTTCGCCGCGGAGACCCGAAACGCATTAATGAAGCAATGAAACGAATAAGAGGTGGGAGGCGGGGGGGTGGGGGGCGTGCGAGGACTGAGCGCTCGTTTGGCGCCGAGATAACAGGCGTGAAACGTGACGCGGGCGGCGCCACCGTTCGCCCAGTGCATCCAGACAGATACCACTGTGTTAACATCTGTGCTGAGGAAATTGGCCGGCTGTCTCCCCTCCCAGCTTTGTTGTCCGCGCTCCATCAAAAGAGCGCGGCGGGGGTTCGGGAACACTTCCCCTCACTAATGATAAAATATCCAGGAGGAAAAGAGAGAGATAGAGAGAGAGAGCGAGCAAGAGATGCACATGGCATCGCCTCAGATCATGGCAACCACAGTTACCTGGAGCTCAGCAGAACCCGAAAAAACGGGCCAACAGCGGACCGGTCACCCGGGAGATGATGTACCTGCTCAGAGTGTCATCAGAGTGTCCAAACCTGGTTTATTTAAACTTAGACCTGTTGCAGGTTAGAAATGATAACACACCAGCTTACAATCACCAACAATCACCAACAATCATCACATTACATTCACGAGGCAGCTATTTTCTTCCCACACTGCATTGCACACAGAAACGCTGAGCTGCCTGAGAGGTGATCACAGGAACTGCTTTTAGTTCCAGGAAGGTAGACCAGACCATACGCAGAACAGAGAGTGGGGGGGAGGGGGTGTGTGAGGGGGAAGGGGGGGGGTAGAGTGCAGCAACATACCATTCAGCGCATCATAAAAAATAAAAAAATAAATAAGAGTGCAGCCAGCACTCAGAGAGTGGACATCAGACAGAGACATCAGACCGTGGCTGTCAGGAACCGATACACAACAGCAGACTGTGTGCTGAAGAGTGATGGACAAACAAGCGCTGAGCGGCGTCTCGACACACGACGTGTGCACGCCAAGAACGTCATGACGCCAGAACGTGACAAACGCAAAACGTCAGTAAATAATAAATTAATCAGTGACGCTGATGTGGCGGTGCTTTAATTAGATCAGATACAGTAGTGCTGCTGTAAAAGGCTTGTCGACAGATGAACAGGGAACGTAGAAACAAGAGGTGTGAGCGAGCCTGGTTCATTCCGTTAATTCGGTTCTTTTTTTCTTTTAATGCTTCTGTGTCTGTAATCGTTCCATTAGAATATTCTTGGTTGGCGTATCAGAGGGTTGAGCATGTCACTGTTCAAAGTTTAATGGGTGTGAGTTTTCAGAATCTTTAATTCCTCCGTCTTGAGAAGTCAGTATCTTGTTCTCAGCTCAGTATTTCTTTAATCCAACGACGCCGATTGGCGTAGCCACAGTTTCGGCGAGATTCTACAATTATAAGCTGTTTAATGAGCGGCAGGTGGGATGGATATCCATAACGTGTGCTTGACGTCCCACAGATTAACGACCCGTTTACTACTTTTTGATTTTATTTGTAGTTCCATTCATTCATTATCTCCCGCTTTATCCTCTATTAGGGTCAGGGGGGGTTCCCCATGCCCATCCAGGGGAGAACGTCTCGGGCGCTGGGCAGATACACCCAGGACAGGGCGCCAATCTATCGCTGGGCACACACTCACTCACACACACACACTCTATATGGGGCAATTTGGAGAATTCAATTGACTTGATCCATGTTTTTGGACTGTGGGAGGAAACCGGAGAACCCACACAGACACGGGGAGAACATGGAAACTCCACCCAGATGGGGATTCGACCGGGAATCCCTAGCGCTGAGAGGAGAACGTGCTAAACCACTAAGCCACCGTGCCGCCTGTAGTTACATTTATATTTATATTTATTTTTTTTAGCAGATGCTTTTATCAAAAGAGACGTAATTATATAAAATCAGCTACACTGTAGATTTATCAAACCTGATCGTTATGTGAATTTAAATTTTTTTTGGGGTATTTGTTAAAAGAAAGCGTCTTCAGTAGTTTCTTAGTTGTAAACAATACACACACACAATATATTTCTTAGATTTTTTTTTTTATTCTATATTTTTATTTTACGTTCATAGTTGCACTCATATACTTTTTAGCTTTATAGTCTGTATTTGATCGTTTTTAAGTTTCGACTTCTGAGTTTGTTGTTTATTTTGTGCGATACAGAACAGACCCCGGTTGCCATGTATTTGCCTTTGGGATCGATGAAGCCTCTATTTATCTATACTCAGATTTTGAAGTGTTTGAGTGAAAGCAGAGGTTTGATGGTTATCGTTTGGACTGGTTGCTCTCTCGCGGTCGCGTCCCGTGACGGTGCTGATGATCTGGTGGTCGGTGTTAAAGCCGTAACCCAAAGCGACTCCCTGATCGGAATGAAAGCCTTGAATCTCGGGACGGAACAGCGCGTGGTCGGTGGAGAGCCGTCTTAATTAGGTACAAACTGTGGGCGCCCAGCAGATTCCGCACGTTAACGGTGTCAATAACTCATTAAAAATTTGCCGCCCCCCCCAAAAAAGTTGGCGCGGCCCACTGGGACGCTCGGCGGGGTTGTTTATGTAAATGTTCGGGCGAGTCGTCTTAACGCCACGACTCTCCAGCGAATCGATGCGTCTGTGGTTTCCTGGCTTTCCAGCGGCGGGAGCGTGCCTGCCCGTGTCATGCTCGTCTGGGTTTATCATAGCACATTATGAATCACCGCGGTGAGCCGAGGTGTGTGTGTGTGTGTGTGTGTGTGTGTGTAGCAGGCTCATTAAACCTGGGCCATGGCAAAACACTGGCAGTTAAGCCAATTCCCCAGACGTACACACACCAGCTAACGCAGGAAGGAGCTCATAATGCTGCATTTCGGTCCTCCTTCCTATTTACTCCTTCCTTTCTTTCCTGTCCCTGTGGGCCACTTGGCAAAAGGGCACATCTTCTATTTGCCATGCAGTCTCACGCACGTCTAAGCGGCGGCGGGGGGTTGGGGGTTGGGTGGGTGTTCAAGCTTCAGATGCTGTTGATCTGTATGAAGGGCTCGAGCGGATGGAGAACAGGTTGCGACTCCCAAGCCTTTCCTACTGAAACCTTCTGCGCTGTCGATGTTCTATTTATTATGTGTTCGAAATGGGCAGGTCACGTCCTTATATCTGATTGGCTGAGCCGTGTGTCCGTCATTGACAATGACACACACGCATCATATCATATGCGGAATATACAACACGTTGTTTTAAATCATGCAATTCAGATTTATATAAACAGCGTTCTGTAATTTGGCCACTAGATGGCAATTTTATTTTTTTTTCCATTGTTGTAGAAGCGGACATGGATCAAGTCAATTGAATTCTCAAAATTGCCCCATATAGAGTGTGTATGTCTGTGTGAGTGAGTGTGTGCCCAGCAATGGATTGGCGCCCTGTCCTGGGTGTATCTGCCCAGCGCTCAAGACGTTCTCCCCTGGATGGGCATGGGGAACCCCACCGCGACCCTAATAGAGGATGAAGCAGGAGATAATGAATGAATGAATGAATGTTGTAGAAGCTCTAGTATCCCGTTACTCGGCAATCAACGTTTACATTAACAAAAAACGGACCACATTATGAATTAGTTTCAAACGAACGCATTTATGAACCAGACCTTTTCTTATTAAAGGGTTTTTCAATTGCTTTTTAAAAGCAAAAGGTTGTTGTGGTGTGAATCAATGAGGTTGAAGCACTCTCACGATGAATCATTGCAATGTTTTTAATCACGATTATTTTTCAAAAACGATGAATCGTCTCATCTCTGTGTGTAGTGGCACTCTGCTTTGTGTCGGGCCTAACACCGTGATTTATTCATAATAACGCCACGCCCTCTTGTCGACTTTATTTCTTTATTATAATGGTCGGTAACGCGGTTTTGATGGGTTTCAGCTTCCGCAGTGACTCGAGTCACGCTGCAAAAACGAAATCTTATCAAATCAGAAAAGGGTAACACTTAAATCTTGTTTTTGACTTTCCAGATTTTTAAGTAAAATTAGAAATTGTTTCTTTAAAGACTAAATTATTTATTTTTTACGGAATCTTACCCGTTATATTTATTTACTGTACTGCCAGATATACATTTTTTCTAGATAAATTTTTTTCCCTGTTTTTTTTGGACTTTTTTTCTAGTGCGTGAATTAGATTTATTAAAACACAATGAAGGTTTTATAAATTATTGTGAAATTTTAAACCTTGATCTGCGGCCCACACTTCATACTAATATTAAAACGACTGGGAAATTCCGGGATGAAAGTTAGGTATGTGAGAGGAGCTTAAACGGGTGATCAACTCAGAACTCGGAGCTGTTGATTCGCCCGACGGCTACCGTCTGTTAAAGGCTTTGTTGTGTTTGTTCAGGACGGGGTTTTTGCTTACTAGGAGTAGGATGCAATGTAATCCCAACAAATATTGCAATGGTTCAGATGCTCCGGGGTTATAAAGACTGCAGAGGCCTCCACATCCCCCTCCGCTGTCACACAGACACATGCCTCGCGAGCGAGAGAGAGAGAGAGAGAGAGAGAGAGAGAGAGAGAGAGAGAGAGAGGGAAAAAAAAACATAACCTATTTGGATCGGTGCTTCTCCCAGTGGCAGAGACGGATAGTGGCATATGCAGACAAATTTATCCCATCTGTTTTTGGCAAAATAGAGAGACATTATATCAATATGTGCCAGAAGTTGCACATTTGCTGGGTATACAGAGAGTAAATTCAATTAGCTATGTGCATTCCTCCTGCCTTTTGGAATCGATGGGAGTGAGGGATGTGAGCGAACGGCGTAAAAGAACCACGAGTACAGTCAGATCCGGCATTGACAGGAACCCCGGAGTGATTGACTCCAATTAAAGGCTAATGAAGGAAGGGCTGGGGAATCCGCCCCCGTTAATGATTCCGGCGAATAAAGTGAGATGAATGGCTTGGCGGCGCGACTCCCCCGGCTGAGAGATTTTCGCGGCGGTGGGGAGCGAGGGCGAGGTGGGACGGGGCCGACGGGCGGCCTCCGCCGGTTGTTGCATACGGTGACAGCAGATTGATGAGTCCCTTCTGGCCTATTAAGTGACAACTCTTTGACAAGGCTAATGATGAAAAAGCAGCATGTACGGCGCCCGGGCCAATGTCGTGACAAGAGCCGAGGATCCACGTTAATGAGCGTATTTACAGGTAGGTTGCGTCAGCGGGTCGGCCGGAGGCTCCGGCGCACGCGGCTGGATGTGAAGCCATCTGGTCCGATCCTCGTGCTTTTTGTTAAAAGATAACTAGCTGGTCTCAGCGGACGGCGGGGTGCGGATACCGGACGATGACGGCCAACGATCGGGCTTATCGCCGCCGCCATCCCAAAGTGGCCGTTGTGGTGGATGGAACAATGGAGGAAGGCTTGCCGATCGCTCGGGTGTAGAAGTGCGGGGGTGGACGTGCCATGCCTCGTAATGACACATTGTTCTGGACTGATTAACAAGCACAGGAAATCACTCGAACCACTGATAATGTCAAGCGCTCCTGATTAGCAGCTCCAAATCCACCGGTCCATTGTTACCGGGATTGAACTTACCTCGAGTCGATTAAGCGATGACTCTATAGGACTAAAGACGGGCAGGGAGCGCGTACGGCACCCGGGACGAGTGGAACAATCAGAACGCCGGCGCACGTTCTAATGGGAGTGTTTACGAGGAGCTCGCATCGGCGGCTGGAGGGCCATCCAGTTCTGGCCCGGTTCTGATTGCAGATGGGTCGGCGTGCGTTTGCATTGACTGACGGCCATTACCTCAGAGTGGAGGATGATGGTATGGGCTGCACACTCCATCCATTCGGCTTGAGCCTCGACGAGGGTTCTCAAAGCCCATGCCCATCCAGGGGAGAACGTTTCAGGACTGGGCACACACTCACTCACACTATATAGGGGCAATTCAGAGCAGCCAGTTCACCAGGGGGAGACTGTGGGAGTAAACTGAAGAACCTGGAGGAAACCCCGTGTGGACATGAAGAGAACATGGAAACACCTGTATCGGGATTTGAACCTGGATGCCCAGTGCTGAGAGGAGAACATGGAAACTCTACCCAGATCTGGATTTAAACCTGGATCCCAAGGGCTGAGAGGAGAACAAGGAAGCTCTTTCTGGATCGGGATTCGAACCTGGATCCCCAGAGCTAAGAGAACATGGAAACTCCACCCAGATCTGGATTTGAACCTGGATCCCCAGAGCTAAGAGAATATGAAAACTCCACCCAGATCTGGATTCAAACCTGGATCTCCAGCGCTGAGAGGAGAACATGGAAACTCCACCCAGACCTGGATTCAAACCTGGATCCCAAGGGCTGAGGGGAGAACATGGAAGCTCTTTCTAGATCGGGATTCGAACCTGGATCCCTAGAGCTAAGAGAACATGGAAACTCC
>JAFMOD010000766.1:1311069-1329736 GCA_019802435.1 Corydoras maculifer
TTCAAACCTGGATCCCCAGAGCTAAGAGAACATGAAAACTCCACCCAGATCTGGATTCAAACCTGGATCTCCAGCGCTGAGAGGAGAACATGGAAACTCCACCCAGACCTGGATTCAAACCTGGATCCCAAGGGCTGAGGGGAGAACATGGAAGCTCTTTCTAGATCGGGATTCGAACCTGGATCCCTAGAGCTAAGAGAACATGGAAACTCCTCTCAGATCTGGATTCAAACCTGGATCTCCAGCGCTGAGAGGAGAACATGGAAACTCCACCCAGATCTGGATTCAAACCTGGATCCCCAGAGCTAAGAGAACATGGAAACTCCTCTCAAATCGGGATTCAAACCTGGATCTCCAGCGCTGAGAGGAGAACATGAAAACTCCACCCAGATCTGGATTCAAACCTGGAGCCCCAGCTCTGCACACAGTGTACTGTTATTTGGCCGGGACGAACATCTTCACACCTCCTGGTTGAGCCTCACTGAGGCAGATGTGGCCTGTCGCCTGCAGTCACCACTGATGAAAAGTGGAACGTCTGGCAACGCGGCTGACGCCGTGACACTCAAAAGCCAGGTGTTCAGACTAATAGGCGTGTTTACAGGTGGGTTGCGTCAGCGCGTTGGCTGGAGGCGGAGAGGCAGTCCACCGATGTCGTCATCGTTCCTCATCGTTTTTACATTTTTTTATTTATTTGTTCCAAACGAACCTCCGGCTCGTTTCCGCCGACGGGGATCCGCGCCTCCCGCCCAAGAACAATTACCCAGCGCGCTTTATCAGACCTTCATCCTGAGTGGATGTTACGGAACAAAGAGCGGCGGGAATGACGACACGGTGCTTCCGCAGGCCCGACGCGCCGACTTAGGAAATCACTCGAACCGCCGACCGCGGCGCACGCGGCCTTGATTAGCGCCTCGGACTCGTCGTGCTCGTTGCGAGCGATAGGACGGCGCTGGCGCGCGTGTAATTTGCGGCGCGTTCGCCACTTCTGACACTTCCCGGAGCGTTTTCGCATTACCGGGCGTGATGCGGCACATTTGCATTTCCAGCTGGGTGATTTCTTGAGAGGCGACCCGGCGGAGCCGTGTTCGACAGCGGCGCCAGACGTATCGCCCAAATCTGACTTTTAAATGCGAGTGTCACCGCCGCGACAAATTGCGAGGGAAATATCGGCGGCTCAAACGTAATGAAAGAGCACGCGCCCCGGAAGAGCGCGGGGCGAGCGGAAATTTACGGCTTCATTATAATGACACAGTGACGGGGCCTCGGACGCTCCGGCGCTCGCGCACCTCGGCTGTTTGCTTTCCTTTCCAGATTTCGGAGGAGTTAGTGGCGCGCCCTTCAGGGCGGAGAGTTCCTGTCTGCTCTGGGTTGCGTGATGAGTGCGCCGGACAATTAGTTTCCTCGAGTGGTCCGTTCCTCGTCTCGCTCCGTCAGGCGTCCGTGTTGTTGTTGTCGTCGTCGTCGTCGTCGTCGTGGCGGGGAGGCGTCGGCCCGACCCCGCAGCCGGAGGAACGCGGGGGTTCGGAGACGAGCGTCTCTTTTATGTTGCCTGGCATTTACGGAGATGTATGGAGCGTTTCGGAGGTGGGAGTCTGAGCCCAGACTGTATTATTAGCTTTAATCCAGCCCAACACTTCAAAATCCATTCCCTCCCGAGTTCGGATGAGTCTCACATACACACGGCTGATCGATTCGGTGGGATGGGCGGGGGGGGGGACGGGGGACGGAACCGCTAGAGGAAGTGTTACAGACGAGGCGACGAGAGCGAGGGTGACACGCAGAGGAGGAGGGCGCAATAAAACGTGGCCGGGGTGAGGGCTGGGTTCTATTAGGTTAACGGTGTGCTGTAAACCGGTTACAGCCCCGTATGCCGCCGCTCGTTGCCCTCTAGGACTGGGGCTGTGGAAATGTGTCTGAGGGAATGAAGTTTTTTTTTTTTTTTTTTTTTTCCATGGCGTAATTGCTTTAGCGCCGCCCCCCCCTCCGAGTTTTCATCATCACTTGGCTTCCCAGTGGTGAAGGAACAAACCGTGAAGCTGCAGAACCAGAAACTTGCGGCGGGTCGGTGCAGGGAGCCGGAGATTAATGACAGGAAAAGCCCCGGCGTGCCGTCAGGGAAGATTAAGCATTCTGATTCTGCGCTAACTTTAACAAAAAAATATATAAAAATAAATAAATAAAAAAAACCACGGGTCAGCGGTTCACCTCCTGAACCTGGAACACTGTGCTCTCTCACTGCGGGAACGCGTGTGGGGCGTCGGCTGTCGTAGCCCAGCCGCATAATGCGTTTATTCATTTATATAGAGTATTGTAGTATGTGGGCGGCGAGATGCCATGTTCACCTCTGGGTGAAGTTCTCCGGTTTCCTCCCACAGTCCAAAAACATGGATCAAGTCAATTGAATTCTCCAAATGGCCCCATATAGAGTGTGTGTCTGTGTGAGTGAGTGTGTGTTCAGTGATGGATTGGCGTCCTGTCCTGGGTGTATCTGCCCAGCGCCCGAAACGTTCTCCCCATTGACCCTCCCCCGCGACCCTAGTAGAGGGTATAGTGTAAGATGATGGATGGATGGGTTCTGATGTTTCTTTTGATGTTTATTTGACGGGTTGACGGTGCGGCAGCTCTGTTGGGGGTTTGTATATAAAGTCTAAGTGTTGTCTTAAGACTCTCAACTCTCATTCCCTCATATGGTAAGTTGATTTGAGTAATGGGGTGGCTCAGTGGTTTAGCATGTTCTCCTCTCAGCGCTAGGGATTCCCGGTTCGAATCCCTATCTGGGTGGAGTTTCCATCATCTCCCCGTGTCCGCGCGGGTTTCCTCCGGGTTCTCCGGTTTCCTCCCACAGTCCAAAAACATGGCTCAAGCCAATTGAGTTCTCCAAAATTGCCCCATATAGAGTGTGTTTGTGTGAGTGAGTGTGAGCGCAGCGATGGATTGGCGCCCTGTCCTGGGTCTATCTGCCCAGTTCCCCCCCTCCCGCGACCCTAATAGAGGATAAAACGGAAGATAATGGATGGGTGGAAGGATTTGAGTCATGACCTCATTCCACACAGGGGCAGGGGCAAAACGCAAACTCCACGCCAAACGGACCGCCCTTCACCCCAACCGGGAATCGACCCCATAAAGGGTGTGAGTGTACTGATTCTTAGGGGCGTTCGGGTCTCCGTGTTCTGCACTGCCCCATGCTGAGGTCCGTCTCCTGTAGATGATGTTACTTAGTATTTGACCGTGGTTTCCAAACGCTCTCTGTTCAGTGACTTATCGCCACCAGGCTGAGGATCCACGTCTTTATTTCATTTTCACACTGACGCGCACCGCCCTCGTGACGTAGGACGTTCTCCTCGTACATGAGCTCATACACGCAGCAGCGCTTCTGTAACAGTGACATGTGACTGCGCTGACCGCGTGCTAACCAGCTATTTGGTCGCGTTCTTCATAGCAGGCTCCGCATTCCGAATCCTGTATCGTTTTTTTTTTATGCTGTTACGTTGTCTGTTTCTTTTGAGGTGTGACCGGCTTCCTGGAGATCTTCATCCATGGCTCTGCCGACAAACACTGATGGAACCTGAATATTAATTGGACTGGCGGTCCTGCAGGACGCCCCCTAATGGACTCACATATAGTTTTCTAGTTTTTAGTTTTTCCATTTGTTAAATATCTCTACACGGCTGTCCTACATTGTTGTTGCTGCCTGGCCGCTCAAGGAGGATGAGTCCCCCACTGAGTCTTGGTCCTCCCAAGGTTTCTTCCTTGAATAACAACATAACAGGGAGTTTTTTCTTGCCACTGTCGCTTCGGCTTGCTCTTTGGGGGTTTAAAGGCTTTTCATTCTGTAAAGCTGCTTTGTGACAATGTACTGTTGTAAAAAGCGCGACATAAATAAATAACATGAACTTGAACTTGTTTGCCAGGCCGCGGCGGCGGCGGCAGGACGGGCGTCTGTAATGAGCAGATGTCACCCGGCTAAACCCGAAAGGGAATAATTATAAGAGTGAAGTGTGCGGATGTCACCGCTACCCGTCTTTATTGGCGCGTGTGCGGCGCTCGTAGGATATTGGTGAGTGTCGGCGCGCTCTGTTAACACACCGCGTTCAGGTGGGAGGCTGCGCCGCCATGTCAGAAGAACATGACGCGAGATTAAGCGCTGACAGCTCGGTCCCGGCTTACAGCCGCCGCATTAGCAATTCTAATGCTGGGACAAGATACGCGCCCGAATTACAGCGCTTATTAAAAGTGTCGCCAGACATCAAAGCCATCGGCTGCCCCGGACGACACTCCGGCCGGGCGGTGGGACTCCCCGTGTTCTGCGGTCCTGCGGGCTGAGCGCTTGCGAATTCTCCGCCTGCCAAAGAGGTGCGAGAGGCGCGGTGCAATCAGCAGCACAGGGTTCTGGAACCCCGGCGCCGGGGATCGGTACCACCGGCGTGGGCATCACCGGCGTGGGCATCACCGCGTTCCTGCTTTAAACAACAGCGACGTTTACGTCGACGTTTTTTTTTTCCCTCTTAAGGTTTTTTTTTTTTTCTTTGCGAGAGCAAATTGAAAGACGTTAATTGTAATGAGTTTTACGGCGAGCAGCTGCCTCGCATCACAAACTCCCCCAACACGGCGCTGCACGCGGCTGAGGCAACACCAACACACACCGTGAGACCCAACACACGGCTCACGAACCACCGCCCCTCCCCGTCTGCACCCTCCCCCCCAAAGAAAGAATCCAACCTGTGGAAGGGTTCATACATGGGGCCGCACGGTGGCTTAGTGGTTGGCATGTTCTCCTATCAGCGCTGGGGATTCCCGGTTCGGATCCCTATCTGGGTGTAGTTTCCATGTCCTCCCCGTGTCCGTGTGGGTTTCCTCCGGGTTCTCCGGTTTCCTCCCACAGTCCAAAAACATGGATCAGGTCAATTGAATTCTCCAAATTGCCCCATAGAGTGTGTGTGTGTGAGTGAGTGAGTGTGTGCCCAGTGAGAGATTGCCCCCCTGTCCTGGGTGTATCTGCCCAGCACCTGAAACGTTCCCCCCTGGAGGGGAATGGGAAACCATCCTCCTGTGACCCTAGTAGAGGATTAAGCAGAAGATAATGGATGGATGGACGTGGAACTTCTCCTCTGTGGGGCGCCATAACCCTAACAAACATACATTGATGTATACAAACATTGATTATATACATATATAAACATCAAGGTTCGAACCAAACCAACAAACCGTGACCTCGAGGTCATCAAACACCTTCAGAACGAACCGATGGAAAACAATGGACCCTTTAATCCAGACCTCTTTCACCCAATACCAGTGCCCGACCTCATAAACACACTTTTGTATGAAGGGGCAAAAAAAATTTGACACTATCCCGTCACCTCAGAGAAGTGGAAGCTGACGGAGCTGAAAGGTCAGACGGAGGGAAGGCAGGGGTTAAAGGACAAAACTCTAACAGCGGCTTCACGAAATGAGCCGCACGTCGTGACAGGGATAACTATGACATCACACATGCTGGTATTCCCTGGTACTTAAAAGTCCCACCAATCAGATGGTTTGTTGCCGGCAGAATCGTAAACAGGCATCCTCGTCTTCTATCGGTGATTAAAACAGGGAGATATTAAAACCCTCGTCGCTGAAGACCTAACCTCCATGTTGCCTGTACGCCGGCTCTCTATAAAATAACTCTGTTCATCTGTATTTCTGTTCAGCTCGTTAATAATCGTTCTCTTCTCACTGTGACCTGGACCTCGCACAATGCCCGCTCGGAGAAGCCTTTCAGATAAAAAAAAAAACAAAAAGAAAAAACAAAGAGGGAGACATAAGTGCATCTAATGAAATAACGTGTACACAGTTGCGTCCATCTGAGAACTGCTCACAGCGACCCGTGATTAAAGAATTAGCGCCGGAGGACGAGGGAACGCGAACAACCCCGAACTGGAGGCAGAACCTCGGCTGATGGGAGTGCATTTGGGCTACTGGGGGTGGGGGGGGGTACTCGTAAAAACAGACTTTTCAACCAACTCCCCTCTTAAATGATTCATCGTAATGGCTTTATTATAAAAACGTAGGCGACGTGAATGAAGACAGTAACGAATGAGAAGCTGCAGATGGTTTGTGATGAGTGCGCCGCCGTCCTTTTTTATCAGCACAGCTGTGCGTTGTAAATACCGCCATAGCTCACCATTAAATGACTCCCCGCTAAAAAAAAACAAAAAACAAAAAAAACAAATCCTTTTTAAACTGAGGTCGATTACTGCAATCTAAATACAGACGTGAGTCTCCACTGGCTTAGTGAACTGACTGGCCTCCGAAGTGAGCCTGCTGAGGAGGAGGAGGAGGAGGAGGAGGAGGAGGAGGAGGGTGGTCAGATTGGATTGTGAGATTCAGAGGGAAAGGAAATGTCACCGAGATCACATTTATTGACCTGCGCTCGCATCGAGCCGAGGATGAGGTGTATCGAGCTCTGTGGGCTTACCGTAGACGTAGAGGATGTAATCATCATAGGACTCGCCCACCGAGTTGGAGGCCACACAGCGGTAAGTGCCGTTGTAGGACTTGTTGAGGTTCTCGATGTAGAGATCCGTGCCGGTGATGACGGCATGCGAGGGCACGTCGTCGTCCACCTTCACCCAGTTCACCTGCTGAGGCCTGCGGAAGCACGCGGAACCATTTCAACCTCATTACAGACAAACATCATGACATCAAGTACAGCATCACCGTTTGGGGGGGTCTGCATTCCGTCACTGTACATGGTCCTGAACAGGTTATTATTCATTCATTCATTCATTATCTTCCACTTTATCCTCTATTAGGGTCGCGGTGGGGTTCCCCATGCCCATCCAGGGGAGAACGTCTCGGGCGCTGGGCAGATACACCCAGGACAGGGCGCCAATCCATCGCTGGGCACACACTCACTCACACAGACACACTCTATATGGGGCAATTTTTGAGAATTTAATTAACTTGATCCATGTTTTTGGACTGTGGGAAGAAACCGGAGAACCCGGAGGAAACCCGCGCAGACACGGGGAGAACATGGAAACTCCACCCAGATGGGAATTCGAACCGGGAATCCCTAGTGCTGAGAGGCGAACGTGCTAAACCACTAAGTCACCGTGCCGCCTGAACAGGTTATTAATTAACTTTACTATCAGCTTTATTAACTAACGGCCTTTCTTGTTTGTTTCTTTTAAGGTGTTGCCTCATTTCCTGGAGGTGCGGTCAGCGCTTCATCCATGGTTCTGCCGGAGCAATGCGGCTACGACGATTACAGGATGGAACCTGGATTTCTATTGGACCGGCAGTCCTGCGGGACGCCCTCAATGGCCTTCTATAGTTTTTAAATTGTTAAATACGGGTCACATGTTCATCACACTCTCTGTACATGGCTGTCCTACACTGTTGAAGCTCAAGGAGGATGGGTCCCCCACTGAGCCTCAGTCCTCACAAGGTTTCTTACTTAAAACAACAACATAACATGGAGTTTTGTCTTGCCGCTGTCACTTCGGCGTGCTCTTTGGGGGTTTAAAGGCTTAGAACACTGTACAGCCGCTTTGTAACGATGTACTATTCTAAAAAGTGCGACATACATAAATTACTTGAAATTGAACCCCAAAACCACAGGGTTACCCATGACCCAGCATCTCGGGAGCAATGAGAATTAAGGGCCTTGCTCAAGGGCCCACATTGACAGACCTTAACCCATAACCTTCAAACTGTGAGGACAACACTAACCATCAAGCGACCGCTCAATATTTAAAATGAACCTCACATACAGTACATGTTTCCTAATGAAGCCACTGTAATTAGTGATATCACAGTAACGAGTAAGTATAATTACGCTGCAGGACTCCATCAAACGGCCCAAGGGACCCGAGGTGAAGATGTTTTCAGCTGATGCGAGGCCCCGCTGCCTCGTCCTCCTCACCGCGACCGAGCCCAGGCGACCGAAGCGCGCTTTCTATTCTATTCTTTGTATTTTATTTTATTTTTTTATTTACCCAGTGATGGGCAGTTGGAGCTAAAACCTCTTAAAGCCTTATAGGCGTCTTTGTAGTGTTCAGTGGCAGCAGTGTGGCCTAGTTATTTCCCGGGAGCTTCTGGGAGGGTTGCCTTGTTGTTTTGTCTTTGTGCCGCCGTTTCAACTAGCTCCGTTTGAAAACACGGAGTCGCGGGGCGAGGGGGGGGTGGTGCGGGGTGGGGTGGGGGGCGCTTTCAAAAACAAACAAACAAAAATGAAAGCTCGGTCCGAGTTCCATGACGGTTGATTTCGGGCGTTCGGAGGGGAAGACAGCATTTGATGGCAATTGCCAAGAACTGGGCGTCGAGGGCGGGAATCAGAGGCGGGATGCACACGCGACGCGAGTAACGACCCACAAAAAGAGGCTTCACCGAAAAGAGACGCGGGGTTAGAGACGGAATACAAATGGCCCCGGCGCCGGGGACCCGGCGTCATGTGACGGTAACGACCGCAGCCTCCTCGCCGGCCTTTAATGAAAACGACTTCCAATTTTTGGCGCCGGCGTATCGATTGTATTTTGGTCTTTATTAAATGAAATTGGGCAGAGCCACAGCTCCCCGCACAATGCGCCTCTGATGGGGTGGGGGAGGCGGGGGGGTGGGCAGGAGGGTTGCGTATGAATTGGCCCTCTTTGTGTCCCCGTGCACCGCCGTGTCATCCGCAGTTTTTCAATTAGACGCCGTGGAGGCGGCGGCGGCGGCGGCACACGTGAGGTAACGTTGGATGGCGCACCGCCGCGCCGCGCAGACACACTCCCGACCGGGAAACAACAGTCGTGATTGATGACATCATTTGGCTCGGGCACGCGCTCGCACCCGCGCGCACGCCTCTTCAGTATGCACATGCAAATCACACTTAGGCGAGGCTTCGGCTCCCGAGGGCTGATTACCATACAATTACCCAGAAACCAACAGGTGCAGCCGGCTGCAGCCTGTTCCCCTGCATTCACATTCACTCAGCGTCAGAGAGTTACGTCTGCGCCGCGCCGCCCGAGACGGAGGACGCGGGTACGAAGGGGATGCCATCACTCAAACTCCAGCCTGACAAATTCAGGGATCTTGTAAAACTTCCCACACGCCTGCCAGATATTTCGCTTTTACTCCTAATCTAAAAAAATAAAAACTTTTTCTAATATACACCATACCAAGAAAAGTCTTTAAATCCAGCGCACACCTGCACGCTCGCAAATGAGGGGCAACAGTTTGGGGAAGGCCCTTTTCTGACCGTCTGTATGGGATTGGACATATTTCATTAACATCCCTCCACTTTAGCTTAATCCTCCATTAGGGTCGTGGTTACAGATGCCCATCCAGGGGAGAACGTTCCGGGATGTGGGCACATACTCGCTCACACAGACGATACAGGGGCCATTTAGCGCAGTGAATTCACCTTGAATCCATGTTTTTAGACTGTGGAAGGAGACCGGAGAACATGGAAACTCCACCTAGATTAAGATTTGAACCTGGTTCCCCAGCGCTGAGAGGAGAACATGCCAAACACTACTCCACTGTGTCGCCTCTTTAATTATTCATTCATTCATTCTCTTCCGCTTTATCCTCTATTAGGGTCGTGGGGGGGTTCCCCATGCCCATCCAGGGGAGAACGTTTTGGGCGCTGGGCAGATACATCCAGGACAGGGCGCCAACCTATCGCTGGGCACACACTCACACACACAGATACACTCTATATGGGGCAATTTGGAGAATACACTTGACCTTGATCCATGTTTTTGGACTGTGAGAGGAAACCGAAGAACCCGGAGGAAACCCACGCGGACACGGGGAGAAGATGGAAACTCCACCCAGATGGGGATTCGAACCGGGAATCCCTAGTGCTGAGAGGAGAACATGCTAAACCACTAAGCCACCGTGCCGCCCTCTTTAATTAACATATCATTTTTTTTCTGAACTACTCAATATTATTTATAATTTGGAAACATATTTCTAAACACCAATAAACTGAATGTAAAATGACTTTGTAGTATGATGATGATGATGATGATGATGATGACACTCTGGTATCTATGGTAACTATGTCCTAGTGGATACACAGGATATTCTGTATTCATTAATTATTACAACTGTTAATTATTATTGATATCATTTTATCTTTGTAATTTATTTTATTCTACGTTCTTTTGCACATGATTATTTTTAAATGTAAAATGTAAATGTTTTTAATATGGATGCTTTCTACAGCGTCCTTGGGTGTTCTGAACGGCGCTTTCAAATAAAATGTATTATGATTATTATTATTATGTTTATTTATGTATATCTAAGGTGGCACGGTGGCTTAGTGGTTAGCATGTTCTCCTCTCAGCACTAGGGAGTTCCGGTTCGAATCCCCATCTGGGTGGAGTTTCCATGTCCTCCCCGTGTCCGCATGGTTTTCCTCCGGGTTCTCCGGTTTCCTCCCACAGTCCAAAAACATGGATCAAGCTCAATTAAGTTCTCCAAATTGCCCCATATAGAGTGTGTCTGTATGAGTGAGTGTGTGCCCAGCGACGGATTGGCGCCCTGTCCTGGATGTATCTGCCCAGCGCCTGAAACGTTCTCCCCTGGATGGGCATGGGGAACCCCACCGCGACCCTAATAGAGGATAAAGTGGAAGATAATGGATGGATGATTGAATGTATCTACATCTATATTGATATTTTAACATGGGTGGTGTGTTAGAGCCTATCCCAGTAGTTAGGAGTTACCAAGTCCAGGCTACCTGAACACAGGGCAGGGCAGATTCAGTATCTCAAGTTCTCCTGAGCTGCATGGCGTTGAAATGATTAAAGGAGACTCATGCAGCAAAGGGAGAACATGCAACGTTTCTGGAAAGTGAAGTCTTGCCCCAACTTTGTAGTTTTAGTTTTAACACAAAGATTAACGTCAATGTTCTCGTCAACAGCAGACCCTTTAAACCCGGGTCACGGCTCTCCCGCGGCCGTTGGATCTGTGTGTGTGTTCGTACATGTTGTGACCAAACGTGGTCTCTTACTGTGGTTTGCCTTTGGCTTTGCAGGTCAGCTCCAGGTTCTCGCCCTCTCTGGTGAGGCCCTGCGGAAACTCCACCACGATCTTCACCTCGGGTTTATCTGCCGAAAGAAACCAAGAAAAAAAAACACTCAGATTTCAGAACCCGGACGGTGGTGTTTGCTTTATTGTCCTCTTTATTGGACGGCCCTGCCAGCTGGGTTTGTTCACCTCTCACACCTGAACACACAATCTGTTCTTTTTTTTCTTTTTTTCCGGTCGGCACGGCGACCGCGGCAATAAAGAAGCGTGGAGATGCACGCGGCTCTGCCAGCTGACCATCCCCGTCCAGTTTGTTAACATCCCCTCCCCGTCCGCACGCTGACCTTTACGCTCCATCGGCGGCGTCCATTCCCTCATCCATTAAAGTCTGCGGACGCCGCGGCCGACAGCGGGCACGTTGAGCACTGCGTCTCCGTCATGGTCGACGCATTCGGCGCGAAATGCACCTCGCTCCCCGGCCGGCGGGACCGTCTCCGTTCCAATTTAGCCGGGATTAGGCTTCCTCCCTGGGCTTTCTGCGTTCAGGGCGACGCCCGACCCGCGCCGGGCTTTTCACACGAAGGCCGGCATCGCGGACGAGAGGCCGTGAGCGGCGTGCAGAAGAGGCGGGCACGGCGGCGGCTCCGAAATGAAACCCGCTGTCCCTCTAAAGCAGCGACATCGACATGTCAACCACCCCAATCTTCAAAAAAATTGGATGGAGCGGCGAGATAATTCCGTTAGACGTCACACCCGCGTTTAATACGACGATAATGGAATCTTATCTTTCATCCAATCAGGTGAGTGATGCAGGGATTCTCAGTGTCACCAAGTAATAATTACATCTGTTATCAGCATTCAGCCAAAGTTTCTCTTCATTTATTCTAAAAATCACAGTCGTGTGTGTGTGTGTGTGTGTGTGTGTGTGTGTGTGTGTGTGTGTGTGTGTGTGTGTGTGTGTGTGTGAGAGAGAGACCCAGGTCAATTCACAATGATTCGGATCCATAGAGTTTCATAATGAAGGTTTTATGAGTCGCTCCTCCACCGGAGTTTACAAACCATCCAATCAGAGGAGCAGTTAGCATCTCTAATGATCCCATCAGCGTATATTAGAAATGTAGGCGGGAAAACCTGGAGGAAGCACAGGGAGGACATGCAGACAACACAGGGAATCGGGAGCCGAACCCGGGACGTTCTTGCTTTGAGGCGGCGGCACGAACCCCAACCGCTACACCGCTGTCCCACCTCCCTCACCAACAGCAAGCTGGGGCAGAACCACAATGCTGCCCCACTTCCTCCTGGGTAAGTGAAATGAGACCTGAGCTCTTAAAGCACCAGTGTGGACAGCAAACGCACAAAAAGTACCTCAATTAACAAGAGATTAATTGTTAATCCCCCCCCCCCCCCCCCCCAAAAAAAAAAAAAAATTTAAATAAAAAACACAGAGTGTCTTGGCTGTCAGTTTCCTTTAACCTGCAGAAAGCTTCATTTCAGTCCAGGTGGCTGTTCTACTGTTCTGCAAAAAGGTTCTAAACCCTCCCCCCTTTGGGCAAACTACAGTGAGGTCCTAAAGGCCTCAAATAAGTTCCTTAGGGGTAACATTAACAGCCCCATTTAGCATCTGATGCTTACATGCTGAGAACATGAAGAACATGAAGAACATGAGGAACATGAGGAACATGAACAGAGGGCAGGAAACGGGAGTTCTGTGATTTTAGATTACTAATGAGAGCGCAGGGAGAAAAGAGAAGGAAACAAAGTCTTTTAACCTTTCATTAAAGAGCAAAATACCCGCGGACCAGCGGTTAAGCCACATTAGAGAACACGGCGCCCAGCTGAGAACCGAGGTCCGGATGAATAAGTGTAATAACCGCGTCCCGGTTCTGTACCGGAGTGAAGTTAGGAATCGGTCATTAGAGGTTCTTTACTCAACGTGGGATAAATTCAGACTCAGAAACTGAAATGGCATTAAGCATAAAGACACACACACACACACACACACACACACACACCAGATCCAATCAGCAGCCTAAATTAAACCTATATTAATGTTCTTTATAAAACATATAGTCTTACGCTTCTTAAATCTGATTGGCTGAACCGTTGGTCCAGCCGTGACATCACTAACATTAACACACCCCTCTGAGCGCTTCACATTCGTATCAGTGCGTGATATACAACATCATAAACTACAGATTCAGAAAAAACAGCAAGTCGATTCCTAATGAATCTAAACCCGTTACGTTCTGTAATTTGGCCACTAGAGGGCAGTATGTGAGTGATCGCTGAGTAACAGGATAGCAGTTTCTCTCATGGTAAAAAAACAAACTAGATAACGGCGTGAAAGGGCAGATTATGAAGGCATTTCTGAATCAAACCCGTTTTTTTATAAGTGTGTTTGTAAGCGTTTTATAAAAGCGATAAGACGTTGTGTATCATAACTAATAACACCTCTTAATGTGTGATTTATTCACAGTGATGCCACGCCCTCTCGTATGTTCTAACCACAGTGTGGGCTCGAGGAAAACCCTAAGATTTTTACAATAGCACATCGTCACAAAGCAGCTTTACAGTGTTGTAAGCCTTTAAACCCCCAAAGAAGCGACAGTGGCAAGAAAAAACTCCCTGTTGTGTTGTTATTTTAAGGAAGACACTTTGTGAGGACCGAGGCTCAGTGGGGGACTCATCCTCCATGAGCGGCCGGCCAAACAAATGGACCAATCATGCTATTCCATCATTCATTAAAAAAAAATACTGCAACATAGGGTTGCTGCAGCCTATCCCAGCACCCTTAGAAATAAAGTCAGGAAAGCAGAACTAAACGGACACAATCCCACCCACAACACCTTCATAACGCTGACAACTTTTAACCCTGCACTGCATTACCTGCACATAAACGCACAAGTCACTTTGATCATGACTTATAAAACCATTTTAGTTTCTTTCGGTTACAGAGCCATACAGTCGTACAGTTTCTCTTCTTTTTAAAATTTAAATTGCACAGTGTAAATACATATTTCATTTTACTTTTAGGGCGGCACGATGACTTAGTGGTTTAGCATGTTCTCCTCTCAGCGCTAGGGATTCCCAGTTCGAATCCCCATCTGGATGGAGTCTCCATGATCTCCCCGTGTCCGCGTGGGTTTCCTTCAGGTTCTCCAGTTTCCTCCCACAGTCCAAAAACATGGATCAAGGTCAAGTGAGTTCTCCAAATTGCCCCATATAGAGTGTGTATGTGTGCGTGTTATAGATTGCGATAGATTGGTGTCCTGTCCTGTGTATCTGCCCGGCACCCGAAACATCCTCCCCCCCCGCGACCCTAATAGAGGATAAAGCGGGAGATAATTAATTAATTTTACTTTTAGGGTGGCACAGTGGCTTAGTGGTTTAGCATGTTCTCCTCTCAGCGCTAGGGATTCCCGGTTCGAATCCCCATCTGGATGGAGTCTCCATGTTCTCCCCGTGTCCGCGTGGGTTTCCTCCGGGTTCTCCGGTTTCCTCCCACAGTCCAAAAACATGAAATTGCCCCATGTAGAGTGTGTCTGTGTGAGAGTGAGTGTGTACCCAGATGTCCTGGGTGTATCTGCCCGGCGCCCGAAACGTTCTCCCCTGGATGGGCATGGGTAACCCCCCCACCCCCCCACGACCCTAAAAGAGGATAAAGCGGAAGATAATGGATGGATGGATTTTACTTCTATTTTATCTTTATACTTTTTTTTCTCCTTTAACTTCATGTGGAGATGTCAGGAAGGAATTTCACTGCTGGCTGTACCGTGCATATCTACACACGTGAGCAATAAACCTGATCTGATTAGATTAGATTTGAAAGCATTCCGTCAGGCGCATCGCAAAAAAACAAAAACAAAAAAAACCCTGTAAATGTTTATTCTGGGCATCGGCTTTGGTTTCAGAGCTCGGCAGTGGGAATGCTAATCCGTGCCCCGGCGTCCTTGCAGGTATCGGAACGTTGCGTAATGGCTGCTTCTAATGGCTGATCTGTGCCACATTCCGAAGGCTGGCCCGTTTCCAGACTCGCAGATTCTCCAAGGGCCCCAAATCTAATATTTCCTCCATAATGGAGCTTGAAGTGCCGTGCATGCGCCACGGATCCGTGTTCCGCGGCCACGTGTTCCGCGGCATGGGAGGAGATTACAGTCAGAAACTGGAATGACATCCATACCATCACGGGGCGTTGCGTCCGCATGCACAACCGCATTTTGTTTTTTAAGGGCGAAAAAAAACAAAAAAAAAACAAAAAAATAAATAAATAAAACCAGCTGCGATGCGTAACAGCAGGTTAATAATGTAAATTGGCTCGATTTCTCAGCGTGCGTCGTAAATTAGCATGAGGAAACGCAGCGCTGTTCTTAAGAGACGTTCAAAGGCAAAGAGTTTTGCTCCGACTGAGAAACGCTGCGTTTAACCTCAATATATTCACCAGCGCAGCAGCCGGCGCGCCGTGTTTACACCGAGTTAAATCAAGGGGGCAGTGTTCTGATGAACGACTCGCTATCGATATACAAAACAAAGAGCGTGGAGTTTCGGGGGACATGGCAACCGGGCGGTCAGCGTTTTGGGTGGTTGATCGAAAGGCTGGAGAGGTTCCGTCTCAGACCCTTAATCCTCATTGCTCCAGAATGCTGCACAAATAATAGGAGAACATGCAAATCTACCATGGAACCCTAGTGCAGAAAGCACCACAGGAAACAATTTAGGAACTAGAGGAACCCCCCCTCCCCCCCCCACCAAGTTGGGATTAGTTGTAGGGCATTTTGATAGCCAATATCAGCTTTGATATGGCGCCTCCTGTGGCTAGGGTTGCGGGGGGTTCCCCATGCCCATCTAGGGGAGAACGTTTTGGGCGCTGGGCAGATACACCCAGGACAGGTCGCCAATCTATCGCTGGGCACACACTCACTCACACAGACACACTCTATATGGGGCAATTTGGAGAACTCAATTGACTTGATCCATGTTTTTGGACTGTGGGAGGAAACCGGAGAACCCGGAGGAAACCCACGAGGACACGGGGAGAACATGGAAACTACACCCAGATGGGGATTCCAACCTGGAATCCCTAGTGCTGAGAAGAGAACATGCTAAACACTCAGCCATCGTGCCGCCCCCCCCTCTAAACCAATTAAGCCCTGTTTGTCTTCAGGTGCAGGACACTAAAGGCTCATGGAGTGTCTGCGGGTCAGGCACCGATGTTTGGCGAAAGCGCCTGGGTTCTTCTTGTTTCCCGGGGTGGAGGTCAGGCTTCTGTGAGGGTACCCTGCACTGGGGGGGGGGGTAGGTTTGCATGTTCTCCTATTATTTGTGCAGCATTCTGGAGCAATGAGGATGAAGGGTCTGAGATCTCCAGCCTTTAGATCAACCACCCAATACATCAAAGTCTATGTACAGAGCTTGCTTTGTGCACTGGGGTAAGTTTGCATGTTCTCCTATAATTCTATGCTCCCGTCTGAAAGGCCGGGGGAGATCACAGAGCGTTGCGAGTCGCTTTTGATCTTCTGAGATCCATGAGGATGACACCTTTAAATCCTGAGACAGTGGATTAGAGTCTTTCGGTCTTCCTGTGGACACAACTCATTTTAAAGGTCACAGAACGCTAAAAGCAAATTTATTGCCTCAGTTCGCAGCGTTGGAGGACCGTCCACCCAGACGCTTCCTCGTCTGACCTTCCTGCTCGACGGAAAGGGAGAAAAAAAAAAAAGTGATCCGTAGTTGGCTGTCCATCTGTCTGAATTACACGTTGCGGTTGTTGACGTGGCGGCGCTGATGGACAGCCGGCCGAGTCGAGCTGTCTGTTCTGAAGCTGTGCTTAAAGAGGAGGCTCCACCTGTTTGTCTCCGGCGGCGCGGCGGAGATCGTCTCCGTTCTGTCTCGCTTATCTCCGAGCCCTTTGCATGAAAGGCAGCGAGAGAGCGGCGTCTCGGCTTTGTGGCCGCCCCCCTGTATGATTCCCTCTCTGGAGCGCCCTCTCCAGGGTTTTTCCGGCGGTGGAGCGCCGGGAGTTCCAACGTGGGTGACCGACTCGAAGGTCGGTCTCAATTTATGGACAAGGCGGTTCCCAGCCTCCCTCGCCAGCGTGGGCTTCTACTCCACCACCTGCAGAACTTCATCTCCCTCCAGCGCAGGGGTAGGAACCCGGGGGGATGAGAACCCGGTGGGGTGAGAACCGGGGATGATAGGTGTAGTGCGGGACCAACGTGGATATTTTGAAGCTTATTTAAAATCCACTCTGGCGGTTTTTGACGCTGCCCTCGTGCAATCAGTTCACGGCACTCATTATTCCGCCCCCTGCAGACGGCACGCTGCGAGAGAAAATAAACAGAACGCAGCCGAGACTCATGGAACCGGCTCATTTTCTCCCGCTTTGGTTTAGGAGCTAAAGGGCAGGTGCCGGCGTGATGATCTGCACTGTCTGCGCCGCGGAAAGGTCAGGGCGAATGCAGCATTTTTTGGGGGAAATGCACCCTGGGTAATGTAATCCACGTGGAACGTACGGGCGGGCAGCGAGCACACGCAAAAAAATTAAAAATTAAAAATAAAAACAGGGTAAGAGGAGGCAGGCTTGTGTGCACTTCATACTTTAAACATCAACATTTACAGAACTTGGGTTCTCCGCCCACACGGGGGCATCCTGCTCGGTTTACGACCCTTATGTTTGGGGGTTTGTATCGTCCTCATTTCGTCGTCCATGTGGGATGTGGGCGCTCCGGGTAAAGCTAAATACCCTTGCTGATACACCGGCTCTTATCCGGCCCATTAATCTCTCACATGTGGCACCCCGCTCTACACCCCGACACGTCGCCCTCTGCTGGTGGGCTACACCAGGTGAGAGAGTGATGCCTTTTATTAGTGTTGCACCAGCAACGGTAAGAAATCTCAGAGTAGACGGGATTTTTAACCCATGAGAGCAACAATGGTAGGTTTCCCTCCGGTAAAAAGGGCGGGGCCTAAAATGCTAAAAACTGACTCTAATAATGCAGCCATTTGGTTTACACCCCCCCCCCCCCACACACACACACACTGGTTTGACTCCAACGTAAGAGAGAGGATCACCACTTACACTGCACTTCCAGGTATTTCTGAGCCTGGAAGTCCTTGACCGCAGGATGGTCCACGATGCAGACCACAGGAACCCCGTCGTCCTCCTTCGTGACGGGGAACCGGATCAGGCTGGTCACGGTGTACATCCTGTCGTATGTCACTTCCACCTTGGACCTTCCTAAAAGAGCAACCACAATCAGACTGGATGTTAGAAACATGTCTTAGAATCTGTCCTCTACTGCCCCCTGTGTTCGGTTTATTAAGCTTCACAAACACTGAAACTGTAAGGACTTTGAGTTTCAGTTAATTAAAGACATCAAGATCAAAATAGAAGTCATTATTATAATAACAGATGTAATTTTAATATAACATCCATACACATGATATTTCTGAACGCTGCAGTGACACTGTACACAGAATGTTCCGTTGTTGTGAGTGGATCAGACGCAGCGGTGATGCTGGGATTAAGTCTGGGTACCAGCATTCTGTAGCACCATCATGTGACCACTAACGAAGGTCTAGAACAGCGAAAGTCAACTGATGGGTGAAAAAAAGTAGTCATGATAAAATGTAAAAAAAAAAAAAAAAAAAAAAAAAAAAAAAAAAA
>JAFMOD010000766.1:1334931-1357286 GCA_019802435.1 Corydoras maculifer
GCTGGAGGGTTGGTCGGTCTGCTAGAGGGTCGGTTGGTGAGTCTGTAGGTCTGCTAGGGTCGGTCGGTCGGTCTGCTGGACCGACCTAGGTTAATTAATGTGACTGTTGTAGCCCATCCTCCTCAGGGTGGAACATGGTGGAGCGTTCTCAAACGTCATGATCATCTGAGTTTCTAAACCCCTTCTGTGGGCTCGGGACAGTCTGCTCATTGTTCTGGTGACTTGTGGGACATCAGAGTCTTTGAACTAATTAAATGTGTTTAGATCTTTTAGAACATGTTTCTGTTCTCTGCTCTTTCAGGGTTCTGACAAAAAAAATAAATAAAAAAAACCCAGTGAATTGATTTGAGTAGAACTTCTCCAGACTTCATCGCGAGCCATCTGTTGGGATGGATGTGGCGGCGCTGATCCTCCTCTGACGGCTCAGAGACCTCCGAGTGATAATGAACATCGCGTTGACGAACCGCCGCGTCGTTATCTGAGAGCCTTCAACGCCGAGTATAAAAAGTACAACAGCAAACGACGTGTGTGCATCTCTTACTCAGCACAGTGATGTCGGCGTAGGCCTCCTGCGGCGGGTCCGTGTACAGCTGGCAGACGTACCGGCCCTCGTCCGAGAGCGACACGTTGGACAGCGCCACCCGAAGCTCGTTATCTGAGAAGTTGACCAGCTGAAAGCGAGCGTCCTTCAGAGCTGCGAATCACAAGAGGGAGGCGTTAATGAGACGGAGATTAGCTGAACCTCAGGTGGAGCTCAACTCCACCTCGATACCCGTCCGCCCAACCGCCATCAATACGTCAGTCGGGGGGTCGGGGGGGTAGGGGGGGGCACAGAACTGTGTCACTATTATTAACAGCTGAATATTAAATGGGGTCTGGTTCCGGAGTGCAGAGGTTAAATGTCTGTGTGTTCCTCCAGACACCAAATGACTCCAATTTAAAGGAACGGGTATCGGGCCGAAGGCGGAGGGTCCGCCGAGCGTGGCGTGCCGGCGGAAACGTCTTGCTTTCGGAATCATGTTCAGGGCCTTTCTGCTAATTAGCGGGGAAAAAAAAAAAAATAAAACACTTTATCAGAATCCTCTCGCCCAAAAATAATGAGGAGTCTATTAGGCTTTGCTTTCACCCTGAACCTGATGGAGGGGGAGCACCGGGCAGCGAGAGAGAGAGAGCGAGAGAGAGAGAGATGAAAGCCTGCCCCCCCCAAAAAAAGACCATCTACGCTATTGCCACCCAGATGGAGCGAGTTGAAGGGGGAGCGTGACCAAACAACGAAAATAAAGACATGCATCCCGATGGAAATAAATTAAAATAATAATCAGACGTCGTAAGAGCTCCGTGAGGCGGCGGGCCCTCGCGCGGGAGCCAATGAGGCGCCGTGCCGATCGTCCCAGCGGGTCGGGGAGGTTTCGGAATCCCTCGCTCCGCAAAGGCGGAGACGCCGAAAAAGCGCCGGAGAAGAGAAGAGGGAGACGGGAACGATTGCGGCGTTCGAGTGGAACCGGGTTTTAGCGCTTTCATTTCCACACACGGGGCCCCACGGCGCAGCTCCACCCCACGTTCTCTGGGAGCACGTGGAACTGGATTTAACAACCCCCCCCCCACACCCACCCGGTTCACCCATGGTCCACCGGTCCAATTTGTGAAGCCTGCTCGGGAGGAGATGATGTCTTTCTCACCCTCGATGGCCGGGTCGAGGCGGCGGCACCACCATCATTGAGCGAATACAACAATAAGTAAAACATCCTCGCCATGCAGCCGCGCTCGCGCTCGCGTGGGAACCTCTCGCAGTCGGGACGGGCCACTCGCTGCCTTCGCGTGAACCGAGACCACAAAGGTGCGCCGGGTTCCTCTGCGTGGCGTCCGAATAAAGCGGGAATAATTAGTGGCGGCCTTGGAAGTGAGAATCCGGGTGTCACGGCTGGGGGGGGGGGTTCTAATGATTTAATTAAATGAACTGATTGGGAACGTGAAGGGATTAATGCGAGTCGATAAGCGGCGGACAGCCGGCGCGGTGTATGGATGGAGAAGCAGGCGCGCATAATCAGGGTATTACGGTAACACGGAAAACTGCAGAGTCAGCAGGAATCAGGAGGGGGGTTCAGAGAGACACGGGATTCCGTGAGGTTTCCTTAAAATTAATCCTGTTCACCCCCCCCCCCCGTCTTTTGCCCTATAGACCCCCGAGCTGGCACCCCATCCCCCACCCCTGCCCCCTTCAAACCAATACACTAATTATCCAGCCAATCCATCCACAGATAAACCCCCAGCTCCTCGGTTGCGTCCACATCGTCAGGTGTGCTCCTGACATGATTGTTGGTGCCAGATGGGCCGGGCTGCGTTACGGCGCCGCTGCTCTCGCGGGATTCGGTCACGTGCCGCAGATTTGTTTCGGAATGATGCAACGTTTAAAAAGAGGAGGTAAAGGAATCAGCCGTCAGGCGCGTGGACAGGAGGAGCTAATGGATGAGGGATTAGCGCATCGCGAGGCGGCGGGATTAAAGCTGACAGAAAGTCTGCGTTCATTTAAAACACGATCTGTAAACGTCCCGTAATCCGGAAACCTGCTGTTCACAGTTTAGACTTGTATTTGGAAGAGATGGCAGGGATAGGAACGCGGTAATGATGCACACGATATACCCCCAACTTCCTTCGATCTGGGTGGAATTTGTATGTTCTCCCCATGTCCCTGTGGGTTTCCTCCGGTTTTCTCCCACAGACCAAAAACATGGATTTAAGGTAAATTGGCTGCTTTTAATATAAATTGCCCCTATATATATATATATGTATATATAGTGTTATATATATAGTGTGTGTGTGTGTGTGTGTGTGTGTGTGTGTGTGTATCTGTGTCCAGGTTTAAAATCCTAGTCTGGGTGGAGTTTGCATGTTCTCCCCATGTCCACATGGGTTTTCAATGGGTTCTTTGGTTTCCTCCCAGAGTACAAAAACATGGATTTTAAGGTGAATTGTCTTGTTTTGAATCTAAATTGCCCCTATCTGTGTGTGATAGTGTGTCCAGGTTCGAATCCCTATCTGGGTGGCACGTCTGTGTTCTTCCTGTGTCCGTGTGGGTTTCATCCGGGTCCTCTGCTTTTGTCACACAGTATATAAACATATATTCAAGGTGAATTGGCTGCTCTAAAATCAAAATCGCCCCTATATAGTGTGTGTGTTTGGTGTTTTGTACTTTGTATCCGCCCAGCGTCCGAGACGTTCTCCTCTAAACCAAAACCGAAGAGCTCCTGCGAGATCCTGAGAATGAAGATATCATATAATATAACCAATAAGAAACGCCCGGGTTCCGCGCCTCATTTCGGGAACTGAAACTGTCCTTAACACTGCACACTAACCCGGTTCCGTCAGGAGAGGAGGTGGGGGAGGTGGAGGAGGAGGAGGCGGGGAACACCACAACGACGGACATCCTGAAGGATGCTGGTAAGGCGGCGCGATGAAAGATTTACAAAGGAGAAAAGAAAAGGGCCGAATCTGACAAGGTTCCCACCAAATAAATCAACGCTCGGCCGTAAACCGCCGTCGCAGACACGCGCGGGAAAGAAATAATAATAATAATAAAAAAAATAATAATTTGCTGAACGTTAAAATGTCTTAGGGTTCGTCTTAAGATGCTAAAGATAACTCGTCGAGAACGTGGAACCCGATTCCGACTCCGTTTAGAGAGCCGATGAGCGAGCGCGGCCGTCGGTTCCCGAGATGAAAACAGCTTCCAGAACTCCGGATCTTTACACGTCTTCGAGTCGGGTTTCTGGTTAATCTGCAACGCTTGAAAGACAGACATCATCATTTCCTGCTGAGAACAAGGACTGATGGTTCCACACACACACACACACACACACACACACACACACACACACACACACGGCCCCGTGATGATGCCTTCAATGTCCCAGAATGCCACGGGTTTTGGTACCCCATTGACAGGAGGATGAAGCCATGTGCTGGTGCCATCCAGCGCCCTGCGGGGGGGCAGGAGAATGGAACCCAGCGTGGCATCACGTCCCACTGAGAACAAAACTCCGGGCCGAGGTCCGCTCGCACTCCTTCTTTTACACCGCAATTCGCCGCTCTCTCTCCTGTTTGCCCCCCTCCACCCCGCCGTCACCTCGTACGCCGTGCTCCGCGTTCCTCCCTGACAGGAGGCGTGGAGAGTCGGGGGGGGGGAGCGGGGCTGACCCGCGCCGGCGGGGCGCCCGATCGGGTGTCCGCTTGAGCCTTCGATTAAAATTAAGATGACAGAACGTGGCACCGGCCCAGAATGCCACGGTGCAGCACCCCGCAAACAAACAAGCTTGTTTGGCTAAAAGACACGACGAAAGCAAGGACAAGCAGGCGGGGGGGGGGGGGGGGGGGCAAAAAAAACAAAAACAAAAGGCCTCTGAGCCCACAGGGCTTCTCAGCATGTTGGCTCGTCGCTGGAGCCACCGAAAACACAGTGCGCCGTTCCCGGAGTCACGAGCGTCACGACGCGCCGGCTGCAGTTCTGAGATGCCACCAGCAGGCAGCGAGGTCCTCTCCTCTTTATCTACCAGAAATAATTCTGAGGCGGGGGGGTAGGGGGTCCGTAATTGGCACAGTGGGACAAAAAAAAAAAAAAAAAGAAAACCCGAACCGAAAATTCTGCCGTGATCCACAAACTCCCCGGCGCAGTTCTGTGGGAGGTAAAAATTCTCGAGAGACTCCAAGAATCCAAAATAGTTAACTCCTCCCGCTGCGCTACACTCGCGGTACCGCTGATAATCCTCACGTTCCACATTCGCACGCTGGCGCCATCACGCCCACGTCACGGTTCAGCGAGAGATGAGAAGCCGGGCGAAGGCGGCAGGACGGCGGCGGCGCAGCGTCCACCGGGTTCGTACTTATTTTTAAAAATAAATTTGAATAAAAATGGCGGCACGGTGGCTTAGTGGTTAGCACGTTCGACTCTCAGCGCTAGGGATTCCCGGTTCGAATCCCCATCTGGGTGGAGTTTCCATGTTCTCCCCGTGTCTGCGTGGGTTTCCTCCGGGTTCTCCGGTTTCCTCCCACAGTCCAAAAACATGGAACAAGTTAATTGAATTCTCAAAATTGCCCCATATAGAGTGTGTCTGTGTGAGTGAGTATGTGCCCAGCGATGGATTGGCGTCCTGTCCTGGGTCTATCTGCCCAGCGCCCGAGACGTTCTCCCCTGGATGGGCATGGGGAACCCCACCGCGACCCTAATACAGGATAAAGCGGAAGATAATGAATGAATGAATGAATGAATGAATTTGAATAAAAATTGGGCGGCCCGTGCTGCAGGGCGGGCGCGCTCGGCGGCTGGCGGACCGCGGGACCCACGTGTTGGGGCGCTCGTTAAGTCACGACCCACTTTTAGAAAATACTAATTATTATCAAATTATTTTTGGAAAATGAACAACAATTTCACCCGAATAACAAAAAAACGATAATCCACATTTCGAATACGCTGCGATCCACGGTTCACCGGAAAACAAAAGGTGGTTACCATGGCAACCAGGATGCTGCATTATCTTTTAGAGACAGGACGCCACTGGGCGCACACACACACACACACACACACACACACACACACACTACATGAGGCAATTTAGAGCAGCCAGTTCGGACTGTGAGAGGAAACCGGAGAACCCAGAGGAAACTCACGCAGACACAGGGAGAACATGCAAACTCTTTCCAGGTCTTGATTTGATCCTGGATCCCCAGCGCTGAGAGAAGAACATGCTAAACACTCCATCAGTGATTCCCAACTGGTGAGCCGCGGAGAGAAAACATTTTGTTCGTAATGTTCACCTCCTCTCTCTCTCTGCCTCATTCTCTTACACTCTCTCTCTTTCTCACACTCTCTCTCTCTCTCTCTCTTTCTCACACTCTCTCTCTCTCTCTCACACTCTCTCTCTCTCTCTCTCTCTCTCTCTCTCTCTCTCTCTCTCTCTCTCTCTCTCTCTCTCTCTCTCTCTCTCTCTCTCTCTCTCTCTCTCTCTCACACTCTCTCTCTCTCCCTCTTTCTCACACTCTCTCTCTCTCTCTTTCTCACACACTCTCTCTCTCTCTCTCTGCCTCTCACACTCTCTCTTTCTCACACACACACTCTCTCTCTCACACTCGCTCTCTCTTTCTCACTCTCTCTCTCTCTCTTTCTCACACTCTCTCTCTCTTTCTCACACTCTCTCTCTCTCTCTGCCTCTCACCTCCTCTCTCTCTTTCTCACACTCTCTCTCTCTCTTTCTCACTCTCTCTCTCTCTCTGCCTCTCACCTCCACTCTTTCTCTCTCATACTCTCTCTCTCACTCTCTCTCTCACCTTCTCTCTCTCTCACCTCCTCTCTCTCTCTCACCTCCTCTCTCTCTCTCTCTCACACTCTCTCTCCAATTTGTATTGTTTTCTCAGGTTTAATTCTCTCGGCCGCGGGGACACATGCCGTTTCTCCTAAATGGCAGCAATCAATTTTGATTACCGGTCACACCGATTTGGAGAGGAGCCCATCAAACTTTTATTAAGGCGGCGAGCGGTAATGACGGGCTTGGCGGGGCCCCGTAGCGTAGAGCCACGGCTCGTCTAATGATTCCGAGCCCGGGGACGAGCCGACAGCCGAACACATCCTCGCGAAGGACTCGGAGAGGTGGGGGGGGGTTTGGGGGGGTGATGATTATTGTCCTTTTTTCTTCTTTCGCTCGGGAATTTTTTAAGGACAAAAACTCAGGCGACGTGGCATCATTATCAGGATGCAGGTTTAAAAAAAAAAAGAAAGAAAAGTCGAGGAAGAAACGGGAAGAGGCTGCGTTTATGAGAATGGAGGCGTTCATCCGTGCGAGGATGAGGACGCGAGGCACGCATGTGCCGACTGAACGCCTGATTGAGTCTGACTGAACTTGAATAGATTCCGCGCTGCTTTAATATGCCTCTTATTTCGAGGCGTTGAAAGGCAGCGTCTGCGTCGCTCACGCGGCAGCCGCTTTCTGAGGCGAGACGGAGACGGCGGCCTGATGAAACGGGCGGGCGCGAGCGGCGGGCGTCCTCACGGCAGATCAAGGCGGGCGTGGGGGACGACATGGCCCTCCGAGGACGGCCCCTCCGCTCCGTTAGCCGGACCGCCAAAAATCACAGGGAATTAGGCCGATACCCTGCGCACCAGAGAGCCTACATTGAGTGGAGAGCGCTGGGCGGGCGAGAGAGGTTCAGAGAGACAGGAAAAGAGAGAGAGAGAGAGAGAGAGAGAGCATCTTTACTTACGTCTGACATCTTTGAAGTAGATGGTCTGTCTGTTGGGGTTCAGGAGCTGGATGACCGAGTCGTCGTTGTTTTTGACCCGACAGCTGATGGTGGCCGTCTCGCCCTCCACCACCGAGACGTTGTCCGTCACCAGGTTCAGACTCTGGACTGACGAGAGAGAAAGAGACGCAGGCGCCATCAGTCAGCATCGCCGCCATTATCCTACAGCTGCAACTAACGATTACTTTGATCATCGATTAATCGGTCGATTAGTTTTCTGATTAATCGAACAATCGGCATAGATAGATCAAAGAAATCCAACATTCTTTTTGATTTTTTGGGGGTTTTGTGGAACGTGATCATATTTCTGACGTTCTGGGGTTACCACAGTTACCACGGTTACCTCTCAGTGCTGGGGAGCCAGGTCCAAAAACATGGATTCAAAGTAAATTGCCCCTATATAGTGTGTGTGTGTGTGTGTGTCAACTGATAGATTGGCGTCCTGTCCTGGGTGTATCTGCCCAGCACCCGAAAAGTTCTCCCCTGGATGGGCATGGAGAACCCGACCTCTCAGTGCTGGGGAGCCAGGTCCAAAAACATGGATTCAAAGTAAATTGCCCCTATATAGTGTGTGTGTGTGTGTGTGTCAACTGATAGATTGGCGTCCTGTCCTGGGTGTATCTGCCCAGCACCCGAAAAGTTCTCCCCTGGATGGGCATGGAGAACCCCCCCCCCCCTCTCTTGGATGGGCATAGGGAACCACTCCTCCCCCCACAACCCAGAGCCCAATATAGGATTAAGGGGAAGGTGAGGGATGATTGATGGATGGATAGATGGGGCGGGATCCTCCTCGTTGATGGATTTCTGCTCAAACAAATCAACAGATGAAGTCGTCTTAAAGTAAGCCTGGCATTGCGACACTCACACAATCTCAGTTCCAATTCATCTCAATAGTGTTTCACAGCAAACCGACCCTATTACGCCGTTATGGACCTTCTTGCTGTGTGCACTAGGACTAACGGGCCTTTCCTCAAACTGTCGCAACAGCTGTGGATGCTGCAGAATAAATCAAAGGGACGTAAATTAACACAATAAAACAACCGAATTAGTCGTGGTATTTTAGTACAAGACATTGAAGCGAACCACGAACGCGGAAAATAAATGAACGAGGTCAAAATGATTCGTTATTTTCACTTTTCCACAATGAGGGGATATTGGAATCGACACATCGGGGTCTTACGGACCGGACTGTACAGGCAGGTCGGGGTGGATCTGCGCCCGGACGTCAATAAACCGGCAGAACCCGGAGATGGCGTGTTGCTGCACTGGTGCGGTGCGGTCCATATTTAGAGCCAGCGCGCCGATGAGCATAGAAAACTAAAACATGACCAGGCGAGAGTCCCAGAGCTGAGGCTGAATATACAGAAAGAAAAAAAAGAGAGAAACGAAAACGAGGGGGAACAAAGGGCAGCGTGATTAGCATGCTTCAGAAGCCAGACCCCCCCGAAGAGCCTCGTCGCTTTAAGTAGAGGAGAAGACGGCAATCGGATCCTCTGATGGCAACCGATAAGAAGAGACACTTTAACAAAACTGATTTCAATCAGGCTGCCGGCGTCGCCGAGCCAAAACGGTGCAAACAAACGGAGCTCGCGAGGGAGCGCACCCGCCAGATCTTTAAGATTCGTCAGAGGAGAGAGGCCAGTTTAAAGGGAATGGGTGGCGGAAATGCAAATGCTGCCTGCGTTTGTCGCTGAGGTCACGGACGAAGGTCAAGCACGCCACGGGCCGCCGAGTCCGTCACGCCGATGATGTTGAACCGGGGCCGGTCGACGGTCCGGCACCGAGGGTCTGACGGACATGTGCCTCGGCGTCCGACTCCGGGGTGGGAGTGTATCGCGAGGGGAGACTTGCTTATGGAGCGGGTGGGTGGTGGCGCTAGAGTGCAGAGTGGTCGATTCGACCTCAAGTTCTCAGAAACATAATCCTTTATTAAGGTGATCGCCGCCTATAACGACAGGAAAGGTGAGGGTTGCCCCATAACCCACAGCGACAGAAGGGAGGCCACTGGAACGTGAGGAATCTGAATCGAGGGCCCGGCGGACGGAGGACGGGTGGATATCGGCGTCCCGCAGCTGCGGACCTCACTCCCTGAGAACCGAGGCCCAGTTTAAGCGCTGAGCGGCACTTCTAGATTCAGAAGTGAGATACCAGTTACGGGGTTGCTAAGCTACCAAGCTGAAAGTTGTGGGTTCGAATCCCACGTTATCTGACGTTACCGGATCGCTGGTGAGCCGGCCGCCACCAGCACGGCCTCGCGGATCGAGCCGGGGGAGGACGGGAAGGACCTCGTCATGAACCACACCGTCCACCTCCGTAACCCACGGCCACAGAAGGGAGGCCACGGGAATAATAAACGAGGGCCCGGCGGATGGTGTACGGATGGATATCGGCGTCTCGAGGATGCGGACCTCACTCCCATTAACATCGGGAAATTTGCGGCAGCCAATGAGGGCTCTTGAGTCAGTTATTGCTCTAGAGGTGCCGTCTGGTGAGTCAGGTGTTCTGCACCCAAACCTCAAGTTGGGAGGTGTCGCTTACGGCTGAACGATGTGATGTATACTGAGGTAGTGAAGGCAACCGAGTGATAGAGTGACCTCTCTTCTTTGTTCCTCACCCGATTACCCCGCCGCAGTCCGGATTCTGGAGCAGGAGGGGGGGGGGGGTGTGATGCGAGCCGATTCAGACTTGCTGGATGTTTAATGACCACCCCCCACCCGCACCCCCCGAGGGTCCCCATTGGACGTGCCGTTTCTCAGTCTCCCGACGTCGCCCCTCGCACCGTATACGACGCCAACGCCGGAAATAAACGTGCAGCGTACGTGGATCCGGCACCGCGGGACGGCGGTGGAGTCAAGGGAGGGGGATTAAACCCGATTAGCCTGGAGATGATTATTGATTATTGGCACGCGGCTTGGCTTAATTAAGATAATTGTTTGTGTCACCGCCTCTGAAACAGATGAACTGGTGATTAATTCCGATTCGAAACAAAGCTTTCATTAGCCTTATTGCTCGGGCGAGGGGGCTGTCGGAATGCGGCGCGGCCAAATTAGCTTTCAGCGCATGCACCGGCAACCAACAAGGCGTCGCACAGGCGGCGAAGAAGTGCCGGCGCCTCGTATTTGCATAACTTGTTCAAACAGATCTGTGACATTATCTTTCTATTTAATTACCGGCATTCAAAAGCAGTAGCACAGAACGCTGATCATTTTAGCCCAGATTAAAGCTGTCAGAATCAGACTGCGCCGCCGCCAAGCGCGATATACATCACCATGAGCCGGCCGCCACCCGCACGGCCTCGCCGATCGAGCCAGGGGAGGACGGGGGGGGGCGCGGCGGGGCACCTCGGCTGTAGGTTAGTGTGTAGAGACGGTCACGCCGTACCGCTCCGTCCATCTCCGTAACCTACAGAAGGGAGGCCATCCTCTACTAGGGTTGTGGGGTGGGTTCCCCATGCCCATCCAGGGGAGAACGTTTCGGGCGCTGGGCAGATAGATCTGGGACAGGGCAGAGCGCCAATCCATCACTGGGCACACACTTACTCACACAGATACACACTCTATATGGGGCAATTTGGAGAATTCAATTGACCTTGATCCATGATTTTTGGACTGTAAGAGGAAACATGGAAACTTCACCCAGATTGGGATTCGGGAAGCACGACTCCCAAGTGCTGAGAGGAGAACATGCCAACCACTAAGCCACCCTCCTTTGAATATGAGGATTAATGATGGAGGGCCCGGTGGATGGTGTACGGATACGGCCCTTAGTCCCATTTCCGTCGGGAACTCTGTCCTGACGCTTTGAACTTCTGACCCGTGCGTTGCTTGGGCACGCCGCGGTAATCCAATCTTTCTAACTGAAGACATTTCACATGTTTATATGGGAGGGATACGTTTGGCACAGGTCATAAAGAAAGCCTAATATTGCGGCGCACCATCATTCTCGTCTCTTAAACACATTTTCCGAGCGGCAGCTACAGCGCTCTGCGGATTATACAGCGCCCGAGAACCGAGGCGCAGTTCAAGCGCTGGGCACGGCACTTTACAAATCTAGTTACAGAAGTTAGATACGAGTTACTCCGTGAAAAATGGAGCGACATTAAAAAGTGAGATTAGCTTAACGACACGGAGGCTGCGTCTATGATTTATGCCGCGCCGCTGCATCCCGAGAACCGCGGCGGAAAGGAAAGAGCCTTTGTTATTACACATATACACCAGAAGGGAGCACGGGACGCTGGGAGGAAACGCCGAGGCGTGAGCAGAGTCGGCTGAGGTACGGGGCGTTCAGAGGCGGGAGGTCCGGCAGGTTCCGCAGCCGGTCTGCTGCGATGCTAATCCAACAAAACCCCACTACATAATCCCGGCAAGCCTTTACATCACAATTTGGAGAATTCAATTGACCTTGATCCATGATTTTTGGACTGTGGGAGGAAACCTGAAAACCCGGAGGAAACATGGAAACTCCACCCAGATTGAGATTCGGGAACCGGGACTCCCCAGTGCTGAGAGGAGAACATGCCACCCTCCTTTGAATATGAGGATTAATGATGGAGGGCCCGGTGGATGGCGTACAGATACGGCCTTGTGTGCCGCAGCATCGAATAACAATCAGGTTTGATGAATTTACAGTATAGTTGGTTTTCTTCATGGCTTCTGACTTGTGCTGTTCTCATTTGTAAGTCGCTTTGGATAAAAGCGTCGGCTGAATGAATAAATGTAAATGTAATGTAAATCACGGGAGGTCATTCTGCTGAGGCCGTAATCAAAACCCAATTACAAGAGGCCCAACATGAGGGTCGGGGTCAGAGTGCGGGGACGGGCATCATACGGAACCGCTGGAGCTCTGAGGGGGAGGGACTTACAGAATTTGCCTAATCTCGGCAGCGGCGTACACGAGGTACGCTTCAGCGGCGATTCTCAACTGGTGGGTCGCAAACGTCCCGGGCAGGTCACGGACAGTAAGTATATTTATGCTTAGATTAAATAAATGCGTCAGACGCACTCGGCGTCCCTGTCGCCATGGTAACCTCCATTTGTTCGGTCGGTTACCTTCCCTTTAAACTTGAGCGATAGAGTGAAACGTGAATAGTCTGTGAAATGTGAGTTTTCGTTCATTGAGAACGAGTTTCTCAGTTTTTTTTTTTTTATTAAAGCTCTTAAATTCTCTTTGAAAGGCCATTTTTCAAAAAAGAAAATAAATGAGTTTGGTTTGTATTCTATAAAAGGGGATCGTTCCATAACGACCGTGAGAACATGTGGGTTCCGGTACGAGACCCGTGTGCTAAAGTATACAAAACGCTTCCGGCGTGACCGTGAACCCTGCGCCGCGGGAACACTCGTACAGAAACTCTGTGACGACGAGGACGATGAAGTTCAGCCTCCAAAAAGCCCAAATAAACATCTTTAGAGGGAAGCAGCGCGGTCAGGGTCAGCCTTTAGAACCAGGCAAAGTGGCGCGGTTCTTCAGAACACAGTGGAGAGTATTTTAGCGAGTGGAAGCCGAGTTAACCTCGAACGCAGCACACTTCATATAAAAGACTGCCATTTAAAAACAGGGGGTCCAACATGCGTTCAGGGAGGAATGTGGAACAGGGGCCTTGACTCCAACCAGACGGTCGTTACTCTGGGTCTGTAGTTACTCGGGTTCGTTACTCTAGGTCGGAAATAAATCTGGGTTGTTACTCCAGGTACATCGTTACTCTGGGTCATTACTCGGGGTCCTACATTACTCAGGGTCCGTCCTTACTCTGGGTCCGTCCTTACTCTGGGTCCGTCCTTGCTCTGGGTCCTATGTTACTTGGGGTACGTCGTTACTCTGGGTCTGTCCTTACTCTGGGTCCGTCGTTACTCTGGGTCCTATGTTACTCTGGGTCCTATGTTACTTGGGGTACGTCGTTACTCTGGGTCCGTCCTTACTCTGGGTCCGTCCTTACTCTGGGTCCTATGTTACTTGGGGTACGTCGTTACTCTGGGTCCGTCCTTACTCTGGGTCCGTCGTTACTCTGGGTCCTATGTTACTCTGGGTCCTATGTTACTTGGGGTACGTCGTTACTCTGGGTCTTTCCTTACTCTGGGTCCGTCGTTACTCTGGCCCCCCCCCCCCCCCCCCCCCCCCCCCCCCCCCCCCCCCCCCCCCCCCCCCCCCCCCCCCCCCCCCCCCCCCCCCCCCCCCCCCCCCCCCCCCCCCCCCCTCATAAACCTCCTGCAGGGTGTGTGTGTTGTGTCTGTTGTGTGTGTGTCTGTTGTGTGTGTGTGTGTGTGTGTGTAAGGTGAATACTTTCGTCCATCAATAATCAGATCAGCTGGAATGTAAAACATGAATAAGAATTAAATCTCGGGTTTTAACAGCCTCACAGGACGGAGGGGTTCTGTTACCACGAGGAGAGATGAATAATGAACCTGTGGCAGCGCAGGGCTGGCACCTTGATGAATTGGGAACCATGGCTTCTTGCTGCAAGCAGATGGCACTCGGTGGAACTAAAGAACATAAACGTAAATGGGTTTCTCCTTATAATTATTAATATTAATATCATTAATATTATTATTATTATTTAAGGAGGCAGATAAATATAGTTCATCTCATTATTAGAACATTATTTATCATCATCACTGCTTTAGAATGACTTTCAATTGCAACCTTAAATCCAAAATAAAACCCACAGACGGATCTTTAGTGAACGGACCGCGGGCCGGTCTGATGGTTTTGCAATAAAATTAAATGATTATTTTGATACCAACAACAACAACAACAACAGGAGTTCTGAAAAAACACAAGGCCTTCCTCTACTCCACATAATAAACATAAAAAATGTTTTTTTTAGAAAAAGACATGAGGAAATATATATATATATATATATTTCTTCATGTTTTTTTATATATATACCAAAAAAATAAATAAAAAGTAAAAAGCAGTGCACTGATACGAGCGCCAGAAGGGCCGACCCACAGAATAAAGATAGAGTGCGGCAGAAAGAGAGAGGACCTTTGCTGCACTCTTCATCACTCCTTCTGCATCACCATACCCAGGCACAGCGTGAGAGGGCACCGGCAGGACCTCCAGCAGATGTCCTGCTCTCCAAGTCCAAATCTGCATTGTCTCTCTCTGTAACGGGAGCGCCTGCAGAATGAGATCAGAGCGCGTGCGCCGTTTCTTTATCCCGCCTCATTTCTGGCCGCGACGTCTGATCCGGTTACCACCTGAACGCGGCGCAGTGTGTCCTTCAGGTATCGATCCCCACACCCGCCCACTCCCACCCACCTCCCACCCACTCCAATAAAAAAAGAAAGGCGTCCCGTTGGCAGGATTGTCCTTGAGGTCAGCGGGAAGCAAGAGCAGACGTGGAGTATCTGAGGTTCTAACACGCCGAGGGCCCGTCCAACACCACCGCGACTGCGGTTTCACAGGACGACCAAATCAACACGAAGCCTAACGCTTAAAAACAATAACCTGTTCGATTTATCGCGCTGTAAAACGACTTTAATCAACAAATCAGACGGCGTGCGAGAAGCAGCCAGACTGTAAAGCTGATGTAGGACATTGTTCCGTCATTAATGTCCCATATAAATTAAGATGACTCGTTATTGGTTCTTCCATAAAAAGGAGGCGGATGTGAATTAAGATACACAAATTATAAACATACATAATTAATACAGGTCACGGGCTGGAGACCAAGATATCAAACGCAGCTGGTACCACGGAGATGGACGGAGTGCAGAGTGAAGGTTGTGAATAAACGGTCACATGGACAAAACGACATGAGGACTAAATCTGGGGATGTTCGCAATTAATCAAAAACGTTACAATTAGTTAAAAACGTTAACCAAGCGCACTGTGTGCATGGTGTACAATAAAGACCTCGCCAACCGTCTAGATTCACGCCTTCCGTCTGCGTCGTTTGAATATCAACGCTGCTTATGAATCTAGCTACGCCGATAGGCTTCATGACAATAATGAGGCGCACTTCTACTACTACTACTAATAGTAACGTTTTTAAATCGCGATTAATTGCAAACACGATTAATCGTCTCAACTCTAGCCACCACTGAATCTGGCAGGACCATCAATTTGTCTTAGAAGCAAGGGGGGGTTCCCCATGCCCATCCAGGGATGAACGTTTTGGGCGCTGGGCAGATACACCCAGGACAGGACGTCAAATCCAAAACAAGTTATTTTAAGAAATCCTAAGAACCTCAGACCGTACGCACGGCGGTCACGGCGGACGAGCCAGTTGTAATAATTAGCCACCGCGCCGTTCCTTCATTAACGAACGTCTCATCCAGTAAATCGAAACTCCCCACCTGACCGAGCAAACGTTCTGCGTCTGGTGCTGATGTGCGCCCCCTTCCCCGGAAGCTTTTTACTGTAATTTTACAGGCGTGAGATGCTAATACCATAACAGCGGCCCCATCAGCGCCGGGGTGCCATTCAATATTAATGGGAAGTGCGAGCCTCTGCCAGGAGAACGTTCTGTTTACGAGTGCAGCGGAGAACGTGGGAGAGCGGGGGAAGAGTGGCGCTGATGGAACCAGCCAAAGGGCCGCGAAGAACCGAGGTCTTTAACAAGGACTGGGTTCCGTTCCAAGTCCCCGACAGAAAGGCTTCTCCTGCCCCGTCCCAATTTTACGAGCGGTATGAGGACGCGGCGCGTGATTAATAATTAAATTATAAAGCAAAAGGCCTGGCGCAATTAAAACAGGAACGCTGCCAAACACCACAGGTTTCATATCACACCTGCACACGGCACCGGCGGCAGCTTTTAGGGCGTCCCATTCCGCAGGAATAATGGCCTCCACTCTTCGGGGAAGACTTGATTACGGAGTGGTTCTGATGGTTCCGCAGAAGAGCTTTCGTAAGGTCAGACACTAATGCTGGATGAGAGCCGGCGCTGACATTCTCCAATCGAGTTGAAGCTCCAGCTCCGGGTCAAGTGCCTCGGCACGGCTCAGCGTGCCGTAATTCAATGATTCACAGACTGGATAAATGTTGGGACACGCCTCCTGCTGGAGACACTTATCCACCATGTGATCCTGGGCTTTGTAGTTCATTGTATTTCTACAACTCCATCTGTTTGTCTTCCACACTGCATACTCTGTTCTAATGCCCAGAACCCCAATAGCAGCACCACAGAGCAGGGGTTATTGAGTGGATATGTTAGTCCTATCCCAGCAGTGTCAGTGAGGTGTTTAAATGAAACTACAGCGGCACTGCTGCACTAAAACCCCCCTCAGCACATCAGTGTCACTGCAGAACTGACAACAAACAATCCACCACCCAAATGATACCTGTTCTGTGATGGTGCTGACCAACAGAGAACAGAGAACCAACAGAGAACACATGGACTACAGTCTGTAATTATAAAACTACAAACTCCCTCCATATGGTAGGTGGAGAAAAAAAAAATTGGGAAAAGGAGGCGTGTCCTAACTTATGATTGGTAATGTATGTATATATATGTATCCAGTCATTATTTTCCACTTAATCCTCTAGTAGGGTCATGGGGGGGTTAGTGATTTAGCCTGTTCTCCTCTCAGCTCTGGGAATTCCCGGTTCGAATCCCAATCTGGGTGGAGTTTCCATGTTCTCTCCCGTGTGGGTTTCCTCCGGGTTCTCCGGTTTCCTCCCACAATCCAAAAACATGGATCAAGGTCAATTGAATTCTCCAAATTGCCCCATATAGAGTGTGTCTGTGTGAGTGAGTGTGTGACCAGTGATAGATTGGCGCCCTGTTTTGGGTGTATCTGCCCAGCGCCCGAAACGTTCTCCCCTGGATGGGCATGGGGAATATATATGTAATATATATATATATATATAGAGCCTTTATTCTCTGACTTGCTGATGAAGCGTGTCTGCGCAGGCGTTAATGGTGCAGGTCTGCTGCAGCGTGGGCAGATGTACCCACCATAAAGCAGATGGTCTGAATCACTGCTCCTGTTCTGCAAACCCTTTTAACTCCGACTGACTCCACATTTGCATCCCCTCCCTCTCGGTCTCAGTGAGTAATGGGAGGGTTTTTCAGACGAGGTGAAGCGACGGTGCGTTGCGCATTGTGTACGAGATTACACGTTACCACGAGCGCGTCCTCGTCTCTAATGTATCAGAGAAATGCCACGGCCAGCGTGGTAGGTGTCTGGTTGCCTATATGTTGTGATGATTGCGTATCGCCGGCCGGCCCGTGGGAGTGAGGGGCCTTAATGAGAGCCTTGTTGCTCTGGAGTTAAGGATGGTGTTTTAGTAAATCACGGTGCTTGATGGTCACTAAATAGAGCTGAACGGCGAGGTGCAGAAAATAAAAACGCCATTCTGCGCTGCCACGGCAAATTTGTTTTTCAGTGATTACACCTGCCCAAAGTCCAAATGACTGGAATGTTAAGCAATCCGCGACGTGCTCCGGCGTCGGCTCCGACTTCTCCTCCGCACAGCACGCAGAACAAATCAGCGAAGCCTTGATCAAATCAATCCCCATCATTCCGCCGGAGCGCAGATTAGCAAACTCGAGCGCCGCTCCTCTGGACGCATAATGAGGAGAAGCAATTCGCCCCAAAAATCGTCGTTGAAAGGTAGAGGGGGAGAAAATTAAAGGGGGGGTGGAGGTTTAATAGATGGCTGTGTTGTGGATGGAGCTTTATACAGTGAGTATAGGATTATTTTATATTATATTATAAACGGCGGCACGGTGGCTTAGTGGTTTGGCATGTTCTCCTCTCAGCGCTAGGGATTCCCAGTTCGAATCCCCATCTGGATGGAGTTTCCATGTTCTCCCCGTGTCCGCGTGGGTTTCCTCCGGGTTCTCCGGTTTCCTCCCACAGTCCAAAAACATGGATCAAGTCAATTGAGTTCTCCAAATTGCCCCCTATAGAGTGTGTCTGTGTGTGTGAGTGAGTGTGTGCCCAGCGATGGATTGGCACTCTGTCCTGGGTGTATCTGCCCAGTGCCCGAAACGTTCTCCCCTTGATGGGCATTGGGAACCCCACCGCGACCCTAATAGAGGATAAAGCGGGAGATAATGTATGAAATGAATATTATAAACGATCACAGATTGTGACGATGGAATTATTGTCTAAGAAATAAACCACAGTTATTTCATTATTAAGCAATCGACACATTGGCATAGTGGTTTAACATGTTCTCCTCTCAGTGCTGGGGATTCCCGGTTTGAATCCCCATCTGGGTGGAGTTTGCATGTTCTCTCCGGTTTCCTTCCACAGTCCAAATACATGGATCAAGGTCAATTGAGCTCTCCAAATTGCCCCATATAGAGTGTGTCTGTGTGAGTAAGTGTGTGCCCAGCGATGGATGGGCACCCTATTCTGGGTGCATCTGCCCAGCGCCCGAAACGTTCCCCCCTGGATGGGCATGGGGAACCACCCGCGAACCTAATAGAGGATAAAGCGAAAGATAATGGATGGATGTAATAATGCATCGAGGTTTCTTATGTAAAATTAAATTACAAAAACATTTTGTTATCGAGGGTGGCACAGTGGCTTAGTGGTTTGGCATGTTCTCCTCTCAGCACTAGGGATTCCCGGTTCGAATCCCCATCTGGGTGGAGTTTCCATGTTCTCCCCGTGTCTGCGTGGGTTTTCCGGGTTCTCCGGTTTTCTCCCACAGTCCAAAAACATGGATCAAGTCAATTGAATTCTCCAAATTGCCCCCTATAGAGTGTGTTTGTGTGAGTGAGTGAGTGAGTGAGTGAGTGAGTGTGTGCCCAGCGATAGATTGGCGTCCTGTCCTGGGTCCCGAAACGTTCTCCCCTTGATGGGCATGGGGAACCCCACCGCGACCCTAATAGAGGATAAAGCGGAAGATAATGAATAAATGAATTTTGTTATCGAAGAAAGACGGCGCAGATCTTTAGCCGAATATTCTATTACAGTCGAGTTACAAAATTACAAAATAATCCTTTAAACTTCACGACGGCGTTTCCATTTAAAAGAAAACCAGCTTTTTTCCAGTACGGGTAACGTTGCGCCACTTCGCCTAGAGTTTCGAAAGCATTTTTAAGAACGTCTTCATGACAATGTTGTGGTGCCCTTATGATTAATTAATCGCGACATTTTTTTTTTCATCAGACCATCGATTAATCGGCTCATCCCCGCTGTCCACCAAACGTACTGCTACATGTCCGGTGTCCTCATACTTCTGCCTGCATAGTGCACAGGACTGCAATCGTGTCACTGCAGACGTCGACGTGGCAAACGGTTCGTCTTCGGCGGCCAAGTCTGTAAAGCTTTCCGAAGCCGGGGTGTTTGGTAAAGCTGCTCTCAGAGGTTTAGCTGCTCAGTTAGTTTTCACTACTTTGCCGCCGAACTAAAAATCAGTTCTGAGCTACAGAAACACTGCCAATCAGAACGGAACTTAAGCTCTGCGTAATCGAAATATTATTCTGCTACATGATCATTAAAGGTGAAGTGTCTGAATAGCGGGTGTGATGTCGTAATGTTGTGTGGTTACAGGGCGATCACACACTGCGGGCGTCGGAAACCAGCACGTTTGGAAATACGATGGTTTCCGAAATGCCGCTTCCATCAGATCACTACTCATTACTTTCGAAATGGTCTAATAGTGTGTGTGTGTGTGTGTGTGTGTGTGTGTGTGTGTGTGTGACTAGAACAATGCAATTTCCCAATATGGGGCAATAAAAGTATATTTTGCCTAAAGCAGAGAGATGGCCGGGGGTGCCCTGTACATTTCATTAGTGAAGCCCGGTCTCGACGGACGGACGGAGCGGCAGCCGCAGAGCTCATTTCCAGCCTGCAGTCAGCGTTCCTGAAACAGCACAGGCTTTATTCCCAAAATTAAGGGAAAAAAAAGATCATCAACTACGGAGAGGTGGAGCATCACACAAAAAAAATCAAATCAGCCGACAAATCCACTGAAAACGTGCTACTACTTTATCCTTTGTCCCCATGCCCATCCAGGTGAGTACGTCTCAGGTACTGGGCAGGTACACCCAGGGCGGGGACGGGGACGGGGGGGCAATCGGTTACAGATCTGTTTCTCTCCACTAACACACCACCGCCACGTGCACACCGCTGCAAATCTTATTAAAACCTAAATAATTAATTAATTGTCTTCGTCACAGGTCCAAAACATCCCATGATGGTTCGGAAAGTCGGATCCCGGAGCGGCGCCGCCGAGCGAGGTGACAGACGGAGGAACTGAAGCACTCCTCAGTCTATATCCATTAGATAAAGTCACCTAGTTACACAAGGTGTCCCAGCGGCGAGGAAACGATATGCACCCCTGACATTCAAAAGGGCTGAATCAGCAGGAACGGCTCCTCCGGGCTGACAGCGCACTCGTATTACCGATCCTTCATGCCGTTCTGGTCCGCGGCACCAGCCTCTCTGTGTGTACGGCACGCATACATGAGCAGTAATAACCCCAGATTATGACAAATTAAAGGATTAAAGTTGATGCTCTTTATAAGAAGATTACATTTTGCTGATTTGGAGATATTTGTGGGTTTCGTTTTCTTTTTGGCTCGTACAGTTCAGTTTTTTTATTTTTTATTTTGAAAGCCATTGAGTTCTAGACTCTGCAATCTAAACGATGTTGTCTAAATAGCTGGAACACCCCCCCCCCGCCCCCCCATCCCCGCCCCCGCGAGACCAAATACAAAATTAATGACTAAAGGAGAGGATTTCAATCCTTTCAAAATTTCATTAACTTTTACTTGCCCCTCATTAAAGTACGAATGATATTACCCGAAATCCACTTAACCCCCCGTTTCAAGGTAAAGCCTTACAACAAAGGAACCGCAGGGACCTTCCGAAAGACGCCGCTGAGGTTCTCTGTTCTAAACGAACGTTTACAGATTTTTTTGTTAGAATGGACATCGACGGCCGGATGAGGATTTGAATACGTGACACTCAAAAGCTCATCTGCATAATACTTCAGCTTCTAAAACAGGTAGGCCTCTCCTCAATTCCGATTGGCTGAGGCGCCTGTCCAGCCGTGACATGACTGAGAACAGCACTCATCTTCACATTCGTATCAGTCTGTGAAATACAATAGATTTCTGATGTATAAACACGGACGTCCATAGGTCCACCAGCCATCATTTCCAATCAACCTTCACATGATGACCTCATCATCATCATCATCATCATCATCAGTGGTTTAAAATCTTCAGGTGACGCGTTGTGATACTGAAACCTGACCTGTTCCAGTGTTAATGAATGAGGTGGTGGTGCGGCGCGGCGCGTACGCTACGAGCTAAACTTAGAGCTGTGAGGTGAGAACGTGAGGTGAAGGATGAAGCCGAGCGCCGAGCAGCTGCAGAGCTGCAGGACAAACAACAATGAAGGCATTACCAGCCGAGAAACGGAAGAGGAGTTCGGTTATGCTATATGTATGTGTGTGTGTGTGTGTGTGTGTGTGTGTGTGTGTGTGTGTGTGTGTGTGTGTGTGTGTTGGGGGGGGGGGGGATGACGTATGGACAAAAAAATAAAAAAATAAAAAAATAAGGGAACATACCAGGGTCCTGAGCTGCTCCTGAAAAAGAAGAGAGAGAGAGAGAGAGAGAGAGAGAGAGAGAGGGGTGAGCAAATCAACAGCTCTGTACAGGTTCATTAAAATCAACACAAATACACGCAAAACGCTCACAAAACCAACAAAAACACACTAAACCAACCAAACAGACACAAAACCAACAAAACAAAGACACAAAAACCAACAAAAACATTAAAACAAAGACACAAAACCAACAAAAAAATTAAAACAAAGACACAAAACCAACAAAAACATTAAAATAAAGACACAAACCCAACAAAAACATTAAAATAAAGACACAAAACCAACAAAAACATTAAAACAAAGACACAAAACCAACAAAAACATTAAAACAAAGACACAAAACCAACAAAAACATTAAAACAAAAACACACAAAACCAACAAAACAAAGACACAAAACCAACAAAAACATTAAAACAAAGACACAAAACCAAAAAAACATTAAAATAAAGACACAAAACCAACCAAAACACACAAAAACACACAAAACCAACAAAACAAAGACACAAAACCAACAAAAACATTAAAACAAAGACACAAAACCAAAAAAACA
>JAFMOD010000766.1:1359641-1372196 GCA_019802435.1 Corydoras maculifer
TGTGAGAGAGAGAGAGAGAGTCAATCACTAAAATCTGTTTACATTCGCAGCCCCGTGTCCATATTCACTCTTAATATTGAACCATGTTCGTGCAAATGGACGGATACACTCCGCTGCGTTTAAATTATATCTGGCAACACAATCAGCAAATGTCACACAATACCTGTGACATCATCGACAGGACAACGATTCCAGTCCAGTGAGGTCTCATACACACCAATAAACGTGTGAGCACCTGTAACCACAACGACCCCAAGACCCGAACCCCATGGAGAACCGTTGGGATGTTCTGGAGGAGACTCCACATCTCCATCATCAACACATGATCACGGAGGACCATGAACGCAACTCTGGACGTGACATTACATTTACATTCGGTCATTTATTGGACGTTTTAATCCAAAGCGACTTACAAGGTGAGCACAGGGTTCATCACAGCGCCCCCTGGACCAATGAGGGTTAAGGGTCTTGCTCAAGGACCCACATTGGTAACTTCAGTGGACCTGGGATTTAAACCCCCAACCTTCAGATTGAGAGCCCAACAACCTAACCACTGAGCTCCCGCTCCCATGACATCACAGGAGCGTGTGGTGACGATGCCACCGTGAATGCGTGATGTCATCAGCGCTTCATTGGCCCAATTAAATATTAAAGAGTGTACAGTAGCATGGCACGGTTCCTGGTTCCCCTACAGTTCCTTAATGTTTTAAACGGCGAGATGCTCAGGAGGTGCTTCGGGAACCATGACAACCGTGTAACAGACCGACTTCAGAGCCCCAAGGGATCAGGGGACACTCTGAGAGTCGGACCCCAATTTAACCCCAGTTCGGGCGATGCTCCTTCAGAATAACACCGGGGTCGTTTTCGTTGAGCCCGGGAGCCTGCTGGGGCCCGGCGGTGAGATAGTTGTGTCACTGCGTTCCACTGCGTGCCCCTGAGGTAAGGTTAAACGCACCAGAGGAATGCATTAACCATGAGCCGGCCCACGCGAGAGCGGCTCCCTACTCCAAAATGATAGCTGCATTAACTTGGTGGTCAGTGTGCATGAGCTGAATAAATCAGGCCTTCCCGACTCGCTTTAACATTCCCATCAGCGCGAGAGCACTTCAGACGGGACGCTTTCGCGAGGCCCGAGCTCTCGGTACAAATAAAACCGCATTGATTAAGACCCGGCCGAGGAGAGCCGAAGAAGCCGCGAGGGGCGACCGGGGGGCGGCGGGATGCGGGCGTCCCGTGACCCTGATTAGAGGGATAATCAGTATTAATGCGCATTACAGCGCAGCCCGGACACTTCACTCCACGCGTGATTAAGCACGTCCAATTCACCCAGACGCCGAGGCAAAAGACAGGAAATGCAAAAAATATTACTAATAAATAAATAAATAAATAAATAAATAAATAGGCGGCACGGTGGCTTAGTGGTTTAGCACGTTCTCCTCTCAGCACTAGGGATTCCCGTTTCGAATCCCCATCTGGGTGGAGTTTCCATGTTCTCCCCGTGTCTGCGTGGGTTTCCTCCGGGTTTTCCGGTTTCCTCCCACAGTCCAAAAACACGGATCAAGTTAATTGAATTCTCAAAATTGCCCCATATAGAGTGTGTATGTCTGTGTGAGTGAGTGTGTGCCCAGCGATGGATTGGCGCCCTGTCCTGGGTGTATCTGCCCAGCGCCCGAGACGTTCTCCCCTGGATGGGCATGGGGAACCCCACCGCGACCCTAATAAGAGGATAAAGCGGGAGATAATGAATGAATGAATGACTGTCTGTGTGAGTGTGTGAGTGAGTGAGTGTGTGCCCAGCGATGGATTGGCGCCCTGTCCTGGGTGTATCTGCCCAGTGCTCGAGACGTTCTCCCCTGGATGGGCATGGGGAACCCCACCGCGACCCTAATAGAGGATAAAGCGGGAGATAATGGATGAATGAATGAAATAAATAAATAAATGCCCCATGTTCGTGTTGAGGGTCTCCTGCAGGCCAAAATTCACACGGAGCAGCTGGCTGTAATGCGCTTCCCACGCAGCAGGAGGCGCAGGAGGAGCGGGGCGACGGCCCCCAGAGCTCCTCGCTCGCCGTTTTTTCTGTTCTATCCCCGTTTTCAAAAGGACGCGCCTCCTCGGTCCCGCTCGAATCGCCAGTCTGCTGCCGGGTGTTCAATTAGAGAGGATAAGTGAACTCATTAGTGCCTAGTCATCAATACCATTCAGAACGACTCTCCGCGAGCATCTGGCAGGAGACAAAGGACGGAAAAACAAAAGTGCGTTCCCAACTGGACGTCCTGACGGAAGGCGTTCTGAAGAATCCTCGCGCTAATAAAAATCACAATGTGATGGCTTCCTAATTGTTTTGGAGTTTTGATGAATTGGGTGATTTTTTATTTTTTTTTTCTATAATCCCGTAATTTATGTCCTTTAATTAAAAAAAATAATAATAATAAATAATTAATGAACACATAAAAGACGCCGGCTCGGTGGGACACACGGCCGCGAATCACAAAGCAGGGTTGGCTTCCCAGCGCGCATTGCAGGTTCTCCGCATTCATGTCCTCGGGAGATTTAGAGCCCGTCTGCGTGACGGGGCTGGGACAGTGTGTTCTCAGGGCGACGTCAACATGTGTTCGGCGGTAAATACGCACTAAAACAACGGATCAGACATCAGCTCGCCGCATGTCCTTAAAAACTGTGACATCACAACTATCTGCACGCCATTATTTTGTTGGAATGGCAAATGAAACAATTATTTTGTTGGAATGGCTTGGTGTTTAGCATGTTCTCCCCTCAGCGATGAAGATCCAGGTTGGAATCCCAATCTGGGCTGAGTTTGTATGTTCTCCCCTGTGCTCTGGCTTCCTCCCACTGTCCAAAAACATGGATTGGAGGTGAACTGAATGCTCCAAATTGCCCCATATAGTGTGTGTGTGTGAGTGAGTGAGTGAGTGTGTCCAGCACACACTCCCCCCCCGCCCCCATAGTGGAGGATCAAGTGGAAGATAATGGATGGATGGAAACTTGAAACCATATAACGATATTTGGGATTTGGACCAGGCCTCCACTAAACGTGGCACAGGGGCGCGGCTCAGACCGCACGACCTTCATCGCAGAACCGCACCGTCAGTGGAACCCCGGCATTCCGCGGTAACCTTGAGTCAGAAACCTCGATGAGAACTACCGGGGGTTTAGGCGAGGCGGGCCGAGGGCCCGTCGCGGATGCGAGTGTTTGGTGGGGGAGCCGGCGCTCTATACAGAGAGTACTGAGGCGAGAGTGTAAACCCGAGCCATAATAGGGAGGGATTTATGGTCTGTCTGCCGGGCTGTGATTAGACACCGCTGCTGACACTCTGATAAGCTCCTCATTGATGGGAATATTCACCTCCGTGTCCTCGAGTCACCTCACAGGAGGGAGGAGCGGGGGGGGGGATGGGGGGGGCGCTCCGCCGGCATCTGCAACCCCCATCAGTCTCTGACTTTGAAGCGACTTTTGAGGTTCCGCACACTTTGAGGGCACTCGCTCGGAGACGCCCGGCCCGGTAATCCAGTGGGTTTGAAATTCAGCGCGCGCCGCCGGTCCCCCATTCAGCGCCAAAATAATCTCAGGGATTGGTTTCCAGCTGGAGCCGGAGCCTGGCGCTGACATGACATTCCGCCGGAGTCGGCCGGACGGCCGGCCAGCGGCGCGCAGCTGCTGATGTACACGAAGGGGGCGGCCCGTTTTAAAAATACTCCAGAAAGGGGAAAGGTCCCCACTGCGGCCCGGTGGGGGGTCGGAATACACACGCCGGCGTCTAGTCAGGCATTCGGATCATGCACGGAGGTGGAATGTTGACAGGACACACACATATACACACACACACACACACACACACACACACACACACACACACACACACACACACACACACACACACACACACACACACACACACACACACACACACACACACACACACACACACACACACACACACACACACACACACACACACACACACACACATACACATATACACATACATACATACATATACACACACACATACATACATACATATACACATACACACACACATATATATACACATATACACACACAAACACACATACACAAATACACATACAAACACACACAGACATACATACACACACATATAAATACACACAAACACACAAACACACGTACACATACACACACACACATACACACAATAACAAATAAACACATACACACACATACACACAATAACAAATACACACATACACATACACATGTACACATACATACACATACATACACACACATACATACACAAATACATACACACACATACATACACACACATGCATACACACACACGCATACACACACACACACACACACACACACACACACATACATACACATACACATACACATATATACACACACACACACACACACACACACTCAGGGTTCAAATGGGACATGCCAGACCATCATGTAATTAAAAGGTTAAGAGAGCAAAATGATGCACCACCCCTAAATGAGCGTGAGTACAAAAGGCCAGGGCGGGGTGGCACGGTCAACACGCCCCCGTCAGGCCGGCGCGACTCGGCGGCGTGCCAGAGAGTCATCGGACTGATCCAAACAACCCAGCGGGAGTCATGAAGCCAGATCCCCCCGTCAGATATCCCTCAGTGAAGGAGAACGCTGATCTCAGATCTGATTCTCATTAAAAATCCCAGCAGCAAGGTGACATTTACATTTGCCATGCCTCACATTTGCCCCCTCAAAGCCCCGAATGTTTTAGATAAGAGCCACGAGGAACCGAGCACATTCCTCCCACGCTGTTAGACGTTGGGAGGAGCGGGGCATCGATAAGAGGAAAGACAGCATCGGGGGGGGTTGGGGACCGAAGATACAGCATGCAGATTGATGGGCGAGGTCGCAAAGGGAGCGATGGAGGTGCCGGATGTGTATCCGTAACCCGACGGTCCGTCACTCGGAACGACAGAGGGGGTTTCAATCTGATTGGCTGAGCCTTTTGTCCATGACATCAATAACAGTGACACACACCTCTGAGCGCATCACACTCGAATCAGTGTGTGATTTACAATACATCATTTTAAAATCATAAAATACATATGAACATATGATTTATATGAACAGTCGACTCCCGAGCAGAACTAAACCGGTTTTTATAAACTGTGTTCTGTAATTTGGCCACTAGATGGCATTTTTTGTTTGTTAGAGAAACCAGAAACCTGTTACTCAGCGTGACTGGATCACGTCGCAATCAGCGTGACTGGATCACGTCAGCGTGACTGGATCACGTCGTTGTTTTTGATGAACGCAATTTATGAATCAAACCTTGTTTCATTATAGTGTTTAATTTATAGTGTTTTATTACAGTATTTTGTTTTACAGGGGCACGGTGGCTTAGTGGCTTAGTATGTTCTCTCAGCGCTAGGGATTCCTGGTTCGAATCCCCATCTGGGTGGAGTTTCCATGTTCTCCCCGTGTCCGCGTGGGTTTCCTCCGGGTTCTCCGGTTTCCTCCCACAGTCCAAAAAACATGGATCAAGTCAATTGAGTTCTTTAAATTGCCCCATATAGAGTGTGTGTGTGAGTGAGTGTGTGCCCAGCAATGGATTGGCGTCCTGTCATGGGTGTATCTGGCCAGCTCCCGAAATGTTCTCCCCTGGATGGGCATGGGGAACCCCCCCCCCCGTGACCCTAATAGAGGATAAAGCGGGAGATAATGAATGAATGAATTTTGTTATAGTGCATTTTATAAAAACAATAATGCTCTCGAGGTTGTGTATAATTCTAGGATCTCTAGAGAGTGAGGATAGCGGCACCTTCAGCGTAAACCCATGGAGGCATGAGGAGGACATGCAGGCTCCACACAGAAACCAAACGCAGAAGGCCGTAACCACGGCGCCACAGTGTGGCCTATTGATGAAAAGCCACTGGTGTAAAACGTTATGTTTCTCTGTAATTGGTGTAAACATCGCTCTTCCTCATTTTGCCTCATTGGTCTGACCTCAACCTGCCCTCCACACCCCCCAACCCCAATTAAAACATACCTATTTTTTCTTTTGGCCTTCAGTCCACCGCACAGCTTACCCAGCATTCCAAAAAGTGTGGTGCAGGGTGGAAACCAGAGATTCTGCGCCTGGCAGCGCCGGAGCCTCAGCTGAGCCAAGCTCCAAAACAACCAGAACGCATCGCCGGCCAACGGGTCACTGGGAACGGTTTAATCTTTAGCTGAACGTGTCCATGTTCATTTGGACCAGGTCTCAGTTGGCTGAGGAAAGGGAGCGCGGAGTGGGACCGGCTGCTCCAGGAGAACCGGTCCAAAGGTTCCGACCACCTCGGGCTAAACATTAAGAGACGAAGAGGGTCGAAGGTAAAGCGAGAAGTAACGTGACTGGTGGATCTCATCATCTTTAATCCTACATTAGGGTCGTGGGGGGGGGGTACACGGGGGCAATTTAGATAGGGACTATTAAGAGCAGGCAAATCCCCTTGAATCCATGTTTCTGGACTGTGGGGGGAAATCGAAGGAAACCCATGCTGAAACCCCCACTGAGTCTTGGTCCTCCCAAGGTTTCTTCCTTGAATAACAACATAAAAGGGAGTTTTTTCTTGCCACTGTCGCCTCGGCTTGCTCTTTGGGGGTTTAAAGGCTTTTTATTCTGTAAAGCTGCTTTGTGACAATGTACTGTTGTAAAAAGCGCGACATAAATAAATAACTTGAACTTGAACTTGAAACAGGGAGAACATGCCAACTCCACCAAGATCAGGATTCTCACCCCATTATCTTCCATTAAATACTATACTAGGGTTGGGGGGGATTGTTGGACAGATACACCCAGGACAGGGCACCAATATCTTGCTGGGCACACACTATATAAGGGCAATTTAGAGCACCCAATTCACCTTGATGTCATGTTTTTGGACCGTTGGAGGAAACGGGAGAACAAGGAGTAAACCCACAGGGACACGGGGAGGACATGAATCCCCAGCGCTAACCGCAGCGCCACAGAGCCGCCCTCGGGAGTCAATAAGCAGATGTTTTAATATTCCTGCATATTAATGAGGTTGGATCGGAGGTTCCGACGCATCATATACGCCGCCGTTATTCGTGCCGTTTATATTAGGACGCCTAAACTTTTCTACACAAGCGACTTGGCCCACAGAACGGGCCCCCGGCCCACGAGACCATCAAACCGTCATGTGATTAGACGAAGCTGAGCACTAAATATCCATTCAGAGCGGCGGAACTCTATCCCACTCGTTCGGGGAGGTGAAAAAAAAAAATAATAATAATAATAAAAAATAACAAACAAATTGGAATGTCACTCATATTTTTTTAAATGAGTGTCCTTGAGCCGGCGCTGGCACGGAAAACCTGTGCGTGGGGCGGAGGGGCTTTAATAGTTACATTCCGTGCAAAATCAATATCGTGCTCGGAACAATGGGCCCAGCGGAGACCGTGAAGAGTCACTCGTGTACGCTTTGTGCGGACGAAAAACATTTGGGCCGTTCGTGGCGAACGGAAAGGTCAGCGCGCTGGCGCCGTCGCAACGCGCCGAGAAATAAATAACGAGCCCTTGAACGCTTTCGGATTAAGGAATGGAAGTTAACATTTTGGTGCGAGGACCGCGGCGGAGGCCGCCAGGCGAGCGGCGAAGGAGCGCAAGGTCACCCGGAGCCGCATTCAGACTCCCCCACACGGCACCGCGGCGTCTATTCAGCCCGCCGCCGGCACGAGGCTGCGGCCGGATTCAGGCCGCCCCAACATTCCCGTGGAAATTCGGCGGTAATGACCGTGGACGGGCGCGGAGCCTTGACATAATGCACCCTCCCCCCTCCCTCCCGCCCACCTACGCAGCCCGCTACCTCCATCACCCGCGTTCTCGCTCAGGCCTCGGCTTTTTACTTAATTAAATCAGCCTGCCTCTCATATCAGATGTTCTTTGATGGAATACTAAAACATATCCAATCTCCTAATGCCATTACGGGGCAGAGAGACGAAAGCTTTAATCCTCCCGGATCAGCCGGCACAAAGGAGAGAGAGCGGCTGCCGCTCGGCCATCGGCTACACGTACTGCCGAGAGATAGAAGGGGCCGACCTGCAGCCCGTGTTCTCGGCGCTGACAGATATGACAAGTCACACACACACACGCACACACACACCCCTGTTTTTGTTACAGAGCAGTGGGATGAATGATGTTCCTGACATGGCACAGTAGTTCTCCACCTGACGCTGCCTCACCTGCACTTACTGATGGAGGGGAAAGAACGAGGAGGGAAAAAAGAAAAGAAGAGAAAAGGGGGAAAAAAAAGGAAAAAAAAAAAAAAAAAAAACAACCTCCGACTTTCAAGTGTTGCCATCACACGCGTGAAGACACACCATCACAAGCGAAAAAAGAAATAAATAAAATAAAATAAAATAAAAAAGCAGCAGCATGCTGGGCTGAATACATTTTATTTGCTGGATGAACACATCAACCACGGGTTTCGGTAACAGTGCCACGGCGCCGAGACTCTCGCCCCTTTGATATGGAGTGGGGAACTGCTGAACCCAAAAAAATAAACACTCACACTGACAGGAGCTGCCACCACCCGCCGCACCGAGCATACGGTAAGTCAGGCTTAAACGTGCAGATCTGTTTGGCGGAGGTGTGTGTGTGTGTGTGTATGTGTGTGCGTGTGCACGCGCTGTAGCTACGCCGAAAACAACTTACAGTTCGCGTATTAACCGGGCGACGAGTTAGCACACGGCTCCGGGAAGACGGGTGGAGAACGCAGCGGCGTTATGAACGGGGGAGGTGGGTAGGTCGGGAGGTGGCACCGTAGGCGGCGCCGTCAGCCAGCGGGGAAAACGGTGGACGAGGGGGGTGGCATGTTCCAAAAACACGTGCAAATGAAGTGTAAAGATGTGAGCATCGTGTCTGTCCTGTCCGCTGCTCCCGGGTTCTGGTTCTAGTTGTGAGGACCATGGTGCAGTCGCAGGCTTTTGGCTTCGGTTCCTGGTCGCAACAAGGTGTACTATAGGTGTAGTGCCCTAGTGCACTAACCCCAGTTGCTCAGAGGGGGTGCTGTGTACAATGCATTTCATAATGTGCATTGCATTGAAATGCATAAGGCATTTCTGACACCATGTTTTTTTTTTTTATTATAGTGTGTTTGTAAGCATTTTATAAAAGAAATAAGGAACTCGAGGTTGTGTATTATTGTGAATAAATCACGGGAAAGAGATGCAAACACCCCCCCCCCCGCCCTAGCTTCACATGATCTATTCGATAACGCCGCCCTCTCGTAATCAGGATCTCTGAGACGTTTTATACGTTTTGTCGTGGGGGCGTGGATCACGCTGCGCCTGAGCCGAAATCACGGCGGCAAAGCGCGGCGATACACGGCGGGGCGTACGTAGCTAGAGCCCTGAAGCCTGTAACGATAGATGTGACCGTTCAACAAGCTTTAAAGAGCTTTGTCCACGGCACAGTGGCCAGTACTCGACCCCACAGCTGGGTACAGAGAGCAACCCAGAGAGCTGGGTGGTGGGAGGGGTGGTAGGGGTGATTGTACATGAAAGCGTGGGTGGGGGGGGGGTCGCTTGTCATGACGTGTCAGGGCTCTGGCAGGTTGAAGTGTGATGGAGAAACCCGCTGAACCCCGGGCCCATTATTTCGTGCTCTGCTTATTCCTGGCTTAATCCCCTCGTTTGGGAGGGTCAGTGCGGATCATTATACAGTAGGGCGCCATTAGAGGAACACTCCTGCTGCGCGCACACACACACGCGCGCACACACACACACACACACACACACACACACAACATAAATACGTAACTCTGGGGGGGATCGGCTTGGACGCAACCTCTCCCAGCCCCGCTTGCTGTTCCAGATTTTTTTTTATATGAATCCAGAAAGGCGTGTAATTAAATCTGCAGAGAGATGCATGAGCAGGAACAAGTGATGCAGTCAGCCAGAAGGGGTGCACCGCGGTACTAAAGAGAGACAGAGGACGACCAAACGAGGGGCGGAGCAACTGCACTGCATCTGACAAAGCAAAGCACACACACACCCGCCTCAAAGAGCAAACGGTGATGTATTATTATTATTTCTTTTAAACACACATGTGCTTCGGATGGCCTCCTGGAAACCCCGGCGACGGCCTGATCTTACCCCCCCCCCTACATGAAAGAGGGAACAGTCCTGCTATCGGTGACTGCATTCACTCGACTGATTCCTAGGATACGCCTCCCTCGCCCACCCCCACCCCCCAAGTTTAATTGGGGAATAAAGCCGGGTCATTAGTGGAGAGAGGCAGGGGCATTTATTTCATCCCTGGAGTCGGTGTCACAGATGGGCCGCCAGTCTGCCTTCTGACTCGGCTCGGCTTTGCTGTAACTCTTACATAAGTGAATCAGCTTCCATCTCTGCGGGGACATTAGATGGAGGAGTGGAAGAACAAGGGGACGTGCTACTGTAACCGAGGACGACCATAAATACTTAACACACGCCCGTTTTCTGGATTTCTGGGTGAAGGCATGACCAGCAGAAAGCAGTCCCTTTTTGGGGACTTGGCTTGCTTATTTTTTTTATTTATTTTTTTTTTCGGTTTTCAAAGGATTTTTTTCTTTTTTGGGTAAAAAGACAGAAAGACTTTGAATACTTTGCCACCTGCTATCACAAACATGGATTCACTTGTACAGTTTAAATTATCACTCAGGACTCTAATTAAGACTGATTTTACGACCTGACGATTCCTTTGCTGTGCAATTTTTTATTATATATATATATATTTTTTTCTCTCTCTCTCTCTGCTTGTCCTTGAGTGGACAGAAAGGCACCTATGAAATAAAATGTATTATTATTATTATTATTATTATTATTATTATTACTACTATAGATGATGTAGAATGCTAAATCTTTTAATTTATAATAATCTGTGTATAGCACACTCAACATACGATTATTGTAATAATCCCAATTATACAATTATGATGCAATAATTAACCTAACCATAAAAAAGTGCAACGCAGAACGGTGAACATGAAATAACACGTGGCTATTAACAATTTTGAGGACATAAATATAAAAATTTACAAATGTGTCCCTTAAAGCAGATATCAGTTCCGCTCACCGAAATGTGTACTTTTCCTTCTGAACGTCGTCGTGACGACGCCGAGGCACTCGTACGATGAAATTGTAATGTTTTTTAATCGCGATTGATTGCAAACACGATAAATCGGCACATCCCCACTGCATACATTTTGGTCAGTGGTGAATGTGGGCGATTGGGTGGATGATGCTGCGACACCCCTGAAGCAGGGAGGGTTAAAGAACTTGCCCAAGAACCCATATTGGTGATGTCAGTGAACCCATCACCTCCAGAGTGATAACCCAACACCCCAGAACAAGCTCCCTCAGGATAGAACAGCAGTTCATAGATCACAGTGCTCTCTATGCGAGAGCAGCGTACGCGATGTGCAGTCACATTGACATAGCATGATATACAGTACCATCATGTTCAGTGTGCAGAGCGATGGGAATGCAGCGGATCATCCGTTGACAGACATCATGAGTGGAGTTCTTACTCAACCTTTACATTTCGGATGATGAAAGCACACGTGTTTAACTTCATCCCAGCGTAGGGTAGAATATAAATCATTAATTAACATGCTATAACAGTCACTTGACCTGCAGCCACACTAATGCACACTTCAGTGTGTAGTGGATATAAATAAAAGATGCATAGTGCACCATCACCTACTTTAAAAACCCTCTCTGCACATGACATGCATCTCCGCGGACCTGCGATGCAGTCGTACACAAGAGAATGAAACGAGAATGCTCTCTCTGTAAGTGTGGCTCGGTTTGGATGGAAATGGGGCGTACATCACCGGACCGGCATTCGCCTCCCCGTACCGCGTTCAGGACTCCGAGGACGGCGGCAGGCCGAGGCCACGTTCGTTCTCGCGAGTGTTTTTCAGAAAGAGCGCAAATGACGCACTACATACATTACATTTGCATTACATTCGGTCATTTAGCGACTTACAGGGTTAATCACAGCGCCCCCTGGAGCAATGAGGGTTAAGGTTCTCGCTCAAGGACCCACAGTGGTAACTTCAGTGGACCTGGGATTTGAATCCCCAACCTTCAGATTGACAGCCCAACACCCGAACCACTGAGCCACCGCGTCCTTGACGCGAGGACAGCGAGAGAGCAGCGACCGGCAGGGTTCAGGCAGAAAACCGGAGCTGGACCATCGAAATACGAAACATCCGGCGCCTCGTCCAGACCGAACTTTCCCTGCCGCCGCCGCTGAGCGCGAGAGCAGGTGAGAAGATGAGTATTAATTGTCGGCTCTTGTTTTAAACCTCAATTAATCTACTGACATTCAGCTACAAAAGGAAGGGATTATGAAGGAAAGGTTACAGCTACCTCGGAGTTCTTAGGTGGAAATATGTTGCGCCGCGTGATGAGACGCTGTGAGGCGGCATAATTTAGATGGAGAGCCGGGCTGGGGCGGGAAGGGGGGGGGGGGTTGGGGCGGACAAAAAAAAAAAAAA
>JAFMOD010000766.1:1530070-1542765 GCA_019802435.1 Corydoras maculifer
GAATGATACCCACAGGATGCTGCCCACAGTACAATACCCATGGAATACTGCCCACAGGATGCTGGTGTCTGAACATTTTTACACGGTGGATCATTCTCAGAGATTATTAATCTGCACTGTTGCTGATTCACTCGTCACCATCACGCCGGCGTCACCGCGGCGCTAAAGATCATTCACGACCCAAACAGCACCTTCACGAGATGATCAGGAACATTAGAGCCTCCACAGCCTCGCGGCCCGTCAACGGGTCAACGTACGTTTAAAACCGCGAACCACAGACACGCTCGAGAAAAGAATCATTACTGCAACAGCCGCATCACCCGCGAGGCATCTCGGCCTGCGGAATCATCCCGGGTTAATGAGAGGAGGCTCCTGGCCTCAGAAGCGCGGTACACGCAGACGGGTAACGCCACCAACTCCTAATCCCATCACTGCAGTGCAGACGGGAGGAGCGCTGAGGCAGCAGGACGCGTTACGCTGCAAGAAATCTCTCCTCAGTTGTGTTCAAACACACGTTCGGCTGTGAGCTGCTTCACCATAAACCAATAACTTCAAAAGAACCTCACAGAGAGAAAGAGAGAGAGAGAGAGAGAGAGAGGGTCATATATTTTCATGGGCCTCCCAGCAGGCAAAGTGTGTGTGTATATATATATATATATATATAGTATATTCCTTTATCATACAGTCTGTATGTTCAGTGCTACAGATACACACGACTCTCAAATATTGGCACCCCTGGTAAACAGGAACCTAACCAGTGGTCGGAACTACTCTTTAGTTCTTATCCCGTCAACTTACATATAAGGATAAGCCACAGCTTGGATGCAGGAGGAGAAAGTGTTCATTTACATGTAATTTCTCACATTCTGCCGTTCAAATAGCAACCCGCCAAAGTCAGAGCACACCAGGGTCTTAAAAGGAACGGCAAGCGGCACACGCTGATTGGTATATCGCACGTGACCCCCAAAACACCCATCGAGTCAGGTCCTCACTATAGCAGCAACACTGATACACCCTGCTATCACTGGGCACAAATATACTTAATAACACACACACACTATATATGGGCAATTTAGAGCAGCCAATTCACCTTAAATACATGTTTTTGGACTGTGAAAAGAATCTGGAGGATTGTGATTCGAACCAATAAAACCTTAATTATATATTATTATTATTATTATTATTATTATAAATAAAGGCCTTAAACAGGAGGTTTGTTTGTATTTCAGAGTTCTCGGGGTTCTGAGATCAGTGGATGGAGGGTAGCGTGTCAGGTTTTCAGGAGAGCGGATCAGGAACCGGTGCTGCTCTAAACCGAACAAAACCGAAAGACTCAGCAAGTGAATTAAGGGATAAGCAGAAAAGACTTCGGGCTTCCGATGCATCCTGCACAGAAAAGGCCATTCCGATGTTAGGAAAGTGCGATCGCTCGGGCATTGCCAGATCCTCCGGCACGTGGCCGAAGTCGTCGACGGCGATTTGTCAGCAGAACGACACCAACGTGGTTTGGCGTGGATAAAAGCACTTTGGCGTCGGGACGCGGCACCGGCGATGCGCTTTACAGAACGGGAACTCTGGCGACTCCACTGAGAGCTAAAGTGATGGAGTTAATTGAGTTTGGTGGAACCCGGCGTCTAGCTCTGCCAACGCGCACGCATTAAAGTCCCGGGCAGCGGGTCGAGACGTGCCGCAGTAATGGTAGGAACAATCATTTGCCTCCCGCATCTACAATCAGCACCATCTGGTTCTGCAGCCTCTGGCACTTTAATGGGTTCTATTTATCAGTTCGGAGGTGGAGAGAGAGAGAGAGACAGAGAGAGAGGGAGAGAGAGAGAGAGAGAGAGAGGAAGGCGCTGGTTCAGGTAGCAAAGCATCAATTATGATGTTATGGAATGTAGCGCGGCTACATCACCCGTCCGAGACGATGGCAACCTTCAGTCAACATCAAAACGGAGCATGCAACCACGAATCAGTGGAACATCAACATCAGAACCTCCTGAAGGTCAGTGCCGTGCATCACTCATTACCGTGGGCTCGTCATAGCAACAGGTCCAATACGGTCATGGAATTAACATTTAATAATCCCACAACAAACTTTGGAACGTGGGAGGAACGTAGGAGGAACGTGGGAGGAACATGGGAGGAACGTGGGAGGAACGTGGGAGGAACGTGGAGGCCCTGAGCGATTGGGAGGTAGGAGCGCAGCACCAGAGGACCATGGGACGAAGATCCAGAATGAGGTCTGAGGTTAGAAATACCGTCATCACAATCTGCTATAAATGTTTATAAAACGGGTAGATGCGGTCCTCGAATCTGATTGGCTGAGTCGATTGCCTACTTGTGACATCATTAATGACAGCACACACCTCTGAGCACTTCACATTCGCATCAATGCGTGATATACAATACATTATTATAACAGATAAATACAAACAGTGAGCCGATTCCCGTAAACTGTTGTTTATGAACATAACCGTAACATAACCGTTGTTTATAAACCCTTTTCTGTAATTTGGCCACTAGATGGCAGTTTTCCATTGTTAGAGAAACCGGTATCCTGTTACTCAGCGATCAGACTAGATGACGTCGTGTAAGACATCTATTGTTTATTAAGGATTTAGTTTTCGTTAAACACGTTTATTTAAATCTGTATTTCGATGGCGTGTTTGTAACCGTTTTACTAAAGCAATAAGGCGCTCGAGGTTGTTTTATGTAAATTTTATGTAACTAAATCACGGGAGAGAGACGTAACTGAACTCCGCTGTGCGTCAGGCCTAATAACAGCTCTTTATTGTGATTTATTCACAGTAATGCCACGCCCTCTTCTAACTTATGACTTTATTTTATTAATATTTATTTTGATATGCGGCACGGTGGCTTAGTGGTTTAGCATGTTCTCCTCTCAGCACTAGGGATTCCCGGTTCGAATCCCCATCTGGGTGGAGTTTCCATGTTCTCCCCGTGTCCGCGTGGGTTTCCTCCGGGTTCTCCGGTTTCCTCCCACAGTCCAAAAACATGGATCAAGTCAATTGAATTATCCAAATTGCCCCATATAGAGTGTGTCTGTGTGAGTAAGTGTGTGCCCAGCGATGGATTGGCGCCCTGTCCTGAGTCTATCTGACCAGCGCCCGAGACGTTCTCCCCTGGATGGGCATGGGGAACCCCACCGCGACCCTAATAGAGGATAAAGTGGGAGATAATGAATGAATGAATGAATGAATGAATGAATTTATTTTGATACATACGGAATGTAAAAACACATCAAACCCAAACGGACGCGGGAACGGATTGGAGCTTCCTGCAGGGTTCGGTTCTCCGACCCACAATGCTCTGCTCTGAAAGCAGAGTGGACGTGAGGGGAAGCGGCACCCTGAGGGAGCTGTCAGAAACCTCCACCCGAATGATTCATGGTTCCTTCTCACAGCCATTGCTCTGCTTTGAGAGAACCTGATGCTGAAGCGGCGCCGACGTGAGAACGACGGCCACGAACCGACACGACCCAAACACATATCACAGTTCATTAGAAAAGCCTTTAATTAGGAACATTAATTAAGGTATTAGGAGTGTGATCAGTGTTAACGTGTTTAGAAATGGAGATGGGATTCGAGCAAACCTTTACATTAGAGACGTTCCCAAAAGCTCATTAATATTTATTAATATTAATATTATTTTATTATTATTATTCATTCATTCATTATCTTCCGCTTTATCCTCTATTAGGGTCGCGGTGGGGTTCCCCATGCCCATCCAGGGGAGAACGTGTCGGGCGCTGGGCAGATAAACCCAGGACTGGGCGCCAATCTATCGCTGGGCACACACTCACTCACACACACACACACACACTCTATATGGGGCAATTTGGAGAACTCAATTGACTTGATCCATGTTTTTGGACTGTGGGAGGAAACCGGAGAACCTGGAGGAAACCCACGCAGACACGGGGAGAACATGGAAACTCCACCCAGATGAGGATTCGAACCGGGAATCCCTAGTGCTGAGAGGAGAACGTGCTAAACCACTAAGCCTCCGTGCCGCCTTATTATTATTATTATTATTATTATTATTATTATTATTATTATTATTATTATAAATAAAGCTGTGAGCTGCTGCTCTCATTGTGCCTGTGTCAGATGTATAATGGTGGACAGTTTGCTGACTCAGCGAGGACTGGCCGTGCAGTGAGTGTTTAGCGTTGGGTTACATCACCTTTAATCACCCCGGTCCGTCCTCCAGAAGGATCGAGAGGAGCAACCCAAACATAACCTCGAGCACAGAAACATTAACCAGAGAACGAGGGCGGGGCTTACCTAAAAGAGAGAGAGAGGGGGGGGGGTTAAAACAGCAGCTTAAAGCTCAGATTTCACAATCATCTTCATCGTTATCGTTAATATCATCATCATCCTCATGATGCGGACATGATGCGTTCAGTCCATCAAAGTTCCACATGCAGCCCTTTAAACAAGTCCATGAACCCTGTCCTGTCCCTGTGTTCAGCCCTTTGTCCTGTCCCTGTGTCCTGTCACTGGGTTCAGAACCTGTGCTCTGATCCTGTGTCCTGTCCCTGTGTTCAGACCTTTTTCCTGTTTCTGTGTCCTGTCCCTGTGTTCAGACCTTTTGTCCTGACGCGGTGTTTAGACCCTGTGTCCTGTCCCTGTGTCTTTTCCTTGTGTCCAGACCCTGTGTCCTTTTGCTGTGTCTGGTTCCTGTGTTCTGTCCCTATGTTCAGACCCTGTGTCCTTTTCCCTTGTGCAGACCCTGTATCAGGACCCTGTACTACGACCCCATGTCCTGTCCCTGTGTTCAGACCCTGTGTCCTTTTCCTGTGTCCTGTCTCTGTGCTCTGATCCTGTGTCCTGATGGAGGTTATTTGGAGGTTAATAACTGCACCTGCAGGGGGTGCCACTGATGATGGAGCGGCGGTAGTTCTGGGTTTCGGTGGACAGCTGTAGTTTTAACTAAAATCCAATCAAAAAAAGAAAACGTAACTGATGTCTCTGATTCAAGCACCAGGGTTCTTTTCATTTGGGTTCTTTCACTTTAAAGCGCCCCCTGGGTTTCTCCGTGGCTCTCGGTGAGAGATCGCCGGGAGCCGAGCCGTCACCCGACCCCGGGATTCAGCGCGCACCAGAAATCAATGCATCAGAAGACAGTTGCCCTCAGAAGAGCTTAGCAAACAAGCTCACTATTCACCTCTCCGACCAATCAGCCGCCGCCGCTCAATCAACCTCGCCATCAAGCGCCGCGGCCACGTATCCGGCCCTGTCTGCCACCGGCTGCATTTGTTGCCACTCAAACTGAAGAGCGGGGCCCAAATGAGGAGACTTCCAATCACAGGCGGCGAGAGACCGAGAGCGCCGGGGCCGCGGGCCGGTCCGCACGCCACGCTCCACCGAGACGATCGAATAATCAATGGAGCGTGCGGTTCTCCAACAAGAACCGGCATAGATATGCTAAGCTTCCAGCGAGCGGTGCAATCAAGCCAGGCATTCGCAACAGGTCGCGAGAGAGGGGCAAGTTGCAGAGCGGGGGGGGGGGGGCAAGAGGAACGCTGGTCGGGTTGAATTACCCGCGGCCTCCCTGCGCTCCGCCCGAATCAGGGGATCGGGATTTTCATTTATCCAGACCGAGACAGCGGCATGGAGAACCGGTTCTCAATGAAAAAACAGACCCGGAGGGGCGGGTGGGAGGGACGAGGGCAATCTTATACAATGACCTTGTTTGTCGGGGAATAAAGCGGTTCTCTCGCAGAACACATCGCTTCCACCGAGGAACATCAGACACGCAGAGCATCTGTAAACTGAAGACGAGACAACCAACCCCCCCCCACCCAGCCCCCCCCCTGCCCCGGGGGTAACGCTGCCCTCTTAAAGATGAAACGTCCCCCAGTACAGTCGACGAGCTGCGCGGAATAAAATAGAACAGAGATACTGTACACGCTCATTCACATTGAGAGTTCTGTGCTTCCAGTAGAACAGTATTATTCCTATCCCAGCAGTGTCACTGAGGGCTCTATATGAAGGGAGAAGGGGGCGTGTCCTAATGTGTCACAGGTTCTATACGAAGGAAGAAGGGGGCGTGTCCTAATGTGTTAATGGTTCAATTTGAAGTGAGAAGGGGGCGTGTTCTAACATTTCACCGGTTCTATATGTAGAAAGAAGGGGGCGTGTCCTAACATTTCACCGGTTCTATATGAAGGAAGAAGGAGGCGTGTCCTAATGTGTCACTGGTTCAATATGAAGGGAGAAGGGGGTGTGTCCTAACATTTCACCGGTTCTATTTGAAGGGAGAAGAGGGCGTGTTCTAACATTTCACCGGTTCTATATGTAGAGAGAAGGGGGCGTGTCCTAACATTTCACCGGTTTTATATGAAGGAAGAAGGGGGTGTGTCCTAATGTGTCACTGGCTCAATATGAAGGAAGGGGGCGTGTCCTAACATTTAACCAGCTCTATATGAAGGGAGAAGGGGGCGTGTACTAACGTGTCACCGGTTCAATATGAAGGGAGAAGGGGGCGTGTCCTAGGGTTTGACCTGTTCTATATGAAGGGAGAAGGGGGTGTGTCCTAACATTTCACCAGCTCTATATGAAGGGAGAAGAGGGCGTGTCCTAATGTGTTACCGGTTCAATATGAAGGGAGAAGGGGGCGTGTCCTAGGGTTTGACCTGTTCTATATGAAGGGAGAAGGGGGTGTGTCCTAACATTTCACCAGTTCAATATGAAGGAAGGGGGCGTGTCCTAACGTGTTACCGGACCTATATGAAGGAAGGGGGCGTGTCCTAACGTGTTACCTTTCTATATAAAGGAAGAAGGGGGCGTGTCCTAACGTGTTACCGGCTCTATATGAAGGAAGGGGGCGAGTCCTAACGTGTCACTGGTTCTATATAAAGGAAGAAGGGGGCGTGTCCTTGGGTTTGACCGGATTTGAGCGACGTCATCATGTCAGTATAATACATGCGTTTGAACAGAAGTTAATTCAGCATGTGATTAGTTCAATTTTCTTTACTGTGTATGAATTTATTGGAAAAAAACAATATTTAATTAGGCGTCGGCGGCGCGGCATCATTTCTGGGTCGATAGGTCGCATTCGATATTCAGCTGTCGGTCAGAGAGCGCAGAAAACCCTCAGCGTGGTATCGACAGAACCGGAGCTCAGGACAACAGGTCAATACGAGACATTCAGGAGAAAGAGACGGGAATCAAACCTCACGCCGCGCAGCGGAGACCCCCGACGGAACCGTACACACCGCAGGATCACGTCCCAGCTCATTAACCACAAAACGGGGCGGCACCGTGGCGTAGGGGTCGCGGTTTGCACGTTCTTCCCGTGTCCGTGTGGGTTTCCTCTGGGTTCTCCACTTTAATTCCCAAAAACCTGGATTCAAGGTAAATTGCTCTAAATTGCCCCTCAATAGTGTGTTTGTGTCCTAGTATCTGCCCCCCCCACACACACACGTGATCCCAGTAGTTCTCCGGCTTTATCCTCTATTAGGGTCGGGGGGGGGGGGTTCCCCATGCCAGGGGAGAACGTCTCGGGCGCTGGGTAGATACACCCAGGACAGGGCGCCAATCTATCGCTGGGCACACACTCACTCACGCACACAGACAGACTCTATATGGGGCAATTTGGAGAACTCAATTAACTTGATCCATGTTTTTGGACTGTGGGAGGAAACAGGAGAACCCGGAGGAAACCCACGCAGACACGGGGAGAACATGAAAACTCCACCCAGATGGGGATTCAAACCGGGAATCCCTAGTGCTAAGGGGAGAACATGCTAAACCACTAAGCCACCGTGCCGCCGATCCCAGTAGTTGATTAAGCAGAAGATAATGAGATGAGATCACAAAAGATATAAAAAACTGTGGGGTTCTACGTTCTGTATGACATCCAAACACCCAGCCGTGGAGGTGGACCTCCTGGTACGAGTCGAGGGCTCCGGTCGCACAGCACAGGGACGACGTGAAGGAATCGATTCAGAGCCGGTGCAATAAAGACCCAAACGGTGGAGACCAGGCCTCCCGGTTAGAAAAAAAAGAGTCTCGGTGGGCCGTGACATCATCTCAAACGGAGACGGAGGGAGCAGACGGGTCAGCGTTATGGCTCAAATCTGTTATTGGCTAATCCGGGGGTGGGGGGAGGGTGTGGGGGGGTGTTAAAGACAGTCCATCTGAGTGACCTGGCTCTCAGAGTCATCCAGCCAATAAACGACAGACGTCCGGCCCGCTGCACTGCTTATAAACACGACGCTGAGTAACGGAGAAACGGAGAAACTGCGGCGGAGGCTTAATAAACGCTCGCTCGGCAGACGGACGTGGTGACGGACGGACGCGGTGACGGACGGACGTGGTGACGGACAGATGCGGTGACGGACGGACGCGGTGACGGACGGACGTGGTGACGGACGGACGTGGTGACGGACGGACACGGTGACGGACGGACGTGGTGACGGACAGATGCGGTGACGGACGGACACGGTGACGGACGGACGTGGTGACGGACGGACGTGGTGACGGACGGACGTGGTGACGGACGGACGTGGACGATGAGGAGACGGTCGTTTGGGTTGTTTAGAGGTCAATTGTGTAATAGAGTCGGTGGCTTTGCCTCAGGGTACACATGGTAAATAAGACTCGGGTGCCGGCGACACCTCCGAAATCGGAAGGGGGGGGTGGTTGGGGGGTGTTAAAGACAGTCCATCTGAGTGACCTAACTCTCAGAGTCATCCAGCCAATAAACGACAGACGTCCGGCATGCTGCACTGCTTATAAACACAACGCTGAGTAACGGAGAAACGGAGAAACTGCGGCGGAGGCTTAACGCTCGCTCGGCAGACGGACGCGGTGACAGAGTCGGTCGTTTGGGGTCTTTAGAGGTCGATCGTGTAATAGAGTCGGTGGCTTTGCCTCACGGTACGTCGTGTAAATAAGACCCGCGTGCCGGCGACACCTCCGAAATCAGCGCCCGTCGGGAAGCCGATGGTGCCGGCCCCACCCCCCGCTGTCATTTATTGCCGAAAGCCGTACGTACTGTATCGCACATATAAATGCGAAAAGTACAATACGGCGAGCGAATTATTCATAGATGATTGCGCGGCTCCCGACGGGAACATTAAAAATAAATGAATGTGTGCTCCTCGGTCTGACCCAGTTTGCAGAACCCCGCCGCAGACGCCACGGAGGAGTTTCTGGCTCTTGTGCGTACGAAGGGACCATGCCATTAAAAAAAAAAATAAAAACACAACCTTTAAAGCATCTTCTCCTCAATGAGAGAGTAAACAAACAGTAGGGCTCACGGATCGGGAAGGGGGGGGGGGGTTGGGGGGGGGGGGGGGGGGGGGGGGGGCTGTGCATATGGCGGAGTGCAGGGGTGTTCGCACTCGGCTGAAGCGCTCTCGGAGGCTGAGCCGCAGCACAGATGGCCCTCGGCTCTGGAAGCGGCTCTCGGGCTGAATCCGATGGCGTCCGGTTCGCCGATGGAAGCGAGTGCGACGGCGCGGCGGTCAGAACGTCCTGTCCGCCTGTCGGCGCCGGGGATCCGGGTTCGAATCCCGGTCGAGGGGTGGAGTTTTCAGGTTCTCCCCATGAGGAGGCGGGACGGGCGTCAGAACGTAGACACTCATTAGCATGGATGTCATTGGCCGAGTGTTATCAACCTGGGTTCAAATCCCGGCTTGATGTAACTGATGTGGGCCCTTGAGCAAGACCCTTAAGACCCTTAAGATCACTCCAGGAGGAGGTGGGGGGGGGTGTCAGAGTGTGCTATGCAAACTTTGTACCATCAAGGCGAAACCCTCGGTGGTTGCGATGGATGGAAGTGTCCGCAAAATGGCCTTGCAAAGAGAACCTACCAAATTACGCAGACCTCATAAAGGGTCCTCAGCTGAGAGCACCCCAGCACGTCACACAGGACGTCGAGTGCAGATGGGCTGCCATTGCTCACAAGTGAATGAGGTAGGATAATGTGCGTAGCCCCGCCTCCCTGCCGAGGCCCCGCCCAAAATTATTTACATTCCCGGCGACCGATGTCTGACATTTCGACAACATACCCACAGCGTCTGCTCGAACAGAGATAAGAGGAACACCGACGGCGACTTCAACCATCTACCCTCGCTTCTTAGACCTTACCCCCGCCCCGCCCCGCCTCGCCCCACCGGGGGGGGGGGAGGGGGGGGTTGGTACTGGTGTAGAGACAGACAGACGCCCGGCGCGATCTTTTATTTGCAGGTTGATCTTTGCGGAGACATGCAAACAGCTCATCAGTCAATTAATAAAAGGACTCGTGAAAGACTCCCACCTTGCACGGCGGGGGTTCCGCGCTTCCGCGCCGTACCATCAGCCGCTAATCTAATTAAAATCATCTTTGGTTTATTACAGCTCCGACGCAGGCAATAAGTTTTTTTTTTTTTTTTTCTCCCCAGCTCTCAAAGCGGCCTATCAATTTGACTTAAGCGCTAATCAAACGCGGAGGCGTGGCCGAGTTATTTCCAGAGCTGAAAAAAGTCAGCGTACATCAAGGCATGGCAGATGTCAGCGACGGGACGGAGGGGAGGGGAGTGGGGGGGGGTCTTTTTATGCACAGTCATTACGATTACTTCAGCAAACGCACGTTCTGAGGAGCGGGGCCAGTCGAATGCGCCATTCAGACTGCGGCTTTGATAAGACGGCGCGACGGCGCTGGAGAGGCCGGGCGTCGTACAGCTGTGCAGCATGAGGTCTTTGAATAAACATCTGCGAGAGAATGTCTTTGTTCCAGCGAGTTCTTGCGAAAGGGCACATCACGCTGTTTTCTTCCGCTTCCCGTTCCGTCCCAGGCTAAATATCAGAACCGACAGACTGCGCCCGCCCGTTTCATAGGTGCCCATTTGCATAACACTCAAAGGTCAGCGCTCTCCTCGAGTGAACGGGGGATAAGAACCTCAGGACGCCGAACTTCGAGGCTCGCCGTCGGCAGGACTCTGATCTATCGGACCTCAGAACCTTACGCATGAAAGGAATTGATTTGAGGACAGCGATAGGAGGGTTAAAGGAGTTCTGAAGGGGCTGGTGGCAGCAAGGACGGGGCAAATATTACCATTCATTCATGGTAATGAATGAATGGGGGGGGGGGGGTTCCACATGCCCATCCAGGGGAGAACGTTTCGGGCGCTGGGCAGATACACCCAGGACAGGGTGCCAATCTATCGCTGGGCACACACTCACTCACACAGGCACACTCTATATGGGGCAATTGACCTTGATCTATGTTTTTTAGGTGGTGGACGGTTGTCGGCACTGTGGTGGTGTTCACAGCGTTGTGCAGATCCTTCAGATCTAAAGGTTCTAAGCCTCTACAGAACCCCAGTAGCTGTGCAGAGCGTCACGGCTGGCCGCGTCCGTCGAGACCTCATTTATGTCCGAGTCCCGAAAACGGCGACACCTCGCGCACCCACGGCAAGATCACGCCCACACGAACGCTTAACCCGGCGTCCCGCGGGACGCCCCCTGATTGAACCGCTCGTTAAAGCCAAAACTATTTGAATTATTAATTGGCCGTGTCGGGAGTCGTCCTTCCCGGAGTCGAACCCAATCCGTCCTCGCCGCGCTCCCGTCAGATGGAAAGGGGTCGGCCCTCGGGAGGAGGGGCCCACCCCCTCGGTCATTCCTCGGAGTCGTGGATAAGCTCGCGGACGGTAATCAAAGTCGGAATAACAGGAGGTGTTGAGGACGACGCCACGTCCTTGTCTTTGCGCCGCCGGCATCTGGACGAAGGTGCTAAACAGATCCGGCTGCAGCTGCGCCCCCACGCTGGGTGGCGGAAAGGTCGGCCATTTGCCAAATTTGCATGGGACACCCGCGAGCGCCGGAGCGTACCACGCGTCACGCCACAGGAACGGGTTGAGGGACGCCGGTGACGCCATGGTGGAAGGAACCTTCCTCTTGGACCAGGTTCCAGGAGACAGAGGAGGGGACGGGAGGTGAGACGACGACGGCAAAAGACAAACATTGGTTGGGTTCTAGCGGCAGATGCAGACATTTGTATCCATCAGAACGTCCCACTGGACCTCGCAGGGGTGGACTGGGAGTTCCGAATGAGTCGATGAATCTGTGAAAGATGAGCCAGTTAAACAGTCGTGGCTGCGATGCTCCCGACTGCAGAGCGTACGGCAGAGCCGCGGTGGCGCTCGAACGGACTGATAAATAAAACCAAATGGAAACGACACAGAGGACGATTCCGAACCCGGCCGTCGCCTGGACGCTCATCGCCTGGACGCTCGCCACCGAGACGTACGGTACGCAGAGAACATTAAATAAACTGCACTCATCACACAAATACCCCAAACATTACCTCAAACAAGTAGACAAAACAAGTACCCCAGACAAAATACTCCAACAAGTACCCCACACAAAATACTCCAAACAAGTACCCCAGACAAAATACTCCAACAAGTACCCCACACAAAATACTCCAACAAGTACCCCACACAAAATACTCCAAACAAGTACCCCAGACAAAATACTGCAAACAAGTACACCAAACAAAATACTCCAAACAAGTACCCCAGACAAAACACTCCAAACAAGTACACCAAACAAGTACCCCAGACAAAATACTCCAAACAAGTACACCAAACAAAATACTCCAAACAAGTACCCCAGACAAAATACTCCAAACAAGTACCCCAGACAAAATACTCCAAACAAGTACCCCAGACAAAA
>JAFMOD010000766.1:1543466-1553923 GCA_019802435.1 Corydoras maculifer
AAATACTCCAAACAAGTACCCCAGACAAAATACTCCAAACAAGTACCCCAGACAAAATACTCCAAACAAGTACCTTAGACAAAATACTCCAAACAAGTACCCTAAACAAATACCCTAAACAAGAACCCTAAACAAATACCCTAAACAAGAACCCAGAAAAAATACTTTAAACAATTACCCGAGACAAATACTCCAAACAAAATACCCAAACAAGTATCCCAGACAAAATACTCCAAACAAGTACCCCAAAACAAACACCCTAACAAGTACCCAAGACAAATACTCCAAACAAAATACCCCAAACAAGTATCCCAAAGAAATACCCCAAACAAGAATCCCATACAAATACCCAAAACCATACCTCAAACAAGTACACCAAAGAAGTACTCCAAACAAAATACCCTAAACAAGTATCCCAAAGAAATACCCCAAACAAGTATCCCAAACCAGTACCCCAAACAAGTATCCCATATAAATACCCCAAACCTGTACTCCAGACAAGTACCCCAAAACCAATAGCCCAAAACAAAATAATCCAAACAGTACTTCAAGAAGTACCCCAAACAAGTACCCCAAATAGATGGCTGTCCCCAGAGAACAGGGTCAGCCAAGATACAGTCCCCCAGGAGTAATGAAGGTTAAGAGCCCCGCTCAGGGGCCCACGGTGACTTCAGTGATGTAAACTCCCAATCTGCAGACTGACAGCCCAACATGCTGAACCCTGAGCTAGCACACACTTAAGGGCCTTGCTCTGGGGCCCTAACAATGGCAGCTTTGGTGGACATGAGGTTCGAACCGTCAACACCTCAAATGCTGAGGTCTTACGTAGTTCCACAGTCTGTAGTCTGGATTATATGTACTCTGGCTTACACGCATGAACAGCCTCGGAATAATAATCAGCTGTGACGCCTCCCAACAGGGGTGTTAATGAAACACACACTTAGAGTGTGTGTGTGTGTGTGTGTGTGTGTGTGTGTTGTGTGTGTGTGTGTGTGTGTGTGTGAGGGGGGGCAAAACTTAACTTCTGCGCATCCCCAAATTCCACTGTTAAGATGACGTACGTGTTCTCATTCCACGCAGCGTCATTAACAGAATCCATACAAAGGCCTCTGTTGGCAAATCAATTAATTAAGTTCATCCTTAATTAATCACAATTAAATGCTAATTGGTTATTAAAAACATGTTTGTGAATCGGTTTAACCCACTTCAAACTCATTACAGCGCTTAATTAGGCAGAATGATTTTCATTTCCACTTCCGACGCACTGCGTACGAGAAAAACAAAAGACGAAACGAAGCACCCGCGTAGTGGAACCGGCGGGACGGGCGTGACGCCACCACGGAGACGGCGGTCGGACAACAGCGGGAGACGTACAACAAGCCAGCGCTACACGACTTCATCGAGAAAAACTCGATTCTGATTGGTCGCCGATTCCTTTGCGATACAATGTTGCTGTGGATAATAATCCGTTGCTAGGATACTACGCGGAATCTCATTATCTAACGCTTGATTCTTTACTAGGGTCGTGGCGCGTGGATTAGGGGTGTCCAGCCAGGGGAGAACGTGGGTAAGTGAGGAGAACCACAGGAACAGGACGTGAGTGAGAGGGAAACGGGTCACCTTCGGATCGGAGGGGGGGGAGGTCGGTCGGCGCGGCGGCCGCTCGGAGGCCCCGGATAACCAGCCTGTGATTTCGGTGGATGTGTTAAATTCGGCGGTGAGATGAGTGTCGCCCTGAGAGCACTCACACTCGGCGGGGGGCTTCAAGTGGCCCAACTTTACTGCAGAAGGCTGTGGGAGAGCGCGTTCTGCCAGAGCCTCCACAATCGTTCAGGGTTTAGGACATGGTTCTCCTGCGAAACAGTTGTTCAGAGCACAACTGGTCTCTTAAGGGCTTAAGATTTATTATATATATACATATATGGGGGGAGTGGGGTTCTCTGGGGTTCCCCATGCCCATCCAGGGGAGAACATTACAAGTGCTGGGCAGATACACCCAGGACAGGGCGCCAATCCATTGCTGAGCACACACTCACTTACACAGACAGACACATATTATATAGGGGCAATTTGGAGCAGCCAATTCACCTTGAGCCCATGTTTTTGAACTGTGGGAGAAAACCGGAGAACCCGAAGGAAACCCACACAGACACCGGGAGGACATGGAACACCCAGATTGGGATTCGATCCTGGAACCCCAGTGCTGAGAGGAAATTGCCCCAAACTCCCCGTTCTAAAATAACGCCGGTTGCTGATTTTCCGTTACGTTCCTTTCTCGGTTCCGAATCCATTTATTCATTCATTATCTCCCGCTTTATCCTCTATTAGGGTCGCGGGGGGGTTCCCCATGCCCATTCAGGGGAGAACATCTCAGGCGCTGGGCAGATAGACCCAGGACAGGACGCCAATCTATCACTGGACACTCACTCACACACACATACTCTATAGGGGGCAATTTGGAGACCTCAATTGACTTGATCCATGTTTTTGGACTGTGGGAGGAACCGGAAAACCCGGAGGAAACCCACGCAGACACAGGGAGAACATGGAAACTCCACCCAGATGGGGATTCGAACCGGGAATCCCTAGTGCTGAGAGGAGAACATGCTAAACACTAAACCACCATGCCGCCCCGGGTCCGAATCCCTCGCCCAAACCTCCGGACCCACACGGTTCCCTGACTGTGTGAGTGGAACACGGTTCCCCTCCGTCCCGGGTCCCGGAGGACGCTCGCAGGACGTCGTCTGAGAGATGAAACCGGCTCGTCCGGCTGACAAACCGAAGGCCAACGAGATGAATGGCCGGCCTCCTCCTTTAAACCGGCGGCAGGAGATTCGGATCTTAATTGAGCGTTTTAACCTGGAAACATCAGCTGATCCGCCGGAGCCAACCGCGCGCGAGGACCGGTCAAGGGCGCCGGCGCCGAGCAGACGCCTCTAATTCAAGATCAATTCCCCAAACCCGAGATAAAGCGAGATAACGGCCGTGCTTTCCAGGGACATTAAGAAAGTCAGGGTTCTAAACAGCGTGATTAAACACCGATCTGTAGAACTCAGGGGGCAGCAGTGTCTCAGCTTCTAGTTCCAGAACAGACGCTTTGCGCGGCGATGACGTTTCCCGAAAACGCCGTAAACCTACGTTTAACGGTCGTACACGTACGGCCCTTAAAGGGAACGGCACATGGCGCACTTTTGATTGGTTCCCTGCACGTTACGCACAAAACACACACTTGTATTACGCCATCACCATAGCAACAACACACTGACACGCCCTAAATCGAGCTGCGCCGTGCGCGGCTGACGCATCGTTAAAGACCGCCGCAATAAAGCTGATTGTTGGTTGGTGTAGAGTATATAAACCTCCACAGGGTCCTAAAGAGTAAAGATGTTTGATGTGGGGATTGTAGCAATAGTGTGTGTTTGTATAGGATGGACACACACACACACACACACACACACACACCATTGCCTATATATATATATATATATATATGTTACATTTACCCTACATGCGGTAAAGCAAGGAGCAGTGCAGGGATAGGAATTAAGGGTCTTGTACGAGGCCCACATCATCAACACTACAGAGTTAGGGTTTAGCCCGCTCCCCCCAAACACAGCAGTATGAATAGCGCCATCTGATGTACGGTTTATTAAACGATGTTCATTAAAATACATTCATTCATGCATTATCTCCCGCTTTGTCCTCTATTAGGGTCACGGGGGGGTGGGGGTGTTCCTCATGCCCATCCAGGGGAGAATTGCTCAGGCGCTGGGCAGATACACCCAGGACAGGGCGCCAATCTATTGCTGGGCATCATTGAAATACACTTTTTTACTATTTGAATAATTTTTTTTGGTTCTCCGTCTCGTGCGGTCGGTTCGTGCACGTGGTTCCCCAACCCAAAGAACAATTCAATCCCTCGTTGCGATCTGCCGTACAGAGGGAGGGCGCAGCGCCCCGACACAGACGTACGACTCGGAGCCGAGCGTAACGCCGCCTTCGGAACGTGTCGGGAAATCAAACCCGGAGACAAAGGAACGGTTCCGGGAGACGATGCACCTGGCCGTAGCCGCTCATCAATTTCTCATGGACGAAGGCGGCGCAGCTTTTGATGCGCGGCGAGGATCGACGTCGGCCACCCACCGCGCCGGATGAAAGCTCCCACGCTACGAGCCGGGCCTGTAAGACGGGGAAGAGCTCGGCTAATGAGTAATTAGGCTGCTGTGTAGAGGGACAGGCCTCGAGCTGAAAGGTCAGCAGTAATTTGAAGCACTCTGACACAGCGGTGAAACTAATTGCGTCCGTCAGAGGGACGTTAGTTCTCGCTTGAAATGTCCAAAAGAGAGAGAGAGAGAGAGAGAGAGAGAGAGAGAGGGGTCTGGCTTTTGACACGGCGTGTTGACAGGTACTGTCTGCCATCGGGCCGGCTGTTCGGCCCTCAGCCGTAATCCCCGGCCCTTCCACAGCCTCTAAATTGGCAGCGCTCTCCTGACAGGGGCTGGTGTTTCTGCCAGAGCAGGGGTGTTCGCCCGGCGCCTTCCGTTTCCTTATTGTTCTGCAGCCTGACATTAGTCTTCAGACCTTTTAATGGAGCTCAGAAGGACGAGCCGAATNCCGATAACCCAATGGAATTAATTTTTAGAGTTTAAGGCATGCCAATAAACCAATGGAATTAATTTTAGAGTTTAAAGCACGCCGATAGTCCATCAAAATAAATTTTTAGAGTTTAAAGCGCGCCAATAAACCAATGGAATTAAATTTTAGAGTTTAAAGCGCGCCGATAACCCAATGGAATTCATTTTTAGAGTTTTAAGGCACGCTAATAAACCAATTAAATTAATTTTAGAGTTTAAAGCACGCCGATAGTCCATCAAAATAAATTTTTAGAGTCTAAAGCATGCAGATAAACCAATGGAATAAATTTTAGAGTTTAAAGCGCGTCGATAACCCAATGGAATTCATTTTTAGAGTTTTAAGCACGCCGATAGACCATCAAAATAAAATTTTTAGAGTTTAAAGCGCGCCAATAAACCATTCATTCATTCATTCATTCATTATCTTCCGCTTATCCTCTATTAGGGTTGCGGGGGGGTTCCCCATGCCCATCCAGGGGAGAACATCTCGGGCGCTGGGCAGATACACCCAGGACAGGGCGCCAATCCATCGCTGGGCACACACTCACTCACACAGACACACACTATAGGGGCAATTTTGAGAATTCAATTAACTTGTTCCATGTTTTTGGACTGTGGGAGGAGACCGGAGAACCCGGAGGAAACCCACGCAGACACGGGGAGAACATGGAAACTCCACCCAGATGGGGATTCGAACCGGGAATCCCTAGCGCTGAGAGGCGAACGTGCCAACCACTAAGCCACCGTGCCGCTGCCAATAAACCAATGGAATTAAATTTTAGAGTTTAAAGCGCGCCGATAACCCAATGGAATTCATTTTTAGAGTTTTAAGGCACGCTAATAAACCAATTGAATTAATTTTAGAGTTTAAAGCACGCCGATAGTCCATCAAAATAAATTTTTAGAGTCTAAAGCATGCAGATAAACCAATGGAATAAATTTTAGAGTTTAAAGCGCGTCGATAGACCATCAAAATTTTATTTTTAGAGTATAAAGCGCGCCGATAACCCAATGGAATTCATTTTTAGAGTTTAAAGCGCGCCGATAGACCATCAAAATTTTATTTTTTGACTTTAAAGCACGCCGATAGACCAATGGAATGAATTTTTAGAGTTGAAAGCACGCCGATAGACCATCAAAATTAAATTTGAGAGTTTTAAGCATGCAGATAGACCAACTAAATTTAGAAGGTGCCACCTTTATCCCGAGTTTAAAGCGCGCCGCGTTATTCTCACACTCCAGATCACATACGGTCAACGAGGACGATGGAGCCGCTCATCATCAGGTCTGCATGGGCGCCACCCCCACCACCCCATCGTGGTCGCCACAGCACTCGGGGATCGAACTAAGAGGCGCGATCGACCAAATTGACCGCCGAGTCACGGACTCCCACCGGTTCCAACACTTTCGAGTAAAAGTGCGTTCCGGACGAGTTTCGGAGGCCCAGCGTGACTCTCACAGATATATCTCCAGAAACAGCGTGGAGCTATGGGCGAGCGAGAGAGAGAGAGAGAGAGAGAGAGAGAGAGAGAGAGAGAGAGAGAGAGAGAGAGAGAGTTTATCAGGAACAGAGTCTGACAACAAGCTTTCCGCCAAAGGTCGCGGTCTCAAAGAATACTAAATCGGCTTCGCCCTCTTTTCACATTTGCCTTTTCTTCGTCTCGAATGCGGGAGGACAGCCATGTCGGAGAACAAAGACGGAATTTTCCACTCGGACCAGAACTGAAAACCAATATCGACACGCCGGCCGCGGCCAGCCGCCGTGTTTTTTTAACACCATGCTGGCTGACAAGTCTGTGTTTACTCATTTATTAAATTTTTATTTTTTTGTCATCTTGTTTTCACGAAAAACGAAAATCAGGATTCTAAGAAACGAAATACAAAATACATCAAAAAAAAAAGTTTCCATGTTCTCCCCGTGTCCGCGTGGGTTTCCTCCGGGTTCTCCGGTTTCCTCCCACAGTCCAAAAACATGGATCAAGGTCAACTGAAGTCTCCAAATTGCCCCATATAGAGTGTGTGTGGGTGAGTGAGTGTGTGTTCAGTAATAGATTGCTCCCCTGTCCTGGGTGTATCTGCCCAGCGCCCGAAACTTTCTCCCCTGGATGGGCATGGGGAACCCCCCCTGCGACCCTGATATAGGATAAAGCGGAGGATAATGGATGGATGGATAAAATGTTACGTTTACAACGTGGCTTTTGGCGTCCCGCAGTCACAGAAGGTCATTCAATGTTGTGACATCGCAATTGCAACTCTGGATTTGTGAATACATGTATAGTTGTACGTTGCTCCAGGGGGCGCTGCATCAACCCTGTAACCATGGGTACAGTTTGGTCGTCACTTAAAAGTCACCACATCGATTCAGTCACAATCCTGCCCTCAAAACGGTTAAATGCCCTCTTTTCAGATGAGGAGCTGTTGTGTATGTGAAGAAGGCGGCGGCGGCCCTCGAATCCGCCGGGCTCAGCCGTCCCGACGGCGAGGCGACGCCTCCTTTTACATAAGCACCTTCTCATCGACCAAGTTTCCTCCCAACAAAACGCAAGTGAGGACGGCGAGGGCAGGATAATGTTTACAATCTGTAATAATAACACAGGGACCTGCCACCTCAATCAGCCCTGAACTCGGCTTAGCCCGGCCTCGTTGCAGATATTACAGAGGTAAATTACGCCGCGCCGGAGAATCTTTGGATTTCATTTAAGCCTTTTGGGATGATGCTGAGCGGTGACAATGGCCATCCATCTTTCTAAACAGCCCTAATCTTAACGGAGGATCCCGGCCTCCGATTGTGCCGTTGATGGATAGCTCTTCATTTTTTCCCCCTCTCCCTTCCCTCCTGCCGGAGGACTTTCTATTATCGCAGCGAGCAAAGCTTACGTGGCCGAAAGCCACTCGGATCTCGAGTGTGCACTGACGATCGCACTCAACCTTTTAAGAACTAATGGAGACCGTCTCAATTAGAACATCCTGGCTCCCACTTTTGTTTGGGATGCATCCGCCGGCTAATTACATCATTAGTTTCGGATTCAGAGCGCCGTTTGGCAGGTAGCGCCGCTTTTGGATGATTTTTTTTTTTTTTTTTTTTAATACGAACCTCTGCGTGAACCTCTGAAATATGCACGCGCTACTTGGAAACTTAATAAAACTAAATGTGCCGGGTTCTTTTCTTTCTCTTTCTCTGCCTCTCTCGCTCGTTGAATAGTCCAGGCCTTTAGTCATGCCTCATAGACCAGATTTGATTGGACAAGTTTTTGTCCTTTAGTTATTCTCCAGCTTCGCACAAGAGACTTGTGGGGATTTGTAGGTAAGAGCGACTTAAATAGCGCTTGCAAGAGCTGGGACTTAGTTGCCCTGGGGGGGGGGGTGTCGGGGTGGAGGCACGACTCATTTATCCCGAGGGTCCGCAGTAAGGCTGTCTTTGATAGTGGGATGTCAGGTTCTTTTAACAACGGGGGAGATTCGGGGGAACGGAGATCGACTTCGCCGCCAGACTCGAGTGGAGAACAAGAGGACGTATTTTTTTTAACAATGAACTACAGGGGGCAGCACGGTGGCTTAGTGGTTTAGCACATTCTCCTCTCAGCACTAGGGATTCCCGGTTCGAATCCTCATCTGGGTTGAGTTTCCATGTTCTCCCCATGTCCGCGTGGGTTTCCTCCGGGTTCTCCGGTTTCCTCCCACAGTCCAAAAACATGGATCAAGTCAATTGAGTTTTCCAAATTGCCCCATATAGAGTGTGTCTGTGTGAGTGAGTGTGTGCCCAGCGATAGATTGGCGCCCTGTCCTGGGTGTATCTGCCCAGCGCCCGAAACGTTCTCCCCTGGATGGGCATGGGCAACCCCCCCCCCCCCGCGACCCTAATAGAGGATAAGCGGAAGATAAGGAATAAATGAATGAACTACAGGGTGTGAGTCATACTGTAATTACTAATAAATCCAATCGAGGAATAGATAATTATCTAATCAATACTGATACATACAAGCAGATGAGGTCCTTTCAGGGTGGAATTTGCATGTTCTCCTCATACTACATGTAAGTGAGAGGTACAGAGGGTCTCGGGCAACCACTCTGTGTAATCGCACAGGTCTCCGACAACCACCCCTCGCAAACGTACAGGTATCTGGCAACCACCCCTGCAAACACACAGGTCTTTGACAACCACTTCCCCCGCGAAGGCACAGATATCTGGCAACCACTCTTCCCAAAAAGCACAGGTATCTGGCAACCAACCTGCGCAAACGCACAGGTCTCTGGCAACCACCAAGCGCAAAAGCACAGGTATCTGGCAACCAACTTGTGCGAATGCATGAGTATCTGGGAACAAGCCTGAGCAAACACAAAGGTATCCGCACAAACAGACAAATATCTGGCAACCACCCCGTAGCATATGCACAGGTATTTGACAACCAAAGTATCTGGAAACCAAGCTGTGCAAACACACAGATATCTGGTAACCAATTTTGCGCAAATGCATAAGTATCTGGCAACCAAGCTGCGCAACTGCACAGCTATCTGGCAACCATTCTGCGCAAACGTATAGATCTCCAACAATCACCCCGAGCAGACCGTCATGGAGGACGATGTTTATGGGTTTTTTTTGGGTTTGTGTTCTGTTTATATTTTAATTTTGTGAGACAGAGGACAAAATAACCCTCATAAATAAATAATAAGCATCATATTGTTACTCTATAATTACCTGATTTTTTTAGCGTCTCGGTTTAAATGGCATGTTTTGTTGATTTTTCTAAATGTCAGTACATTTGCACATGGCAGTCAAACCGAACGCGAGACACGCGGGCGGGAGCACCGGGCCATCCGTGTCGGCCTAAGATCCACCCTATTAAGCCCCGCCCCAACAGACCCGAGAGGAAAACAAGGCCGGCTGCTTAAGATTTGAGGTGAACTGCAGCGTCTTGTGAGGATTTGAGGAGAAGCCGGCGACACAGTGGCTGCTCTGAGAAGGTCGATACCAAAGTGTGCAGGCTGCCGGTTAACCGCCGCGCCTTATTGGCAGGACGATCCCCAATTTCGGGAGATTTAAAAAAACCCGCAGCAGACCTTGAAGAATTATCTGAAGGCGGGTTTGGTGTGAAAATCCGTAAGATCCTTTCACGTTGCTTGAATAAACCCACGACAGGTTTCCGAGACGCCGACACCGGAATCCGCCATGCTTAAATAAGAACATCTGGGGCCCCGGTGTTATTTCGTTAATTTTGGCCCATGGAAGCGGATGAGTGTGCTTCTTTGACACACATGGAGGGACTTGAGCACTTCCTGACAGATTGATGAGTGAAGCGCGCTCCCCGAGGACGGCGCCGGAACTGCCGCGCGACGCCCACGCGACGCTTTCCTCCCCGCGCCGGCCCAGCCTGGCATTTCAGGTGGCGCGGTGTTTACCCACCAGAGGACCTCCAACGCGTGGCACCGGCGTTAAGGCTCTGATGCCTAAGAAATTATCCATCCGTCCATCCATACATTATCTCCCGCTTTATCCTCTATTAGGGTCGCGGTGGGGTTCCCCATGCCCACCAGGGGAGAACGTTTCGGGCGCTGGGCAGATACACCCAGGACAGGGCGCCAATCCATCACTGGTCACACACTCACTCACACAAACACAATCTATAGGGGCAATTTTGGAGAACTCAATTGACTTGATCTATGTTTTTGGACTGTGGGAGGAAACCAGAGAACCCAGAGGAAACCCACGCGGACATGGGGAGGACATGGAAACTCCACCCCGATTGGGATTCGAAGCGGAAATCTCTAGAATCTGAGAGGAGAACATGCTAAACACCGAGCCACCGTGCCGCCCGGTGAGATATG
>JAFMOD010000766.1:1576413-1586559 GCA_019802435.1 Corydoras maculifer
GACTCTTTGTATTGAATCCCCAATGGGAATCGAACCCGAGACCATGTGAGGTTCCCCGTGAGGCTGAAAAACGATAATGCAATATGGCATGTTCCTTAGAACCTTAGAATGAATCTAGAAAAGAGGTTCTGTATGATGCAGAACATTTCTTTTCTAGACTCTTTGTATTGAATCCCCAATGGGAATCGAACCCGAGACCATGTGAGGTTCCCCGTGAGGCTGAAGAACAATAATGCAATATGGCATGTTCCTTAGAACCTTAGAATGAATCTAGAAAAGAGGTTCTGTATGAGGCAGAACATTTCTTTTGATGTTGGTTATGGGTTCGTCGTTGGCCGGTTTGTAAACATCGAGGTTAACTCGCTGTGACATCACTCAGCGCGTGGACGTCGACGAGGACCGAGGATTTTATCGTCAACCTTTTTTTTTTTTTTTTTTTTTACGATGGTCTCAAAGTGAGGAGGCGTCCTCACGCCGCACACCTGATTGATCCGCGTTCTATTCCAGCCGCTCGAGAACCGCCGCCGTCTCCGATGGCTTCCCCCCGCCGACGCTCTTTAAAAGTTCAAATCTGTCAGTCAGTCTATTAGGCGCCCCTTGGTTCTGTAATGACTCCCACTGTTCTCCGACGCAGGGACGGTGATGGCAGCTCTGATAGCGACAACGCTCCGTCTCCCCCGCCACAACAGACTCCTGAAACCGCGGCAACAAAGAGTGATAGGAATGTTTATTCCCACCGGGCGCGGCCGCCATCCATTCGGGAGAAGCAGTGAAGGAGAAAACGGCGGTTCTCGAGTCGGCCACCTGCCCGCGATTGGAAAGACAGCTTTTAACGCCGAGGTTCTGACTTTGATGGAAACGCCATGGCAACGTTACGGCTGAGTGAGAATGACGCCCGGTTTAAAAGTGTTGCCTGGCTTAATTCACATAACGGGGAGGTTCAGGTGGGGTGCACCATCGTACCCTCAGGATTCCTAACTCTGTCACAGGAGGAACCAAAACGTCTGAAGTAACACGACAGCTAACGTTCTCTGTATTGTTTATTCATTCATTATCTCCCGCTTTATCCTCTATTATGTTCGTGGGGGGGTTCCCCATTCCCATCCGGGGGGGAACGTTTCGGGTGCTGGGCAGATACACCCAGGACAGGGGGGCAATCTATCGCTGGGCACAAGTACTAATAATCACACAGATATACGCTATATAGGGCAATTTTGAGAATTCAATTGACTTGATCCAAGTTTTTGGACTGTGGGAGGAAACCGGAGAACCCGGAGGAAACCCACGCTGACACGGGGAAAACATGGAAACTCCACCCAGATGGGGATTCGAAGTTCTCCACATTGCCCCATATAGAGTGTGTGAGTGAGTGAGTGTGTGCCCAGTGATGGATTGGCATCCTGTCCTGGGTGTATCTGCTCAGCGCCCGAGATGTTCTCCCCTGGATGGGCATGGGGAACCCCCCCACCCCCGCGACCCTAATAGAGGATAAAGCGGAAGATAATGAATGAATGAAAAATGATTATAGCCGAACAATCAGCAGGCCGTATCCGCTCGTATGGATCAGAAATAACCTTAAAAACCCCTCAGTACTCCAACACAACCATAACGAGCGTCTTTGAAGGTTTGATATCTTATTAACGGAGGAGCGAGGTTCAGGTTTCCATTATCGGCTCTTATCCCTGCACATGTCGAGTCCTGATTCAGAGGTACAGCAGCCTTTCATTAGAGTCATTAGAGATCCGGACAATACCTCAAACCACGGAATAATCTGATCCACTGTCACCACATCATTAACGAGTTCCACGCTTTCATCGCGCGCTCAGATCGTTCCGCCGGTCCGCGGCTTTTTAAAGGCCGCGTGGGGGAGACGCCACCTGACTGCACGTGACAGGCGCACGCTAATTATTTGGACATCTCAGACGTCGAGGAGCCGAATAGAAAAGTTAAAGCTTTTTAATTAGAGTCGGATTGAGACCGGCGTGGCCAGCATGCTCGCCGGGATTTCGGCGGTGATGTGGCGGGTCCTCTTCCAGAACGATGATGGAGCTGATGTTCTAGCACATTTGTGAGGGCAGACACTGATGTAGAACCTGAGGTCCTGACTCATAGCATGGGTTCTAGTTGGGGCTGAGGTCACGCTGCCTAAACCCTACAATCCCTCATAAAACAACGGTTGCCACGACTACTGTAATCCCTCCTGAAATAATACAATCTCTTATAAAACTATAATCCCTCATAAACTCACATCCACCATAAACCACACTATAATCCCTTATGTGAAATACACTAGTGGTTGCCACAACTACCATTGCCATACCTACTATAATCCATCATATCTAATAAACCAACGCTTGCCACAACTATATAATACCTCTAATAAACCAATGGTTGCCACAAGTAATAATAATAAACCCGCACCTACTATAATTCCTTATATGAAATTAATAGTTGCCACAACATTTTATAATCCCTCATAAACCCTCACATACTATAATCCCTCATAAAACTATTGTTGCCACAACTAGTTTAATCCCTCATGCATTCTATAAAACTCATCATTGTTATTGTTATTATTATTTTTGTTATGATTATTATTATTATGGATATGTTTTTGTGTCAGTCAGGTTATGGGTCGTTCCTGTTTCCTGCAGGAGGAATCGAAGCGTGTTCTGATTTAAGGTCAACATATTCGACGCGGAGCAGGAAAATTAGCGGGGAGCCGAGACGATTACTGTCCATGTGTCCGTTTTAATTATTTCAAATCCCCAAATCCCAGTGTGATAATGAAAGGAGTCCCAGATTTCTAATGACCAGCTCGGTCCACTTTACAGTCTGTTAACAGAGCGCCGTCACTCAGCCTCCTTGTAACTGGCAACCTCGTCTTTGCCGGGTCCCGATCCATACAGCGGGCGAGTGTGCGATGTTTGACTTGTAAATCCGCCCGCTGTGAAGCGCCCGCTCTGCGAGCATCCTCAATATCCATCTGGCGACAGTAACAAGGGGGGGGGGGGCATCTTTAACCCGACCGCTTCTCGGGGCGGAGGACGGGGGTGAAGCGGCGCGTGATATTTGATGGGCTTGGCCGAGTCTGTCGGTTATATAACGCCGCTCCTTGCTGACCAAGTGTGGAATACCGCTGCACACCTAGATGAGGGCGCCCACGCCGAGTGGCACAGGTGGCCGGACCGGCGGGGGCGTCCCGAATCTCCATTACCGGCCCTGTGAAGCAGGCGGCAGAAGGGAGCGACGGAGGGGGGGCGCAATATGGCTGGTTTATTTTCACCTGGCCACACAGTTTGACCCCTGCCAACGTGTCAGCCCTCAGGAAGAGCTTAAAAATAATTAAGGGGCTCGGGCGCTTGATTGAAATGTGCACGGGGGTCGGGGAGGTTGCGGGCGTTGGGAACGCGGCTCGGCGGCATTTGTGTCCTCGCGGGAGCGCGGTGGCGACGCGCACCGTGTCTCCGTCGGCTGAACCGTGACTGAAACGGCTGCCAGCAGTGCTGCGCGAGATCGGCAGGCTCCGCCCATCGCCCAGTCAGGGGGAAGGACCCAGCGTGACGGGTCCCACTGACCTACACCACCCTGCTCTCACAGGTGCGCCGAATCCCCCCCCACCACCTCCTCGAGGCTGGTTAACTCGAGTTTGTTACCATAGCGCACGAAGAGAACAGAACAGAACAGAACTAACAGAACCAGGTTCTGGCTCCTCTGAATCTGGCTCCTCTGAATCTGACTCATCTGAATCTGAATCCTCTGAATCTGGATCCAATGAATCTGGTTGCTCTGAATCTGAATCCTCTGAATCTGAATCCTCTGAATCTGGCTCCTCTGAATCTGAATCCTCTGAATCTGAATCTTCTGAATCTGGCTCCTCTGAATCTGGCTCCTCTGAATCTGACTCCTCTGAATCTGAATCTTCTGAATCTGGCTCCTCTGAATCTGGCTCCTCTGAATCTGAATCTTCTGAATCTGGCTCCTCTGAATCTGAATCCTCTGAATCTGGCTCTTCTGAATCTGACTCCTCAGGTTCTGGCTCTTCTGCTGTTCTGAATCTGACTCCTCTGAATCTGATGGTTTGTCCATGTGAGACAGAAACCATTGTTGCCCCATCTACTATTATCCCCCCCATAAAAAATGATTGCTACAACTACGATAATCCATGGGTGCCTTGACTACTATAATCCCTGATAAACAACGACTGCCATAAAAAAATATAATCCCACTTAAACAATTATACCCCAGAACTTTTATAATCCCCAGTGAACAATGGTTGCCACAACTAATATAATCCCTCATAAACAACAGTGAGGCATCTGCGCTCATGTCAGAGATTTATTCCTAAGCTTCCCTCTTCACACACACACACACACACACACACACACACACACACACACACACACACACACACACACACACTATGTAGATAGATGGATATCCAGAGTCAGAATGAGTCTAATCCTGTGGATTATGAACCATCTCAGGTGTTCTGTTCAGGTTCTGGCGACTGGCGGTCCTGTCTCACACATCATTAATTTTAAATCTTCCGTCCCGTCCGGATTTGTGGACACACTCGTACCGTGGACATTCCTAATACGTGATGAGCCGATGTTTTTACGACGGCCCGGTGACGGAATGCGGGTTGTAACCCATCGAGAGGTTTAAATGGCGGATATGACTCAAGAGGCATCTGGATCGAGCAAACAAAGGGACATTCAATCGGCCTCCCTCGAGACCCACCAACACGCAGAGCCTTTCACCAGCGCCGCGACTCCCGGCCACCGCCGCGTACAACCAACGACCCCCGAGACTCATAAATAGGAGAACAAAGATGGCTTTCATGATGAAACTCTTCCCATAAGCAACAAAGTGCCCCGACTCTCCTGCCTGACTTCACGGCGCCGGCATCTTTCTAATTGGAGACCCTTCCGCCTTAATTGGCGGCGATTAATCCTCTGTTTTAGGCGGACGGGCCATCAGGTAGCGGCGGCGGGCACCTGAAGACGAGCGCCGCGGGTCGTCGCTGATTAGAAATGAAAGTTCAAAAGGAAACAATCGCGTTGCATCCTGTTGCATCAGATGGCAGAGGCGCTGGATGGGAGTTGCTTTAGAATTCATCCCCAAAACGCTACCACTTCAAACGTCAAGAGAAACAACGCTGCGCCGTGATTGATCTCTCTGACATAAACATCCAGCTTTCACGCCTTTGAAAAAAACCGCGGCGTGCAGCAGAGACATAAAACGCGAGGCCTTGTTTTAGCATCAGCGACTGAGCCGGAACACTGGAGGTGATTACGATGTGGAAGCGGATGATGAAACTTCGGCGGGAAAGCGGGTCAAACAGAGGACTCGCCCGGATCCGTGCCGAAGCGCCGAGTCACCCGCGGCGTGGATTAAGGACCTCGCGCCTGATTAACGTCAATAACTGCGCCCGACCTTAAACGGATTTTGTGCCGTATTTGTTAGACCGCGATTGGACGTGCGCTACGGAAGATTACGGGTCTGAAGAACATTAAGGACGTTCCAAAGTGGAACCCTCACTGAACAGAGCTCAAACCGGCGAGACGCGACTCAAAAACATCCAGAAACCACGTCGGCGTCGATCTGCGGATCAGCGCGGATCAGGGATCCGATCTAGGTCCGCCAGAACAATTATAATCCCACGTGAACAAAAATTGGCATCATTTTTTTAATCTCACATAAACAAGGGTTGCCACAACTGTTACACTCGCCTACCTAGGATTAAAGCGGCTGCGCATATGAAGCGCAGAGCCGCCGCGCTCTAACGCGCTGAAGGGAGCCAGGAACGCAGGTAGCAGGGAAACAGATTTATAAAAGGTGTAGTGACACCACAAAACAAAGGTACATACAGCGAGTGAACAGAACAAGGGTTACGACGTGCACGGAGGACAAGGAACGAAGGAAATATATACAAACGACATCCGACCACGTGCACAATACCAACCAATGAACAGAAAGGGATAATTAACTAAACTAAAGACCGCCAATAAAAGTAAATTAACACACACAGGCACAGAACAGAACAAAAGAACGAAAGGACAGGTGCCCTAGGCACCTGTTACAACAACTACAATAATCCCAGATAAACAAGCTGTCACCACTTCTATAATCCCCCATAAACAACAACTGACATAATTACTATAATCCCACATAAACAACAACTGACATAATTACTATAATCCCACATAAAAAACAACTGATATGATTACTATAATCCCACATAAACAACAAACTGACATAATTACTATAATCCCACATAAATAACAACTGATATGATTACTATAATCCCACATAAACAACTACTGACATAATTACTATAATCCCACATTAACAACTACTGACATAATTACTATAATCCCACATAAACAACAACTGACATAATTACTATAATCCCACATAAACAACAGTTGCCACCACAACCATAATCCCTTAAACAATCTTTGGAACATCAATTTTAATCCCCCACAAACAAAAATTGCCATAACTACAATAATCCCCTATAAACGAGTTGTCACTACCTTTATAATCCATTATAAACAGGGATTGACATAACTACTATAATCCCACATAAATAAGGGTTGCCATTACTACTATAATCCCTCAAACAATCACAAAACAAAACAGCAATTATGACCCCCACAAAAACAACGGTTGCCACAGTTACTAATAAAATGAGATTAGCAAGATCTGCCACAAGTACTATGATCCCACATAAACAAGGGTTGCCATTACTACTATAATCCCTCAAACGATGAATGGCACAGCATGGTTGCCATATCTACTATAATACCACATTAACAAGAATTGCCACAACTATTATAATCCCTCACAAACCACAGAATAACCGATGTCACCCCTGTCTGCACCTGTTTCCTGTTGTGGGGTTGCTGATGGGGTAGTTGTGATGGGGTAGAAGGCCGCTCCCCAGTGGCCTTCGCAGGTTCTAAGACAGCTAGAACAAATGGCAGCTAGAACATGTCTTAAAAAGACCACTCGCCAATTACGGCCGCAACCGGGACAGAGATTCAGAAGCAGACACGGGACGTCCAGGTCTTTGGAGGAGGAGGAGGTGCAGGAGAGAACACCACGGTTCTAGGCTCTCGGCGCTTTGATGATGCCGCAGACGATGATGATGACACTCGCACGTGACTCGCTGTCGCAGGTCATGTGATGTGGTCCCCCGCTCCGGCTGACCTCACGCGGACCTCAGCGGTCTGTGGCGCATGTTTGAACAGCGGCGACGTCACGGCAGCCTCTCTCACCTCGTTTCGCCGAAAGCAATTTCTCAGCTCATTAATTCCGTTTCTCCGTTTTCCGAGCGAACAAACGTACGCACGCGAGGTCAGCGGCCACGAGGGTCCGAGGACGGACCGCTTCCCCTTGGCTATTTTTTTTCCCCGTACCCACGATACGGCACCGCTATAAATTGGGCGGCGTTTGTTGACTTAACGGCGGCGGGCGCCGGCGCGTTCCTCCATCTCGGAATTCGCGCGGTCAGTCGAGCCCTCCGTTCCAGCCTCCCGATAAATTTTTCATGCGTACGAGCTTGTTGGACATTAAAATGATCCATGCCAGCACACACACAGCCTTTCTGGAGGGGGGCGGGCGGGCGAGCGAGTAAGAGAGAGGGAGGCCGAGCTACGACAGCAGTTTCGCGTCCTGTAATGCAGCGTGAGGTTTTTTTTTTTTTTTTTTTTAAAAAAAAGGGAAAACCTGAGCTCCCCTCCTGCCAATGAATCACCCCAGGGCCCATTTCTCAGAGGCATGTGCAGAGTCCGCAGCTACAGCCATGACAAGATAAAGAGCCGAACATCCCCATCACTTACCTACAGGAAAAAAAAACAGAGAGGGAGGGGGGGAGGGGAGAGGAGAGAGAGAGAGAAATAAGGATTTTAATCCAAATTTAAAATTATGCATCGCATCAAACGCAAACTGATTACCCTTTGAACTAACCGGTGGAAGAAGGAAGGGGGGAAAAAAAAATAAAAATCCTCCTTCTGCAGTTTGTATCCGCAGAAGACAGCTGCATATGGCAGCCATATGCCTGCAGGTACGTTTGGACAGCTTGGGCGACATCGGTTACGCATTCGCGGGTGATTTTTTTCGGCAGCCCTTCGTGCTGAACGGGAGATTAGACTTGCGAGGGGCTGGCGCTAAAGGAAAAGTGAGACCCCGACGTCTCCCCGAAGAGCGCAACCTGCCGGGACGTCTGGGTCCGGACGGGTGGGTGGCGGGCCAGGGGCCCCGCGTGCCCTCGCTCTCGTTCAGCTGACGAACGCGGGCAAACGACTGGAGAGGGAGGAGGGAGCAGGGTGTCTCCAACAGCGACTCCCGCTCCAGCGACTTCACGCCGCCGAGCGCTGCTCATTGTCGCGCAGCTGGGGAGAAAGCGGCTGACGCAACTCCTCAGGAAAGTCGGACAGGAGCGCAATCCAAACTTTGAGACGTTCCTAAAAAACCGAACGTCGTTAATACAACCGGATGAGCTGCTGGGTGCGGTGCGGTATAAGGTGCGGTATAAGGTGCGGTATAAGGTGTGGTATACGGGGCTATGTTTGTATATAGTGGGGTATACAGTGCTCGATACAGTGCGGTCTAAGGTGTGGTATACGGTGTGGTATAAGGTGGGGTATAAGGTGTGGTATAAGGTGCGGTATAAGGTGTGGTATAAGGTGCGGTATAAGTTGGGGTATAAGGTGTGGTATAAGGTGCGGTATAAGGTGTGGTATAAGGTGCGGTATAAGTTGGGGTATAAGGTGTGGTATACGGTGTGGTATAAGGTATGGTATAAGTTGGGGTATAAGGTGTGGTATAAGGTGTGGTATAAGTTGGGGTATATGGTGAGGTATAAGGTGTGGTATAAGGTGTGGTATAAGGTGTGGTATAAGTTGGGGTATATGGTGAGGTATAAGGTGTGGTATAAGTTGGGGTATATGGTGAGGTATAAGGTGTGATATAAGGTGTGGTATAAGGTATGGTATCTGGTGTGGTATAAGATGGGGTATAAGGTGGGGTATAAGGTGGGGTATAAGGTAAGGATGCTCCGAACGGATCCGTATCCCGTCATCTCTGAGCTTCAGAGCGTAATCATGATGCCCCGCCGGCGCCGCTAACGGACGGGTTCATTGTGTAGAACCAGGCGCACCGCCGAAAACGTCAGGTAGGAGCCAATTATCCGGGTGTTTAATCCGAAAGGTTATTGACGGAACGTCGGGAACGTTATTCAGGTTCCTATCAGAGATTGATGACTTATTCATTGCCGCTGCTTTACTATGAGTTCAAAGATTCCCTTTGATGTTGAAGGTTCTAATGTTTAATTGACGCCATCGTCTACAACTTACACCTTTAATTCATAAATTCTCGGTCCGGGACGTGGCGCCGCATCCTGCGCACGGTGGAAACGTTACGGTACAGCGCTGGGGATCCAGGTTCATGGCCCAATCTGGGTGGTTTGCATGTTCTCCCCGTGTCCTCGTGGGGTTTCCTCCCACTGTCCAAGAAAATGGATTCAAGGTAAATGGAATGCTCGAAAATGCCCCATATAATGTCAGTGTGTTTTCACATGGGATGGGCATTAGGAACCCTTCCCCAATCCCCCCCCTCAATCCCCCCCCCCCAACCTAAGTAAAGGATTAAGTGGAGGATAATGAATGAATGATTATTAGAACGGCTTGGTGATTAGGGTGGCGGACTTCCAATCTAATGGTTGGCGGTGCAAACGTCTTGTCCACCAAAATTGCCAGTGTGGGCCCTTAAGCACGGCCCCTAACCCTCACTGTGTCCTGGCTAAATGAACTAATGCCTGTACGGTCATTGTACTGAACATGAAAGGGAACCTGAATGAAGCGGAAAAAGAAATAAAAAAAGAAAAGGTTTAATTCAGATCAGACCTGCAAAATAATTTAACCATCAGAGCTGGAGTTCTTCAAAAGCGGAGCTCTGAAGACGCAGTGGGATAAATGATGTAAATCAGGTTCTCCTAGGGCGAGGAGCTTTAATATCAGTCCGTCTGAATGAAGTGTTTAAAAGGAGTTAATTGTGCAGAACACGGGTTTAATGCAGCCATTAACTAAATGAAACTTTCTTTATGTGTAACGGGTGACCAAACGTAACCCCCCCCCC
>JAFMOD010000766.1:1599925-1625579 GCA_019802435.1 Corydoras maculifer
AAAAAAACGTGCCAACAAATGTTTTTCTCCCTCTTCAAATCCAATAGAAGTTCTTTGACTGATGATTAATAGGGCGGCGCGGCGCCGGACCGCTCTGCCCGGCCCGCTTCTTATCCCGGCACCTACTGTAGTGAAGGTGCGGCGATGATATATATCCGTACGAGGTGGGTTCTGTTTTTATAAACAGAGCGTCGCCGTTGCCATGGAGCCCTCATCCTCCAACAGCCTGCTGGCGGAAGAAATATGGCGCCGTCTCCTCACAGGACAGAGGACGCCTCGGGGACAGGGCGTCACGGCGTCGTCACTCAGAGGAAATCCAGAGCCTCCGGCCACCAAACCCGACACAGTGTTCCACAGGAACCGCCGCACGACCGCTACAGCGCCAATCCATCACGAACTCGAGCGGAGCGCAGAGTCGCACCACGGAAACGTCGCCCAGAATGCTTTGCTTTGCGAGCGCAGGCAGGAGTGTAGACATTGACACGGTTTCCCCCTTGTACCCCATCAGCCCCCTTCACTCTCCTCCCTAATAGTCAGAGGCATGCCTGCGACGTTGACGTGGTGGTGCTTGGGAACCGGGCCGTGCTGCTGGAGTTCGTTATCCTTAATCAGCGTGCACATGACGCGGCCGATAGGATGCCGGTGGCCGGACATGACGTTCACCAGTGCTGCACCAACTCCACGCACCACCACCCGACACGGAGAAGAATCCACCACCCAAATAATGCTGACTTGAGTGACGGGAACCAGAATACATGTAGAGAAACGCATGGATTCCCGCAGGGGTGGGACGATGAATCGTTTTTTTGCGATGAATGGCGATTAAAAATGTTAAAATTGATTTACCGTAAGAGCGACTCAACGTCGTCATGACGACGTACGTTAAGAAAACAAGAATGTGTTGTGTTGGCAGAAACGAAGTTAGACTTGTAGCCAATTTTTATATTGGATGGACGTGGATGATTATTTGTACAATTGAATATTCCTGCGTTGTCGGTTTTTGGATTATTGCATAATAACGTTTGTATTATCGTAATCATTTCCTCTGCAGAGGGCAACTGATGGAAGGGGGCACTGAGATGGCGCTGAGGGGGCGCTGGGCAAAATGCGCAGCCATAACATTTGGTTGTAACGTTCTGTTACGAAGCAAAAACCAATTACCAGCAGGATTTTAGCCGTCTGCCTGCTGCTGCTGCAACCTCCAGCGCGTCCTCCCTCTCCTCCCGACGAGCGGCCGGAATTCCTAATTCTTGCCCCATATGCCGCCGTGATGCGGCGGAACCCCCGCGATCCTCCCGCGCGCCCGATATCAGCATCGTTCGAAACAAACAGCAGCTGGCGCAATGATCATAGTTTGCCGCTTGGCCTCTCGAACGTTTCCATTACAACCCCCCAGACGCGCCGGCGGTAATGGAGCACACAGGGCCGGGGAACCGCGCATCTGACGGGCCCTCGCCCCGATGACATCACGCCGCACTCCACCGCCAGCCCGCCGCGGGGCATAAAATGTGCCCCCCAACCACCTCCCCAACGCGTCACATCCAGGTTGGCTTAATAGCACAAGGCTGAGCGATAACTGAGGCTCTCGCGGGACCGAATTAGGACGGTTCTTCCAATTACTCTCGTCTGGAAGAACTGGAAGTAATTACACTTTCTGTCCGGTTCTGAAGCCGATTCCAGCGGCGGCGCGGCGGAGGCGTCATGGCTGATCCTGACTCCGAGGCAGCACAATGCACTCTGGAAATCTATTCCACAGCCCTACTGCGCTTCAAATCGCCGCTCGGCTCGCCGGTTCTATACAGCGCCAGCCGAGAGCTCCCACGGGTAAAATAATGGCGGGCGAAGCGGCCCCACACTTTAGCCGCATCCCACCAATCAGAGCAGCGGGAAGTCACTTTCAACTTCTGTGCCTTTTCTCACAAAAGTCCATTGTTTTTTTTTTTTTTTTTGTTTTTTTTTTCCTGGAGAGCTTTCAACAACGTATTGATGTTCCGCGTTTGGGACTCGGATGAAAAATGGTAAGGGGGATATAAGGAAGAGAGCAGCATCGTTTAACAACCTCAGGGTTTTTTTTTATGTTTTGTTCTTTCCAAACTTCCGTTTGACTAAATAAAAGCAGCTGGAGTTACTTCTATAGTCGTCATCATCAAAACGGGCAGAACGTTCGCCTCTCGGCGCTGGGGGGCCAGGTTCCCGAGTCCGCGTGCTTTTCTCTGGGTTCTCCTTCCACAGTCCAAAAAACATGGATCCAAAGTAAATCGCCCCATCTAAATTGCCCCTAGGTAGTGTGTGAGTGAGTGTGCGTCCAGCGATAGATTGAAGATTGGCACCCTGGCCTGGGTGTATCTGCCCAGCGCCCGAAATGTTCTCCCCTGGATGGCCATAGAGAACAACCCCCCACCCCCCCCCCCCAGGGCAATTTGCTCCACTTATTGTCCATGTGGTCAGTTCCACTTAAAGATGGACTTTGTAGTTCTCCAATTCCATTCTGTAGTCCATCTGTTTGTGTTCTACAGTATACACTGTGTTCTCTGTTCTAATGCTCAGAAGCCCAATGGTATCACCACAGATGATGTGGTGGGGGCATTATTCCTATCCCAGCAGTGTCACTGAGGTGTTTATATGGAACTACACCCCCTCACCACATCAGTGTCACTGCAGAACTGACAAGAAACAATCCACCACCCAAATGATACCTGTTCTGTGATGCTCCTGACCAACAGAGAGCCAACAGAGAACACATGGACTACAGTCTGTAATTATAACACTACAAACTCCATCTGTATGGTAAGAGAACGTATGGGGTTCTATAGAGCGGAGCCTTAATTCTTTAGAACCTATCAATCAAGCCAAACGAATCAGGGCAGAACACACGGCGTTCTAATTGGCATCCGTTCAGCGGAATTAGGTTAGAGTGCCTGCCGCCGACGAACCCTGCTGCCTGGCCGCTCAAGGAGGACGAGTCCCCCACTGAGTCTTGGTCCTCCCAAGGTTTCTTCCTTAAATAACAACATAACAGGGAGTTTTTTCTTGCCACTGTCGCTTCGGCTTGCTCTTTGGAGGTTTAAAGGCTTTTCATTCTGTAAAGCTGCTTTGTGACGATGTACTGTTGTAAAAAGCGCGACATAAATAAATAACTTTTTCATTTCATTCATTCATTATCTTCCGCTTTATCCTCTATTAGGGTCGCGGTGGGGTTCCCCATGCCCATCCAGGGGAGAACGTCTCAGGCGCTGGGCAGATACACCCAGGACAGGGCGCCAATCCATCGCTGGGCACACACTCACTTACACAGATACAGACACAAACACACTCTATTGACTTGATCCATGTTTTTGGACTGTGGGAGGAAACCGGAGAACCCGGAGGAAACCCACGCGGACACGGGGAGAACATGGAAACTCCACCCAGATAGGGATTCAAACCGGAAATCCCTATTGCTGAGAGGAGAACGTGCTAAACCACTAAGCCACCGTGCCGCCCAAATAAATAACTTGAAAATAAAATAAATAACCTGAAACCCGGAGAACCCTATAGCTGGAACACGGTCACCATGGCGACGAGCGACAACGACAGCGAAGCGGGTCGACGGAACTCTGACGGAGCCACGCGGTCTCCCAAGTAAACACAGGTCCCCCGGGTGACGAGCAGAACGGCGGGATGCAGAACATTAGCATGATAAATGGGTGAACGATCATCTTCAATAAACAGAGACACGCAGGAGGACGCACACACCTCCATTTAAGGAAGAAATAAAGACGGAACGATGATTTAAAGCCCCTTTCTGAAGATAATTGGCAAAAAGGGTCCCATCGGTGCCGTAATACCCAATAACACGCACCTGTCCTGTAGAGATCGGGGTTCTAAGTTCCCGTAGCCCACGCTATGGGGATTACTTCACGTCCTTATTTTCAACGAACGGCACCAACGTTCAGAAGCACCATCCGCTCGGCGGGGCCTCCAGCCCTCGGCCGCGTTACGAATAAAATATAGAAAAATAAGGCACGTTTCCTCGCGGAACCCTCAAGGATAACGTCTATTTGTTCTAGGAGAGTGATTTGGCTGTGGCTCTGAAACTTAATGATGGCATTAAAATAGACACTGAAGGTCTAATTCTCGCGCTTCTAATAGAAAAGCGTCTTTCGGGTTTAATGAACGGCTGTTTCTCCTTGAAGGAACCTTTAAAAAGAAGATTTCAGGATGTTTAATAAAAGCACGGCTGTACACAGGCAAGGACGCCTCATCAGAGACACCCTTCTGGGGGGGGTTGAGGTTTGGAAGTTCCGTAGCGTTGGAACTGGAGAGATCGGTCAGGGAATCAATGACCTCGATGGCACAGGGTCACCTTCACCACTCCACAGAATGGACGGGATAGGGTCAACGATTTGAGCTCTCTGACCGTCCCATCACCAGGGAACGCACACGTGACCTGAACGTCATGAACTAATAAATACGCGATATCATGTTTAGATCGGGCGGCACGGTGGCTTAGTGGTTTAGCATGTTCTCCTCTCAGCTCTAGGGATTCCCGGTCCGAATCCCAATCGGGGTGGAGTTTCCATGTTCTCCCCGTGTCCGCATGGGTTTCCTCCGGGTTCTCCGGTTTCCTCCCATAGTCCAAAAACATGGATCAAGGTCAATTGAGTTCTCCAAATTGCCCCATATAGAGTGTGCCTGTGTGAGTGAGTGTGTGTACAGTGATAGAATGGCGTCCTGTCCTGGGTGTATCTGCCCAGCGCCCGAAAACTTCTGCCCTGGATGGGCATGGGGAACCACCCCCCCCCAGCGGAAGCAAAGGATACTCTGAGAACGGTTTATGGAAGGCCCGGTTCTGCTCCAGCGTGGAATCCAGGTCCATAAACGGCGGAAGGAGTCTGGTGTGAACGTCTGGAGCGGCCAACACAGAACCCTGACCTCAAACCCACTGAGAACTAAAAGGAGAATTCTGTCGGAGGCCCTCGTCTGACGTCAGAGTCCGACCTCCTGAGCGTCCCTCCACATTCCCACAGACGCTCACAGTCCCAGAGGAGCCGTTAAGGCCACGGAGGGGGATGAACTCCGAAATCTATGCCGTTAAGTCCCCTCCCCACTCCCCTGTGGGCGTGTTGTGTCACCAAGTGTCTCCAAGTTCTCACTCTCCTGACTGATCTCCTGTAGCTGCAAAGCAACGTTCACCGGTGCTATACCACATCACACCACAGGTGGCGCTACTCTTATTAGCACATGTGCATGTACCAGAGGTTCCCCAAGAGAGAGTGAGAGTGCGTCCACCACTCACAATTTAAAAACGTTAACAAAAAAAAAGTGTGCACACCGATCCAACCACAATGCTGCCGCTGCAATGACAGTGTGGGAACACTAGGGGGAGTTGGAATAAACACATCTAACAAGAGAGACCTGCCAGAGAATGACATGGACGGCCCCCTAGCTTCACTAGACAATGGGACCGGTGCGAATAGCGGCGCCACATAGAGGCGGAGGTGCTACATACACTGATCTTCTAACGATCATGTGCAGCGTTTTTTAAAGGTGATGCCCCACCCTTTTTTTTTTTAATCCAACCCAACCCCCTACGGTGGGATACAAGTACAATAAGACGCCAAAACGGTGGCTGGGAATTGTAACAATACCCCCCCCCCAAAAAAAGTGCGTATGAATCACGAGAAGTGAGTCACAAGAAGTGAATCACGAGAAATGAATCACGACGCATCTCAGCCTTTTGCCCCCCCCACGTTACACCTTTAATAGCAACGATCAAATCCCCGGCGTGTAGCTAAAAACGTCAAGTTCTCCGAGCAGCAAACTCGCGTTTAACTTCGCTCAAACCTAAGCCCTTTATTTTCCATGTGCTTCTGGAACCCAATTAAGAAAATGAGATTAATAATCCGCGCCGCGCTCCCGCCGCCGCTCCGAGATCCGCCTTTTATTTTATTTGATTATTTAGTTCCGTCACTCTGCCCCGCGACTTTCTCGAGCGTCACGAAGTTCCGCGGATTAATCCGAGGACGTGGAAAATAAATGCGCCGTAATCAGCTTTCCAACTTCCAGCCTGAGAGTTCTCCTCCGGCTCGGCGGGACTGCGCGGGCCGCGGCGTGCGCTAATACGCAAATCGATTGCGGCGCGGCTCTAAATCCGGAGGCCGGCGGAACCGCCCGGACGATTTGAGGCGGCGAGTGTTTCTGTTGCGCGAAGTGAGATGATCCGAAAGCCCGGATCTTTTTTTAGAACTAATTTCATCCGATCGCAAATTTAATCTGGAAAAATCCAACAAATGAAATAAATCACGCGGCGCGTCGTGCGGCTGCGAGGGGCTCCGGAGTCAGTTTGATGGATTGGGCGCCCATTATTCAAGATTTGTTATTCAATAAATCATTGATGCGTTCTATGAATAACCGGAGTGACGGGCTCGGGAGCGCGGGCCGGACCGAGCGGCGTGCTGACGCAGCAGTCGGCGTGGCGTCTGGCGTGCGGTCCGTGTGCGGGTTCCGAGCCGACCGGACGGCGTGATTTATGACCGTCCCATCTCCGGGGGAACCGCCGACGGACGACGCCAGGTGCTGAGATGTTAATCACGTACCCGCCAGGAAATTTTTGTTTCGAGGGCGACGCCGATCCAACCGCCCCAGATCGCGGCCTCTGATGTCGGCGGTGTACCCCTCTACCCCCTCACCCCCCCCACCCCCCTCCCAGAGGATCCCGGCTCCGAGGATCCGGCGCCGCTGTTCAGTCAACTTTTCCCCGAATCTTCAAGTGTGACATCTCAGATCAGACGCCCGTCATTTGTGACTTGCTTGTTTTGCAGAAATAGCACACGCTCAAAGAGCGCTCGTCTCGGCGACGACACGTCAGCGGCGGAGTTCCAATGCATCCACGCTGGGTGGAGGAGGCCTTTGAGAGAGCTACGGCATTAAACGCCGAGCGCAGTTGATCAAGGCCTCTTTCATCCGTTCTCCTGCCCCGCTGTCCGTCGTGCCGTCTGTCTGCCGGGGAGGGGGGGGGCGAGGGGGGGGTGTCACCGGCGGTTACACCTGGACCTGGACGCTCGGAGTGACCGCCGGCGTCCTGGTTAAATGAAGGGGGAGGGTAATTGAATGTCTTTAACGCCACTGATTTCCGTCAGGAACCGCGAGTTGTAATCGGTCTGGTCGGCGCTGAGCGCTTCGCTGACGGACATCGAGCGCCGGAAATGAAGGACGGGGCATTAAGAACTTAAAAAATATAACAGGATCCTAATGCAGCCGCCTTCAAGAACCATTTATACCGACGCCGCTGACGCCGCAGGAATGAGAACGAGAACCCTGAAGACTGTCGCTTCACATCGTCACGCGTAATCCTGAAAGAAGATCACGCTTTTAACGTACGACCAGCAACCGACCAACCATCATCTGCAGCTTTATCCTCTACTAGGGTTGCGGGGGGGCGGGGGGTTACTCCATGCCCATCCAGGGGAGGGCGCTGGGCAGATACACCCAGGACAGGGAGCCAATCCATCACTGGGCACACAATTGACCTTGATCCATGTTTTTTGGACTGTGGGAGGGAACCGAAGAACCCGGAGGAAACCCTGGCACTGAGAGGAGAACATGCTAAACCACAAAGCCCCCGTGCCACCCTCAGATGATGAGTATGATACGTCAAAATCTGAACAAGACCCTAATATCAGGGCATTAAGATTTAACTGAAGTCTGACTCTACGCTGGGGATCCAGGTTCCAATCCCGATCTGGGTGGAGTTTCCATGCTCTCCCCCTGTCCGCGGGGATTCAAGGCGAACTGGCTGCTTTAAATTGCCCCTATGTAGTGTGAGTGTGTGTGTACCCAGCGATGGATTGGCCCCTTGTCTTGGTGTATCTGCCCAGCGCCCAAAACGTTCTCCCGTAGATGCGCATGGGGAACCCGCATCCACCCATCACCCCCCCCCCCACCCTTTTTGTGAGTCCACTAACAGGAATGCGTGTTATTTGCCCCCGAGGCGGCTTCGAGACGTGATGCCCTTTCGGGTTCTATGAATGTGGTTTATTGAAAGCTCAAAGTTGGGAACCACACGGTTCTGGGAACTGAGGGTCTTGGGAATGTGAGACTCCTTAGACCTTTTTGATTATGGGATGTAATAGAAATGATACAAAGCACAGTGCATTTAAGAAAAAAAAAAAAAAGCCCCCCTTTTAGCTCATAACATATTGTCCATGTTCTTAGTTCCACTTTGTAGTTCTACAATTCCATTCTGTAGTCCATCTGTTTGTGTTCTATAGAACATACGGTGTTCTCTGTTCTAATGCTCAGAACCCCAATAGCACCACCACAGAGCAGGGGTTAGTTAGTGGGGGCATTAGTCCTATCCCAGCAGTGTCACTGAGGTGATTAAATGAAACTCCAGTAGCCCTGCTGCACTAACACCCCCCTCACCACATCAGTGTCACTGCAGAACTGACAATCAACAATCCACCACCCAAATGATTCCTGTTCTGTGATGGTGCTGACCAACAGAGAACAGATGGACTACAGTCTGTAATTATAAAACTACAAACTCCATCTATATTGTACGACTGTTGTGGGATGTAGCATCTTATTTAGACTCCGCCCACTCAGGTTGTGCTCCGCTGGCTAGAACGAGGAGACGTGTTGCAGGACATTTTAAATCCGCATCTGGAAAACAATTCGCGATCGTTGACTGAATGATTGAGCATTAATTCCGATATTCCCGTCAGCCGCGGTGAAGCCGGGAAAGGTCGCGGGATTTAATTGATTGAGAGAACGGGCGAGCGAAAGACGGAGGAGAGAAAGTAGAAGTATAGACACCGTGACAGGCAATGAAAGGAAAGTAATTGTCCAGGTTAGGCCCGAGCGTGGAACCGTGAGTGATCCAGAGCCGGTGTCCCGATGCAGAATGGCCTGTCTACTCACATCCATCAGCGCGCTTCCTCCGCATTCACAGCCGCGCCGCCGCCCGGACCCACGTCGTCATTCACCATCAGTACGCTTTACGACCGCGCGCCGTCTGAATCCCCCGAGGGTTCGAATACGCAGCTTTATGTAAGTAAATTAAACCTCAGCGGTAGTTAAGTTCAACTGCTAAAAGTCCACATATATATATATATATATATATATATATATATATATATATATATATACACGGGGGCCACGTTTACGAGGCGGCGCCACCAGACGGCGAGCGGAGGACGGGTTTGAAAAACAACCTCAAACTTCCATTCAATCCATCTGAACTCATCGAGCGGCGGCGGGAGGTTCCGCCGCAAATACGCACTACGAGGCGCATTACGAGGGGCCTCGCTCGGTTCGAGTGTCTGCAAATGACAGGGAAATGGGTGGGGGGTGGGGGGCGCCGTTGCCTGCTTGCTAATGTACGGCGAGAGTGGGAAAATTTTTCCGGCGACGTTCCGCAGGGCTGTGAGCACAGAGGATCGGTTTTCCCAGAGGTCAGAGACTAAGTTGACGCTAAATTTCACTCTGTGGGATTCCCATGGGCGGGGGCGCCGCCAGTCTCTAACCCACCGCTGGCTGCGGACAGAACCACTGAAGCCCTGTGTGGCGCATCCGAAGAAGACAAGGGTTCCCTCCGGCGTCCTGACATGTTGGAGGCGGCAGCATCAGGACCGCGTGGGTTTGCGGCCGTTATCCTCGTGGAGGATGCACACCCTGTTTGAGGTAAACGTCTGTGCGCAGGGCCGGTGGGGGTAGACGGAGCTGAATGGGTTTACATTTACATTTGGTCATTTAGCGGACGCTTTTATCCCAAGAGACTTACAAGTATTCCAACATGTTTGGGGTCAGAACAATGAGGGAGCAATGAGGGTTAAGGGACCCACATTGGTAACTTCAGTGGAGCTCGGATTTGAACCCACAGCCTTCTGATTGACAGCCCAAGACCCGAACCACTCAGCCACCACCCCCCTTAATGGTTGCTCAGTGGTTACACTGCGTTTACCAGTATGGGTCCTTAAGCAAGGCCCCTACCCTCGTTGCTTGGCTGATAAGTGTAAAGACTCAATGAGCACTTAGAACTGATCCCCCCCCACCACCTCCGCCCCCGCCCTTCGTCCATCCCTCCATCCAGCCAGCCAGCCAACCCATTACCATGACAACGAAAACCCCATTTTCCAGCCGAGGAGGATGTGGAGCAGAGGGCACGGCTGTAACGGGACAACACAAGCCTATTAAAAGTCACTCGTGGTTATTTTTTGGTGCCCTTGGTGCGTCATCCTATCCCGTCTTCCGGTACCCTACCCCTCTAAAAGGCACATTAACACCAACCTCACGCACGGCGCCTGCCGAGGGAAAGTGCCATTTCCCCCCTGACGGCGCTTCATTTACATTTCTTCCTACAGTATATTTAAGTGATAACTGTAATTTCTGCTGCCGGCTGTAAGTCACGCTGCGGCGCGGCGGCGGCGGAGGCGAGGGGCCGGCGTCGTGAGGGGGAATTCGGGCTGTGAGCTCGCAGCTTTGATTTATTTCCTCTGCCTTGCTCTGACAAACTTCCTGATTTATGCTTTGTTTGTGAAGCTTTTCGGCGCTCTCCGCCGCTGAGCGTCCGACCGTCACCGCGGTCTCCGTCTATTCTCATTCAAATGGGGTGAGAGGAGGAGACGACCCGGTTACCAAACCCTCGCCGAATCACGGGACTCCATCTGTTTGCCGCTGATGTTAAAAGATTCTGTTTTTAGATGACGTCACCCGCTATGACGCCACCCGCTCTGACATCACGCACTATGAGGTCACCCACTATGACGTCACCTACTCTGACGCCACCCGCTCTGACATCACCCACTATGACGTCACCCGCTATGACGTCACTCGCTTTGACATCACCGGCTATGACATCACCCACTATGACGTCACCCGCTCTGATGCAACTTGGTCTGACACATGACCCGCTCTGACCTCACCTGCTCTGACCTCACCCGCTCTGACCTCACCCGCTCTGACACATGACCTGCACTGACATCATCCACTCTGATGTCACTTGCTCTGACATCATCTACTCTGACGTCACCTGCTCTGACACATGACCTGCTCTGACATCATCCGCTCTGACGTCACCTGCTCTGACACATGACCTGCTCTGACGTCACCCGCTCTGACCTTCCCCACTTTGACCTCACCTGCTCTGACATCACATGCACCACCTGCATGTAACTATGAGGACCTGAATGTACTGAGCCACCAGGGCCTTCCATCACTGGATCTGTCCTCTCCTGATGACTCGGCCAGATTCCAAGACGGCAGGATACTAAATAACAAGTTATGATACAGATACATCGCCGCCCTGGTGACGGATTCATAACTGAAAAAATAAAATAATGTGCGTGTAAAACAACCGATACATCACGTTGATGACCCGTGTGTCTGAGTGAGGCAGGGTTCTGCAGCATGTCTGATCCAAAGAGACATTTATAGTCAGGATTGGAAAAGCCCGACGCTTTTAATGCTAAAATGATCGTCTGTTAGTCTGAATCTAATCAACCTTACTCTACATAAGCAGTCCATCATGGACTTCCAGCGTGTAATAACCTGATGATTCACGCCTTCGCTCGGCAAGCTCAGCCAACTGATGATGAAGACGATGATGACGGTATTAAAATATACATACATAATAAATCATTAAATATCTGCCCTGCACGTTCCATGGAGAAGAAATGGAAAAGGAATCCTGCAATGCACTCATACCCCCCCCTTCCCCCCCGCGGTTACGACACACGGCGGTATTCATTCGCGGACGCATGGCACACACCACTCGTGACACGCCACTTATTCATTTCTAAACACTGCCGCAGACAGGAAAATAAAGCGGGGAGATCCATTTGGAGCGCCGGCTCTGAGCGAGGAGCCGTAAAGACGGCAGGCGTCCTGCCATCAACACCTTTTCAAAAGATATCGCCGTTATTAATGTGAATAAAGTCGGGTCCCCGGAGGTGCACTCTCGATTTCACCCACACCCCCCAAAAAAATAAATAAATTAAATAAAAAATAAAATGTTTGTCCAGTTTAATGTTTGTGCAACTATCCATCAAAGTGTCGAGTAGAGATGGGAAAAAAATGGAATAAGTGAGTGCGAAATCCACAGCGAGGCAAATAACACACGAAGGTCCATTAGGCACGGACATACATTATAACCGACGAAGCTTTGGTAGAATTTTGGGACAGACAGCCAACAGCTATTATTAAAAAGAGTGTGCCATTATACTGCAATTTTACTGTCATTTTCAACACTATTAATCAAAAAGACCTCCCTCTTTCCCTCCACGCCGCCGTACATCCGAGCCGAGCCGGTTCCATTTTCTCTGCGCAGTGCGCCGCCGGATCGTTCCAGCTTGCTCTCAAGGTTAAATGGGCCTACGGTACTTGGAGGGCTGTGGGACCTTTGCCAGCCCCGTAGATAAATAACCTGCACCAGATATGTAAACTCATTCATCTTCACTGCCTTCCACTGTAGCCTGTTTGTTCGGCGCCGTCGCGCTGATCTGCTTTGACTGGCGGACCTCCAAAAGTCCCCGAGAATTCGGCACAAGTGCACGGAGGGGCCTGCTGTTGCCGTTTTGCCCCTTTTTTCGTTCTCCGCGCTTGTTTAAAGCGCTTGGCTCGTCACAGACCAGCTTTGTTTGCCATGAGTGTGTTATGCTGCATTCCAAACACACACACACACACACACACACACACCGTCACCGTGGATCCCAACGAAAGCCACTGCGGGTTTTATTTGTGTGGTGGTGCAAATGGAATGAATGTCCTCCCTGTACCCCTGAGGGTTTTTACCCAGGGTACTCATTACAAAGACATGCTTAGGGGTACTTTAAAGATACCGATTGCCCCTCTGGCAGCACGCCAGCTTAGTGGTTGGCATGTTCTCCTCTCAGCGCTAGGGATTCTCGGTTCCCCATCTGGGTGGAGTTTTCATGTTCTGCCCGTATCCGGGTGGGTTTCCTCCGGGTTCTCCAGTTTCCTCCCACAGTCCAAAAACATGGATCAAGGTCAATTGAGTTCTCCAAATTGCGGCATATACAGTGTGTCTGTATGAGTGAGTGTGTGCACAGTGATAGATTGCCCCCCTGTGCTGGGAGTATCTGCCCAGCGCCCGAAACGTTCTCCCCTGGATGGGCATAGGGAACCCCCCCTCCCCCCGTGACCCTAATGGATGAATGGATGGATGGATGGATTGCCCCTATGATTGGCCCTTTTGTAAACTGTGGGTGACCGATCTCATAAGATCGAGGGTTCTAAGAAACAAACCCTGACTCTCAGATCTGTTCAGCTGTCTCATATGAACCCCCTCCTCGGAATCAAAAGCCTCCAAATCTTTATGGAATTATATAGAAATCGGCGTACAATCTGCATAATGCTGCGCTGCAGGCTCCTCGTTTAGCAGCAGCAGCATCCGCCTGGTTGCCCCAGCGCAGCTAAAGACATAAAAATCTTAAGTCTTGGCCGACCGGATGCTCCCGGCGCGAGGGCGCGATTATGCAAAACTCACTCTGGCCCGAACTCCGGCGTTAATGTCTCCTCGGCGGCAGCAGAGATCCCTTTCCACGGAGGAAGCCACCGCGGTCCAGACGACGTTCCAAAGGTCCTCGTACCATGCGCCCGTGTCCTTATCTCCCGTCTCGGATATCGGGAGGCCCGATAAATCCGGCACTCGGGGCGAGCGGCGGAGCGAAGGGTCCGAGTTGGAACGGCAAGTGCCGGGTTAGGCCTTAATTGAGAGTGCGGCGTGCATTTACCGGGAGAGGATAGTGGTGCGTATTGTTGGCGGGCGAGGGATGCTGGTGTAGAGCCGGCGGATGGGACAATGGGCCGAGATATGAATCCAGAAATCAGCGGGGAGGCAAAAAAAAAAAAAAAAAAAAAAAGCGGGGCCACGGAAGAAGTAATGGAACCGCGCAAATTACACCAGTGTGCAAGATAAGTGGGAAAGCAGTCAGGAGATGGAGTGGATGGAGTGGAGGGAGTGGAGGGAGTGGATGGAGGGGAATGAGCGGGTGACAAAAGAAAACAAAACCTATTGGTTTTAAAAAGGATTGGATTTGAGAGGAAAAAAAAAACAAAAAAAACACGTGTTACCCAAAGGAGACGGCGTCTGAAACGGACGCCGCGGTGAATGACAATACAACGGATAACTAATCCTGCGGCGCGGGGGGAGGGGGGCTGGGGGGGGGACTATCTGCCGTTGGCTTTGAGGTAATACATTAAGCATTTTATTTTTAAACTCGTACCTCGGCGCTGCAGAACCGGCAGCAGCCATGACCTCACTTGTCAGCTTGGTCTTTTCGGATTATCTGCGTTAATGCGTAGCTGATCCGCGCTGTCAAAACTTTATTCAACCCCCTCCACCCTTAATTACGGGGGGGGGGTGGTTCTCTTTACTCCCCCGTGAACGCCGCTATTAATCAGCGATGCCTGTAACGACTGTGAACGACAATTTGGGATTAAACGCGTATTATACGCTGCGTACGTCACGTTCGGGGTGGACGGACCGCCCCCCCCCACCCCCCCTTCCCGTCGTGAGGCGCAATTAACATTTTAGTACTTGGGACTAATCGTGCCGGAGCGTCGGGGACGGACGGCCGCGGGGCCGTGTTGAGAGACCGGGTCTAAATGTCAAGTCAATTTTATTTATAACAGCTGGTATTGATACGGAGCTGCTTTATAAAAGGCCAGGGCAGAACATCAGGACGGGTAAAGGCATGGACTGAACCGGCGTCCCACTGGGTTTAACCCGAATAAAAACACGGCTCCTGAAAAACGTCTTTCTTTAGAACATATCTGTGTTTTGTGAGACTCCATTAAGGTCTAAAAAAGACGCTGCCGAAAGGATGCTGCCTAAAAGATGCCACATAAAAGACACTGCCCACAGGATGCTACTTTAAGGATGCTGCCTAAAGGATGATACCTGAAGAACACTACTTTAAGGATGCTGCCTAAAGGACGTTGCCTAAAAGGACGTTGCCTAAAAGGATACTACCTGAAGAACACTACTTTAAGGATGCTGTCTAAAGGACGCTACCTAAAGGATGCTGCCTAAAAGGTGCTGTCCACAGGATGCTGCCTAAAGACTACTTTAAGAATGCTGCCTAAAGGACGCTGCCTAAAAGACACTGCCCACAGGATGCTACTTTATGGATGCTGCCTAAAGCACTTTGCCTAAAAGGACGTTGCCTTAAAGATGCTACCTGAAGTACACTACTTTAAGGACGTTGCCTAAAAGGACGTTGCCTTAACGGATGCTACATGAAGAACACTACTTTAAGAACACTACCTAAAGGATGTTTCCTAAAGGGTGCTACCTGAAGAACACTACTTTAAGGATGCTGCCTATTAGGTGCTGTCCACAGGACGTTGCCATCAGGACGCTATATTCAATGTCTAATCAACCAGTTCAATACACACTAACACACCACCACCACCATGTCAAAACCGTATGTGTGCTGAGAAACATCCACCATGCAAATATTAATATCTGCTGCGTGGTGGTTCAGTAGGGACTCCAACAGCGTAAAGAATAGATGACTTCATGCATACATTACGTATTCTAATGAGCAATAACGGGTCCTGTTGCCTCAATGTATATTCAGCACATCTGGAGAGGATGGAGAAGAACATCTGGTGTATCCAGAGTTGAATATGCATCTCTTTTAAATACAAAAACACATGAGACACATTGAAGTGAACGCCTAAAAGGTGCTGTCCACAGGATGCTGCCTGAAGGACATTACCTGAAGAACACTACTTTAAGGATGCTGCCTAAAGGACACTACCTAAAAGACACTGCCCACAGGACGCTACTTTAAGGATGCTGCCTAAAGAATGCTACCTGAAGAACGCTACTTTAAAGATGCTGCCTAAAGGATGCTGCCTATAAGGTTCTGTCCACAGGATGCTGCCTAAAGGGCGCTACCAAAAGAACACTGCTTTAAGGATGCTGCCTACAAGGTGCTGTCCACAGGATGTTGCCTAAAATGCGCTTCCTGAAGAACACTGCTTTAAGGATGCTGCCTAAAGGACACTACCTAAAAGGATGTTGCCTGAACGGATGCTACCTAAAGAACACTACTTAAAGAATGCTACCTAAAGGATGCTGCCTAAAAGGTGCTGTCCACAGGATGCTGCCTAAAAGGCGCTACCAGAAGAACACTACTTTAAGGATGCTGCCTACAAGGTGCTGTCCACAGGATGCTGCCTAAAATGCGCTTCCTGAAGAACACTGCTTTAAGGATGCTGCCTAAAGGACACTACCTAAAAGGATGTTGCCTTAACGGATGCTACCTAAAGAACACTACTTAAAGAATGCTATCTTAAGGATGCTGCCTACAAGGTGCTGTCCACAGGATGCTGCCTAAAGGTTGCTACCACAAGAACACTACTTTAAGGATGCTGCCTACAAGGTGCTGTCAACAGGATGCTGCCTAAAGGGTGCTTCCTGAAGAACACTGCTTTAAGGATGCTGCCTAAAGGACACTACCTAAAAGGATGTTGCCTGAACGGATGCTTCCTGAAGAACACTGCTTTAAGGATGCTGCCTAAAGGACACTACCTAAAAGGATGTTGCCTGAACGGATGCTACCTAAAGAACACTACTTTAAGAATGCTACCTAAAGGATGCTGCCAACAAGGTGCTGTTCACAGGATGCTGCCTAAAGGGCGCTACCAGAAGAACACTACTTTAAGGATGCTGCCTACAAGGTGCTGTCCACAGGATGCTGCCTAAAGGGCGCTACCAGAAAAACACTACTTTAAGGATGCTGCCTATAAGGTGCTGTCCACAGGACGTTGCCATCAGGACACTCAGTGTCTAATCTCAAACCAGTCCAATACACACGCCCACCAGAAGAACCATCAGTAGGGACTCCAACAGAGTAAAGAATAGATGACTTCATGCATACATTACGTATTCTAATGAGCAACAACTGGTCCTGTTCTCTCAATGTATATTCAGCACATCTGGAGAGGATGGAGACGAACATCTGGTGTATCCAGAGTTAAATATATATCTCTTTAAAATACAAAAACACATGAGACACATTGAAGTGAACGCCGTCAGCTGTAAAACCACAGCAGAGACGTCCAGGCAGAGCGGTTCTCTGTTGGATGTCTGATCGTTACTGATGCTCTGTGATGTCACAGCCCTCACACCGCTCACTTTAACCCATCGCGACTGGCGGAGGGGATAATTAAATTAGCAGGCCTCAGAAAAAAACAAAAAACAGCTTGATTTACGGTTTGTCACGGCGGTAAAGGAGGCGGCGCACTAAAACGCAGCAGCGACCATCTCCCCGAGCCTCGTGGGTAATTGATGGGAGCCGCCGAAGAGCCGCAGAGTACCAATAAAAAGTAAACAGACCGGCGTATCGGCGTTTAAGGGGCGCCCGATGCGGCTCACGTTTGCACTGTATGCATCCCGCCGTTGCATCAGTCATATCGTCCTTCTGTGTCCAGTGCGAGTCGACGGCGGCCACGCCGGCCCGTTTCGGGTTTTTTCGTTTTTTTTTTCCCCAGTGAGTTATTACAGAAATCACTCACGGTGTAGATGGGATGGATGGGGACGATCCGTTCGGGACCGGGACAAGGGCACAGCGACCCCCCGCCCGCGGCCGAGTGAGCGAACGCTTCTGATCGCATCCATCCATGCGGCGGTGCGGACACGCTACCGCAGTAATGGAGGGAGAGACACTCTCTCCACCTCCATCAATTATCTCTCTTTTTTCGAGCCATGACGGTGCGCCGACGCCGTCGGTCCTCTGTACCCATGCCCATCCAGGGGAGAACGTTTCGGGCGCTGGGCAGATACACCCAGGACAGGACGCCAATTTATAGCTTGGCACACACTCACTCACACACACACTCTATATGGGGCAATTTGGAGAATTCCATTGACCTTGATCCTTGTTTTTGGTCTTGGGAGAGAGGAGAACAAGCTGAGAGGAGAACATGCTAACCACTAAGCCACCGTGCCGCCGCTGTGTCAATTAAACTCCGGTTATTAAATAATTAATTAGGGTGCTTTATTAGCTATGACTGCTTTGCTTGTTTGTTTCTTTTGAGGTGTCGCCTCGTTTCCTGGAGGTGTGGTCAGCGCTTCATCCTGCTGAAGCACTGCGGCTACCACGATTACAAGATGGAACCTGGATTTTTATTGGACCGGCCGTCCTGCAGGAGTTATGGTCATGTCCTGTCGCGTGTCCCTCCCGGTGTCTTCTGCATTAAAAACTACTCTCAGACCTGCAACAGTCAGAGTTCTGTCCTCTGTAACCGTGGCGTCGGCTGATCGGAACACCTACATTGTTCGTGCTGCCCTCCCTGCTCGAGGAGGATGAGACCCTCACTGAGCCTCGGTCCTCACAAGGTTTCATCCTTGAGATAACAACACAACGGGGAGTTTTTTCTTGCCACTGTCGCTTTGGTGTGCTCTTAAAGTCTTATAAAACTGTAAAGCTGCTTTGTAACGCTGTTCTATTGTAAAAAGCGCTCTATAAATAAATTACTTGAACTTCAACTTGAACCCCCCCCCCCCCACACACACACACACACACACCTCACCGCCCTAATGTCCATGTGATCTTATTAGGCACATTATCCAGAAAAGCAGACTGGCATAAATCTGAGGCCGGGTGTGTGGTGTGTGTGTGTGTGTGTGTGCGCCCCACTTTGCTGCCGGCAGATTTCGGCGCGTTCTCATCGGCATGCTGGATCCGGCTCTGGATGGAGAAGTGAGATGTCAGATTAAGCGAGGCCCTCCGACGACAGATTTCGGTGAATATTTAAAACGAGAGGGAACCTTGTTTTCATCTTCCTCTGTTTGTACACATGCGAGAGGCTGATACACCAGCAGGCATGCATAATCACGCCCACGCGCACTCTCCCCCCCTATACCCACCCCACTCCCCGCCCGCCCGCCCCTCTCTCTCTCTCTTTACTTATTCGGGAGAAAGGTGGAAACAGGCATGCATGTATTAACGTCTACCTTTTTTCACTTACGGACGCGAGAGGCGGCGAAATAACAATCGCTTTGTGAGAATTTAATACGGTTTGAAGCCGGGATCGGAGAACCTAAACGCCGGAACCCAAATCCATCGCCGTGAAAAGAAGAGAGCGTCAGCGCAAATATTCCGTGATGTAAGCAAAAGAGCGGGGGGGGGGGGCAACTGTAATTCCATCTAGAACAGCAGATGCACATCATTTCATTCAAACACTTTTCATTGTATTGGAATCATTGTACGTTTACTGAATCAGCCACACACACACACACACACACACACACATACGCACACACACACACACACACACACACACATAAGCACAACCCAGGCCACTTTATTAGATTGGCCTTTATTTAGCTGTCCCCATCCCTCACCTGTCCTCCAGAAACCTCCCCCTATGCCTTCCTCCTCTCCTCCTGTGTGGCGGCTCCATCCTCAGCGTCCTCCTGCCGGTACAACCCTCGCCCCTCCTCGTTACCATGACACCACGAATCGCACAGTGTACCTAATAAAGTGGCCGGTGACTATTATTAGTCATTATTTTTTAGTAGTATTTTAATAATATTATTATTATTAATACACTACAAACTGGGCGGCACGGTGGCTTAGTGGTTGGCATGTTCTCCTCTCAGCACTAGGGATTCCCGGTTCGAATCCCCATCTGGGTGGAGTTTCCATGTTCTCCCCGTGTCTGCATGGGTTTCCTCCAGGTTCTCCGGTTTCCTCCCACAGTCCAAAAACATGGATCAAGTTAATTGAATTCTCCAAATTGCCCCCTATAGAGTGTGTCTGTGTGAGTGTGTGCCCAGCGATGGATTGGCACCCTGTCCTGGGTCTATCTGCCCAGCGCCCGAGACGTTCTCCCCTGGATGGGCATGGGGAACCCCACCGAGACCCTAATAGAGGATAAGCGGGAGATAATGAATGAATATATGAATACACTACAAACTGGGGCGGCGCGGTGGCTTAGTGGTTGGCATGTTCTTCTCTCAGCGCTGGGGATTCCTTGTTCGAATCCCAATCTGGGTGGAGTTTGCATGTTCTCCCCGTGTGTTTCCTCCGGGTTCTCCGGTTTCCTCCCACAGTCAAAAAAACATGGATCAAGGTCAAGTGAAGTCTCCAAATTGCCCCATATAGAGTATGCTTGTGTGTGTGTGCCCAGTGATAGATTGGCACCCTGTCCTGGGTGTCCTGCCCAGTGCCCAAAACGTTCTCCCCTGTATGAGCATGGGGAACCCCCCCCAACACGACCCTAATAGAGGATAAAATGAGAGATAATGGATGGATAGATGGACACTACACACTGTCCTTCATATTGTACGTCCACAAACCGTCCGGTGGAGGAACCCGCGGCACAGCGACCGGCACCATCGCCCACCTTAATCACATTCCGCAGACGGCTAACAGAAGCGGCCGATGATTCCGGGAGACGGATTTTCCAATTTGGCGTCAGCGGAATGCGAGGTGTTGCATTCGGGCGCGTGCATTAGCGTCATGGAGAATGTGACCCCCGCAAACAAAATTGCTATCGATCCGCCGAAGCAATCATGTTAACAAGTGAGCGGTCGGAGCGGGCAGGTGGGCGAGGGCGAGCGGCGCGTGGACGCGGTGTAACGACGCGCACTCCGTTTAGCTGTCGATGCGCAATCAACACTTTGTTGAAACGCAAATTAAGACATCTTTTTCAAGGCAGTTTTCAGAAAGCCGCTCGCTCTGTGTATTACGCTGTCAAACAACACCGACCACCAACATTCACAGACTAATTATGCCTTCAATCATCCACTTATTTATTTCATTCCATTTAGCGACTTATTTTATTTTATTTTTTTTTGGTGCCGACGCGCCAAGAAAGACATTGGGAGAATTGGTACGTTCCGCCGCCGTAGCACTCGATACCCATAGGGCCCAGACCCCGACCCCCCCCCACACACACACACACCCACCGAGCCTCCCCACATGCCTCCTGCAATAGATTGCCACTCAGAACGGCCGCGTGTTCCGACATCAGGGCGATTAGAAATGTGAGGCCTGGCCCTTCTGATCTCATTAGCATTAACGGAGGTCTATAAAACGCAGGGTAATAGGTAAAGGATTAGTTGGCTTCGCTTTACGATCCAGGTTTACTGTTGGAAGCCATTAAAGATTCCGAGATGGCTACACTACGCGCCCCGATCGATACCTCAGTTCGGCCCGAGCCGCCGTTATTGCTTAGGTTGCAGTCTCCGGCCGGGGGGGCTGACGATGATAAATTCGGGCACCTGGCTGGCAGGCTAATTAAAATGTTTAGATAGGACCGAGCTGTCCGCGGCGTCCGCCGCACGCAATCCGGACCGGCCGCCGTTAAACTGCGGCTTGGTTTTAACGCGCTGGTTTGCATGACGCCTCGTCCGGACGGCGTGGCGGGTTCGGAGGGTGACGTTTGAATGATGGCTGACGCAATTAAACCTGTAGATTAACATAAACAAACCGTCTACCTTTATAAACTGTGTGTATTTTAGGGGGTTGCGAGGAGGGGGGGGGGGGAGTAGATTTTTCGGGTACTGGGCAGATTCACCCAGGACAGGGCACCGATCCATCCCTGGGCAAACTCTCACGCTCACAGATACCCACTATATGGGGGCAATTGAGAGATGGCCTTAGATCCATGTTTTTGGACTGGGACGTGGAGGAAATCAACCCAGACTGGGATTCGAACCTGGATCCCCAGTGCTGACCTCTAAGCCACCCCCTTCACACACACACACAGACACACACACACCATCTGGCCCTGTAGATTATGATAACGATCCCTACAAACCTTGTAAACATTAATTTATGCGTAATTGGTTGCACTGCGCCATCAAAATACAAACCCGCCAAAGTCAGACAGCACCTCCGCTTTACTTTTAAGAGTTCGCGGTTGGCTGCGAGCTAAAGATCGCCAAAATAAAGCCCCCTGAGTCACTTTTTGGTTATAAAGGGTAGATAAACCTCCACAGGGTCCTAAAGAGCTGGGCAAGTGGGTCAGATGTGGAAATCACAGCAACAATGTGGATTTGTATAGATAACACATACACACACACACCTCCCTGTACTGAAATGGGTTTGCCCCCTCATTCCAAAAACATGCTGATGGGTACATTAAACGTACTAATTGCCCCCGAATGGATCATTTGTAAACTACGGACATGATAGAACTTTCAGTATGAAACAACTAGGACCAGAATCTGGACTATAAAGCATCCAAAAGGCACACGCCCACACACACACACACACACACACTCACACACACATAGCTATAAACACAGCTATCATTGGTATATTTGTAAATAAAAGCTCATGGTGGTGCAATAGAGAAGAACAGGCCGCAGGCTTATTGCACACCATCATTATCAATTTAGCCACATGGTAAGTGCGCTTTTAAGTTATTACCCATGAATGACTCGCAGCGACGCATCAACAGTGCCGTAAAAACCCCGCACACGGCTCCGCAGACACCCACCTCTCTTTAATTACAGCTGCTTATTGTAGGCAGGCACTCCGGAGGGACTTTGCGGAGTTTGGAGGAACCCGCAAAGCCGCTCGGCGACACCGAGTTCCCGCTGCCCCGTTACTCTCCACCCCACACCGCCCCGCCCCACTGCGCCCCGCCCCAGCGCTCTAAAGTTTGAAGGGGTCGGAACATGCCAGCTTTAAATCTCAGAGAGCGGCCTCTGGAGAGCCTTTTTCACTTGCGTCTATTTTCGGGCTCCCGAATTCCCCATGCATGAGGGGATGGGGGTCGTGAAATATTAAAGGCATGGGTACAAACGTAAAGTGGATTGTCCCGAGACTTTAATTATACATAACCTCGCGGAGCAGTTCTTACACGCGGACGAGGCGAAAGCCCGAGAGCCGGCGGGGCGGCCGAGGCTTAGGTGGTAATTATTGACTCGGCGTTATGTGGGATAGCAAATAATCCCGGGTTTAACAAAGCCCGGCTAAAGACGCGGGACGATCGATGGCGGCGGCGTGTTTCGGACGTGTGCGTTTGATTTGTGCGGTAGCCTCGGAGAAGCCACTCGCGGTCTTGAGACGCAGGACGGAGGATGCATGTAATTAGAAAATCGATGATGGTTTAAAGGAACGGTGATGTGGGATGATGCACTCGGTGAAGAGGACTGCAAACGCTTTAATCCGGCTTAACCCCAACCGCCAAGTCGGGATGAGGACGCGGGGGTCAGCCCCAATACAGCGCCCATAGTGCAATGAGGGCAAAGGGCGTCGCTCAAGGGCTCACATCGGTTACTTCAGTAGACTCAACGTTTAGGTTAATAATTCCACACTCTAACCACTAAGCAGCCACCCCCACCCCACCCCCACCCCTCACAAACTCTCCTTTAATCACCAGTTTAAGGCATTTCATTCGCTCCCACTCTCACCTGGCCATGTATTTCGGGCAGCTGCATGCCTCCAAACAGTTCCCCAACCAGGGGAGAAGGTTTCGGGCGCTGGGCAGATACCCAGGACAGGGGGGCAATCTATCACTGTGTACACTTACACACACACTCTATATGGGGCAATTTGGAGAATTCACTTAACCATGATCCATGTTTATGGACTGTGGGAGGAAACCGGAGAACCCGGAGGAAACCCACGCGGACACGGGGAGAACGTGGAAACTCCACCCAGATTGGGATTCGAACCGGGAATCCCTAGCGCTGAGAGGAGAACTAAGCCACCGTGCCGATCTCATACAGAAAGTCTTCCCAGAATAATAAAGGAAGCAGGAGGAGGAGGTGGCGCTCTTAAATCACTGTATGTCTGGATATTTTAGGTGGTTGCTGTATTTATACCTCCTTTCACGTTGGTTTAATATATTCCGCAGCTCTTCAGATTTGGGTGACCTCTTTAGATATGACAGACAGCTTCTTCAAGTTCGAGTCAGTAAACAAGACGGTAGAGCGAAACGAGATGAAGTCTGCGGCGTGGCTCCGCTTTCATCGGGGGGGGGAGGGGGGGTTATTATTGATCCCACATCGGCTGCATACCAAAACGCTCGGAGCCTGGAGGCAGGAAGATACAACGGACCGATCAGAGAGAGACGCCGGCCGGCAATAAACACCAAAATGAAACGCCACCGGAACGGTCCTTTCCATTCACTGTACCGCCAAGTCAGAGGCAGAGTGAAGCTGAGGGGCAGTTACTACTCGCCAAATAACGACCAAATAAACCCCCCCACACGCCAACACACCATACGGACAAAAGTACTGGGACGCCGACATATTTTACCCACTTTGATAGGGCAGTTGTAGGCTTATGGTGCAGTCGTAGACTTGTGGGGCAGTCGTAGACTTGTGGGGCAGTCGTAGACTTGTGTTGCAGTCATAGGTTTGTGGGGCAGAAATAGGCTTGTGTCGTAGGCTTGAGGGGCAGTCGCAGGGTTGTGTCGTAGGCTTGAGGGGCAGTCGCAGGGTTGTGTCGTAGGCTTGAGGGGCAGTCGCAGGGTTGTGTCGTAGGCTTGAGGGGCAGTCGCAGGCTTGTGTCATAGCCTTGTGGGGCAGATGTAGGTTTGTGTTGTAGGCTTGAGGGGCAGTCGCAGGGTTGTGTCGTAGACTTGTGCGGCAGTCAAAGACTTATGTCTTAGGCTTGTGGGGCAGTCGTGGACTTGTGGGGCAGTCTTAGGCTTGTGTCGTAGGCTTGTGGGGCAGTCGTAGACTTGTGTGGCAGTCACAGACTTGTGGGGCAATCGTAGGCTTGTGGGTCATAGGATTGCGGGACAGCCGTAGGCTTATAGGGCAGTTATAGACTTGTGGGGCAATCGTAGGCTTGTGGGTCATAGGATTGCGGGACAGCCGTAGGCTTGTAGGGCAGTTATAGACTTGTAGGGAAGTTGTAGACTTGTGGGGCAGTCGTAGGCTTGTGGGTCATAGGATTGCGGGACAGCCGTAGGCTTGTAGGGCAGTTATAGACTTGTAGGGAAGTTGTAGACTTGTGGGGCAGTCGTAGGCTTGTGGGGCAGTCGTAGGCTTGTGGGGCAGTCGTAGGCTTGTGTCGAAAGCTTATGGGGCACAGTAGTACAAAATAGATCCCCATCACTCATTACTTATCTATATGGTGGGCGGAGCTTATAAATTGACTGATAGCTAAAAACCATGGTGCTGTATTTTAGAATCTTTGGGAAAAGCACCGTTCAGCATTAAATGCATGAAAACGAAGGTCCGTTGTCTGGGCGCTGGTGACGAACAGGTCCGCCGCTGGTGTGATGACGGATGATGATGAATGGCGAGCACGACTAATAGTGAACGCACCAAATAAATGGGTTTTAATTAAACCATTACATTTATTTTTTAGGAACATTCATCAAGCCGGTTGCATATTTGGCAACCCATTTATCAAAGGTTTTCATACACGTCATCCATCCACAACTCCACCTGAATGCACAGGCTGCAACCATTAAAAACCCCGTTAACATGGAAACGCCCCCGAGAGGAACCACGGAGTTCCTCTACAGCGCTGTGTGTTGGAGATTTAAATGGGCCGAGGAGGACGGAGGTGCCCGACAAGCCCATTTACCGACAAGCGGTAATTTGGGGGGGACGAGACCTCCCGGACAGCGGGACAAAGCTAGAACACTGACAGCATCCTCCATAACCAGCAGTGGGTCTGCACTAGGATCTCAGAGAGAGAGAGAGAGAAAGAGAGAG
>JAFMOD010000766.1:1681561-1693288 GCA_019802435.1 Corydoras maculifer
CCGCCGCTCGTTTAGACGCCGAGATCGGGGAAACGGCACAACGGAGGGCGCGTGGAAACACCGGCTCCTACCTTGGAGAACAGCTGCTGCAATCGCGGATAAAAGTAGAAGGCTTGCGAGAGCTCCGCTGGCCGTGTTCGCCATGTTGGACACCTGCTTCTTCTTTACTAACGCCGCTGTGAGTTTGGTGCCTCTTCACCTAAAGCGAGAGAGAGGGGGGAGAGAGAGAGAGAGAGAGAGAGAGAGAGAAAGAGAGAGGGAGAGAGAGAGAGAGAGAAAGAGAGAGGGAGAGAGAGGGAGGGAACATCAGATTCACATTCACAACAATCCACGTTTCCGACTGAAGCTGCAAGAACTCCAATCACTGATTCAGAGAGAGAGCTTATTATTATTATAATCATCATCATCATCATCATCATCATCATTATTATTATTATTATTACGTTATTTAAAGTGTGAATCCCTGCACAGCTAAAGATAGTAGAGCGGTTCTAATCGTGCTGTAAACTGTTATGTATATTATATTATTATATAGTGTTTTGTATTTATTATATTGTTATGTATATTATATTATTATATAGTGATTTGTATTTATTATATTGTTATGTATATTATATTAGGATGTTTTTTATTGTCCGCAGTCCGCAGCTCGGGGTTTAATCTGAGACGCGCGCCACAGTCAGAAACGCCAAATCAGCGACTCGCTCGACTGAACCGACTCCGCAGAACCTACCTGTTTGAATATGCGATTCACCTGAAGGTTTGATTCATTTACCGCACAACAACAAACAAAACGCTCTAAAACACAATTGAACGCGAAAAAATATATAAATAAATATAAAATATATATAAACGTCTATTTAAATACACAGAAATAGCTATTTAACTCCATATATATTAGCCACAGGTTCAGAATGCAAATTTTATCCCTAAATCCCGATTTTATCCCTAAAGTTCGTGTTTTCTTTAAAAGTGCATGTTCACATGTTTGCAACTGATAATAAATCATACTTTGTTGTAGTCGAAGCCGACGCAGCTCGTCGCGTTGGTCTGTGCGTTTGTAAGGAATCGTTTGAATGAACAAACTCGCTCGGTTCGTGCTGTTTGACCGCAGGCGGGTGAGCTAGTGATTCACTAGTGACAGATTGATTCAATACAAAATGATTCGTTTTGGCCGTTTGATTCATCTACCTGCATACATTAGACATCAGAGCGGAGCAAGAAGGGGGCGTGTCCTAACGTTCTCCGTTTGTCCAAGCGTGCTACTATATAAACAATATATATAGTTTTATTATGTATAATGTTTATAGCCCAATGCTATTTTATTTATATTCTCTTAGCTTAATGGCTATAATAAAAATAATAATATTGGTTTGTGCGTTTCTCTTTGCTTTGCATTTTATATATAAATCATTTTATTTTAAAGTTGTTTGAATAATGGAAATCTATGATATCAGTTTATTAAATCACGCATGTCAGCGTTATTACTGTATATTATTTGATGTCCGAATCATGCATTTAAATAAAAATGTCACTAAAACGATGAGTTTATTTATTATGTATCTGCGCATTATCGCACTCGTTCGCTTTTATTATCAGCTAAAGATAAAATGCCGATACGTTTTGTTTATTTTCATTAATTACACGATCATTTTCCCCATAAGAACGAGAAAACCCGTCAGTGCCAGCTAATTAAAGACAGTTTAATAATAACTTTAATCACACGGAACATGGAACGTCGTTACCCTTGAATTTTATTAGACCAAAATCAATAAAACATAAATCGTGAATCGCTTGGTTTGAGAGTTGTTCAAAGGAGCCGATTCCATTCGAACTCTGCCCGTATTTCAATAGAACGAGCGCTCCCTGTGGTGAGGTTTAGTCACTGCAGCTCTCTGTGTCCATAAGCGGATGCGGCATGTGAGGCACAACACGCTTTAATTCAGAAGCTTCTACACGAGGATTGGTCGGATTAGGTCATGTGACGATTGAAATTTGGGATTTTATACATTTATCTTGTTATTTATGTCGTATTGTTATTACAAATATCTGAAAAAAAAACAAACCATAAAATTAGCAGGATGTCTGAACGAATGGTGCTTTCTGTCAAGATTAAAATAGAAATCAAACGTTAGGACACGCCCCCTTTGTGCGCCACTTATTGTCCATTTACTTACTGTACTGATGGACTTTGTAGTTCTACAATTACAGACTGTAGTTCATCTGTTTGTGTTCTACAGTCCATGCTGTGTATTTTAATGATCAGAACACCAATAGCACCACCACAGAGCAGGGATTATGTGGTGGGTGCATTATTCCTATCCCAGCAGTGTCACTGAGGTGTTTAAATGAAACTACAGCAGCACTGCTGCACTAACCCCCCCCTCACCACATCAGTATCACTGCAGAACTGACAATAAACAATCCACCACCCAAATGATACCTGTTCTATGATGGTGCTGACCAACAGAGATCAGAGAACCAACGGGGGACGAACAAAAACGAAGGATGTCTCATCTGTATTATCATGTTGACTTTCTAAATGAATTAATTAGGCACTTCTTTTATTTGAAATTGACTTGCGGTCTGAGGCGCCGTTGCAAATTGATAAGGTAACGCAGGTAGCTGAACCCACAGAGGCTCATTATGTGAACCCACTGCGGTGACTCACGGGGGAAATTGCTTCGACCGTCTCGAGATGAAGAGAAATGAAAGCTAAACTGGCCATGTGATCAGTTCCACTTAAAGATGGACTTTGTAGTTCCACAATCACATTCTGTTGCCCATCTGTTTGTGTTCTGCAGTACATACTGTGTACTGTGTCCTAATGCACAGAACCCCAAAAGTACCCCCACAGAGCCCGGTGCATTACTCCTATCCCAGCAGTATTAAATCAGTGTGACCTCTGACGGGAAACGTGTTTGTGTCTGCCCTGTGATGGATGGGTGACCTGTCTGGGGGTGTGTCCCTGCCTATTATGCTATGAACATTGGGATTGGCTCCAGCACACACACACACACACACACACACACACACACACACACACACACACACAAACTCAGGGTAAGTGGATTAAAAAATAAATGAACGTATGATTGAAGGCTGCTGTGTTTTTTTTAAAGTCAGCTCACTTTAGTGAATAACATCCCGGTCGTCCGCATTTGCATCGATGGAAGTCAAACGGCCGGATTTGCGTGAAATATAATAAACTCGGATTTTAAAATTAAGACATTACATTTACATTTGGTCATTTACTGGACGCTTTTATCCAAAGCGACTTACAAGCTGAGCACAGGGTTCATCACAACATCCCTGGAGCAATGAGGGTTAAGGGTCTTGCTCAAGGACCCACACTGGTAACTTCAGTGGACCTGGGATTTGAACCCCCAACCTTCAGATTGATAGCCCAACGCCCTGACCGCTGAGCTACCGCGCCCTCCTACCGTTTCACTTCCAACGTCTCTGAAATTAAATGAACTCCTACACTCGAAATACTGTGGAAATATTCCTCAAGCCCTCTCTCAGGGGAGAACGTTTCAGGCGCCGTGCAGATACACCCAGGAGAGAGCTCCAATCCAACCTGGGATTTGAACCCACAACCTTCAGATTACCCATAACACCATAACTATTGAGCTACCATACTCTCTGGAAGGAAACTAGAGTACGCGGAGTAAACCCACTCAGGAACAGGTACGGGGAGGACATGCAGTCTACACACAGAGAGAACGCCAACTAGGACTCGAACCCGGGACCTTGTCACGGTGAGACTAAAGCGCTAACCGCTGCACCCCTGCGCTGCCTGTACGAACGGGAGAGATGCCAAGTTCGGTTGGACACCATGATTCATTCCACTCAGGAGCCTATCCCGTCACCGACAAGATGATTTCATGAAGTCCTGCGTCCGGTTCATATTAACCCCTCTCTCGGCCTTATCCGCGGATAATCTGCCAGCGCTGCACTTCTGTAATCCAGCTCACGGCGGCGGCGATGTACAGATGTAATGTGTTCTTTAATCTCACGTGTCCCTGGATTACATGCCCATCAAAGAGCATTAGCATGTTATTTATTTCAAATTCTATCAAATCAGAGAGGATTTTGGAATAAAGCCACGCTCCCACACTGTAACACCGGGCGCATCGCAGAGCTGTGAAACAGATCTGCAGCTGACATTTCACGTGGGCGTCCAAACAATTATTATTGAGAAGATCGAAGTATTTGTTGGAATCTGTTATGTGTGTGTGACCTTTGCTTGATGTGTATTTAAATGGCAGATGCTTTTTTTTTTTTTTTTTAAGCAACACGTCTGCAGCTGAGGCAGAATCAAAGCCAGGTGTGGAGTTGATCGTGCACTTGAATCATCGCCTTCTTCTTTATTTATTTCTTTCTTCGTGATCTAAGTAGGACAGCATGCAGTGGTATTGTATAACTGGGGTGTTTAATGATGTTCCGCTCTTTAGGGGCAGGGGCACGTGGGCTAAAAACACGTTATTAACTCACCCGATCCACATGGCAGCAAACTGGAGCTACAGAGGTAAGATCAAGTGCACGTGGGGAGAACATGCAAATCCACATGGTATGTAACCGTGCACTGCATGTTGCGAGAGGCAACTTAAACCTTTTTGTTTTTTTTAAACTCCACTTATGTGTAAATTATGGTTCTATTATGGAGTGGTTAACACGTCTGTCTCTCAGCGCTGGGTGGTTTGCATGTTCTCCCTATGTCCATTCTCTCTGTGTTCTCCACTTTCCTCTCCACAGTCCTAAAACATGAATCTTAGGTGAACTGGCTGCTCTAAATTGCCTGTGTGCGTGAGTGTGTGCCCCGCGATAGACTGGCGCCCTGTCCTGGGTGTATCTGCCCAGCTCCCCAAAAGGTTCTCCCCTGGATGGGCATGAGAGAACGCCCCCCTGTGGCTCAGTAGAGGATTATGAAGAAGATGATGAGATTGTATTGGACACTCTGGATGAGTTTGGATGTAGGTTGTCCCCAAAGGCTCTGAAGAAAAGTCAAGATAAAGCAGATCAGGGTGGAACCACCAGGACGATGGGGCGACAGGGTAACGTCCAGAAGAAAAGGTCAGGATGAGTCTGGTGACATTTTGGATGCGAGATTTCTTTTAGGAAAGAGTTCAAATGGGAGACAAAACCAAAAAAAAGATTAAGATTTAGCTCAACCTGAGTTTACTGAGAGCTAACCGTGAGCCTGAATGATGAGTTATACCTTTATACACTGCATTACATACAACTGGGAGGTTAATGTGTGTGTGTGTGTGTGTGTGTGTGTGTGTGAGAGAGAGAGAGAGAGAGAGAGCGAGAGCGACTTGACTTGTGGCCACAATCTGTGCTCACAAAGCTGTGGATAATCACACAAACTGTGACCTGGACCGGCCACTAAATATACAGAATAAGCTGATTGGATATGGTGCGATTGATCAAACACATCGCCGTCAAAGCCCTCAGGACCGAAACGGACAGCAGGTTCGGCAACCAAGATACATATTAGTGTCAAATAACGTTCCTCTGACAACGAAGCAGTAAACGCCACGAAGGACCCTGAACATCAGCGGGGCAAGAAATGTCCAGAACCTTTACAGTAACATCAAAGGTTGCCCCCATTTTCCTCCATACAGACCGTAGAGATGGACTTTTTTAATGACAGACTGAAGTCCATGTGTCCTCTGTTGGTTCTCTGTTTGTCTCTCGATTGGTCAGAACCATCACAGAACAGGTATCATTTGGGTGAGTCACATAATGAGTCACTGTGGGCTCAGCTACCTGCGTTACCTTATCAATTTGCAGTCATTCATTCATTCATTATCTTCCGCTTTATCCTAAATTAGGGTCCCCATGCCCATCCAGGGGAGAACGTTTCGGGCGCTGGGCAGATACACCCAGGACAGGACGCCAATCCATCGCTGGGCACACACTCACTCACACAGACACACTCTATAGGGGGCAATTTGGAGAACTCAATTGACTTGATCCATGTTGTTGGACTGTGGGAGGAAACCAGAGAACCCGGAGGAAACCCACATGGACACGGGGAGAACATGGAAACTCCACCCAGATTGGGATTCGAACTGGGAATCCCTAGCGCTGAGAGGAGAACATGCTAAACCACTAAGCCACCATGCCGCCGTCTGGATTCATAGAACTACAAAATCCAAGATAACATGGACAATGGATGGACAATGGATGGAGCCCAAAGGGGGGGCGTGGCCTAGCTTTGCAGTCAGCACACCTCTCAAAGGTCCATGATGGATTTTGCAGAAACCCGAATTAAATCCCACAAATCCCACACACACACACACACACACACACACACACACACACCCCTCATTAAAACGGGTCCCGTGGTCCTCGCACCTCGGCACTCGGGCCCGGCGTCTTACGCGGTGCAGTGAAACGAGGACTAAAATAACGCCACCTTTCTACATCTCTGTGTCACTTTTGCTAAATGGCGGCGCGGGGCCGCACATCACGGTTCATCCATAATTAAAACAACACCTTTGTATTTTTATTTCCAACGAGACAGCTTATTAAATTCAAATGGATGCCTAAAAATAAGCATAAGTACCTGTGCTTATGAATTATACACCCACGGCCATTTCTCATCGTACAACATTAAAAGCAAATTGTCCCCGGTCCCGCTTTTCAGTAGTTTTAATCTGAGTTAATCAGGTGCGTTTATCTCCGTTGCCTGCAGCAAACATGCAAACAGATTTGACTTATTTATCCAACGTGTTCGCAGCAAACATGCAAACAGACCTCATTTATTTATTCATTATCATAAAGAGCGGCTCACCCGGCCGCACGGCCTCGTTCCGGATAACGAGCTCGCCGGACGGACGGACGGACGTTACCGCGCCCAAATCAATCCCCCACTTCTGCTAACTTTTCCTCAGCTTGCCGCGTCTCCATGTTATTTATTAATCTCTGCATCGCAAATTATGTTTTTTTCCCTCCTGTTACCAAATAAAACATCTTTATTTTCAGGACTCCACACTTTGACTCTTCGTATTTAACAAACCTGTTAAAAAAATTTTTTCAATTAAATTTTTTCATAGGCGGCTTAGTGGTTTAGCATGTTCTCCTCTCAGCACTAGGGATTCCCGGTTCGAATCCCCATCTGGGTGGAGTTTCCATGTTCTCTCCGTGTCTGCGTGGGTTTTCTCCGGGTTCTCCAGTTTCCTTCCACAGTCCAAAAACATGGATCAAGTCAATTGAGTTCTCCAAATTGCCCCATATAGAGTGTGTATGTGTGTGTAAGTGTGTGCCCAGCGATAGATTGGCGCCCTGTCCTGGGTGTATCTGCTCTGAATGGGAATGGGGAACCCCCCCACCACCCCCCACGACCCTAATAGAGGATAAAGCGGAAGATAATGAATGAATGAATGAATAAATGAATTTTTTCATTGGAGGAATATTAGCAGTAGGTGGCGCAGTTTCCATGTTCTCCCCGTGTCCGCGTGGGTTTCCTCCGGGTTCTCTGCTTTCCTCTCACAGTCCAAAAACATGGATCAAGTTAATTGAGTTCTCCAAACTGCCCCATATAGAGTGTGAGGGTGTGAGTGAGTGAGTGTGTGGCGCCCTGTCCTGGGTGTATCTGCCCAGCGCCCAAAACGTTCTCTCCTGGATGGGCATGGGGAACACCCCCCCCCCTTCGCGACCCTAATAGAGAATAAAGTGGAAGATAATGAATGGATGGATGGATGAGTAATCCGAAAGGTACTAAACCAGGCCATGTGGTGCCAACAATCACGCCACAGTTAAAATGGCAACGTGTGTATGTGAAGATCCCGGCGGAATAACACACTTGGGGTCAAAGCAGTGGTCCTTAAATTAGAAATCAGAATTTCCACTGAATCAAATCCGCATGAAGCGATTTGTCTAAATGCTGGTGGGCCCGCCCTCGAGGCCCGTTTATACATCCGGGGTTGTGAGTGCGCTCAGCCCGGCTCAGCCGGCCCGGCGGCGCAGATGGAGAAAATATCAAAAATTTAGGAGGCCTATTCGCAGCACGCCCGTCCTCATAAATCAGCGCATCCCGCTCGGATTGGAATCTGCACAGGAAGTTGATTTGAGACGCGTTTATCCCGGCTGCACATCCATTTCCACTTTCAAATGCCCCCGCGGCGCGGGGAACGAACACGGCGCGCGGAACTGACAGCTGTCGTTTAAAGAACTCTCGCATCCGCCGCTCGTGTCACCAAAACCGGGGGTAAGGTGGAGGCGAAAGGCAGGAATCAGGAGGAGGGCGGATGAAAGCGGATCAGGATGCCGAAACGCGATGTGAGGACGCCAAATACACGACATCCAGACTGCACACCAACGGTCCGGTCATTTCATTCATTCATCCAATATCTTTCGCTTTGTCCTATATAAGGGACGCGGGGGGTTTCCCCATGCCCATCCAGGGGAGAACGTTTCGGGGGCTGGACAGATACAGGACAGGGCTGGGCAGGACAGGGCGCCAATATATCTTTGGGCCCACACTCACTCACACATAAACACTCTATATGGGGCAATTTGGAGAACTCAATTGACTTGATCCATGTTTTCGGACAGTGGGTGGAAACCGGGGAACCCGGAGGAAACCCACGCGGACCCAGTAGGGGATTCGAACCGGGAATCCCTAGTGCTGAGAGGCGAACGTGCTAAACCACTAAGCCACTGTGCCGTCAACGGTCCGGTTATCAACACCGAAACCATTCATTCATTATTTTCTACTTTATCCTCTATTAGGGTCGCGGGGGGGTTTCCCATGCCCATCCAGGGGAGAACGTTTCGGGCGCTGGGCAGATAGACCCAGGACAGGGCGCCAATATATCTCTGGGCACACACTCACTCACACAGACACACTCTATATGGGGCAATTTGGAGAACTCAGTTGACTTGATCCATGTTTTTGGACTGTGGAAGAAAACCAGAGAACCCGGAGGAAACCCACGCGGACACGGGGAGGACATGGAAACTCCACCCAGATGGGGATTCGAACCGGGAATCCCTAGCGCTGACCACCGTGGCCACCGTGGCCACCGTGCCGCCAACGGTCCATTTATTAACACCGAAACCATTTATTATAAAACCCTCCAGTCATTAGTCCAGACGGCGGGGTTATTGATGCTGCGAGGCTGTTAATGAGGATGCAATGGCAGGTTATTTAATAAAGACTGCAAAGCTTCTCAAAGAGTCGGCGTCGGGGCGGAGCGCCCCATCACGGCTCTGACGGCGAGCCGGCCTCCATTCCGTGCATGCCAGCGCTCTGCCGGACCTCGTTAGGCAGCCCTCACGCAGCACGGCCCGTATCCGGTTAATGCTCGGCAACCTCCTCGGTAACCGGGGGTTCAGAGCCACTGAGGTGAGTCCCTATTGTTTTCCGGAGCTTAGTGGCGCGGGTCATTCCGGATCTTGTGAACGGGTTCGATAAGCCGTCCACCATTATTCTGTGGTATTCCTATTAGTGACTGTACGGGTTTGCTTGTTAGCTCGTTTAATAGAAACTGCTGAATGGTGGCATTAATTAACTTCATTTATCCTCTCGCTCGCGTGTTCGCGCCTAAGCGCCTCGCCTCTGTATGTATCTTTTCAGGCCCAGGCCTCATTAGCCGAACTGTTTGTCCAAGCAATAATTTCTGCTTATAAATTGGCAGACTCGTCTTTAAGTCATTTAAGATATTTCGAACCTGTACCCGCCGGCAATTACCGCAGGTCTGTGGAGCGTGCGCTACCTACTTTCACCTCGGCCTCCGGAGTGGCGGCCAGATTCCTTATGTCGGGACCGCGGTGCAGTGAACGGGGCGTATTGTAATAACAACAGCACACAGGGGGCGGCGTGGAGCGGGTCGCCTTCGGTTATGATCCGTGAATTAAGGAAAATGGGACAATGGGAAAATTTTGAGCATTTAAGAGCCGCCAATTCACCTTGAATCCATGGTTGTGGACTGTGGGAGGAAACCCATGTGTGCATGGGGAGGACATGGAGACTCCACCCAGGTTTTTTATTAACACATTGTCCCACGTGTTCAGAAGATCCATCCATTATCTTCTGCTTTGTCCTCTACTAGGGTCGCGGGGGAAGGGGGGGGTTCCAGGGGAGAACGTTTCGGGCGCTGGGCAGTTTCACCCAGGACAGGACACACTCACACAGACCCACTCTATATGGGGCAATTGGGAGAATTCAATTGACCTTGATCCATGTTTTTGGACTGGAGGAAACCCACGCAGACACGAAGGGAACATGGAAACTCCACCCAGATTGGGATTCGAACCGGGAATCCCTAGCGCTGAGAGGAGAACATGCTAAACACCAAGCCGTGCCGCCCATTCAGAAGATATCCGGTGATAAATAAGTTGCAGAGCGGAGCTGAGCTTCCACGCCGGCTGACCCACTGTCTCGAGAGGCGAGTAGTTCACGGTCTGTTCTTGTAGTGTGCAGTTGTGGGGTGAAGCCGAGGGCAGGGCACTGTCATTATGACGGGTGGGGGGGGGGTGAGGGGGGTGTCATCCACGTGTCAGCTCCACTGAGAGCAAATCCTTTATTATTAAACACACGGCGTGGCGGGAATACAGAGCAGTAAACGTCCCGCGTTTGGAAAAGAGAACCACACGGACCCCTGGAGGTGGAACCACATGGAGGCGGAGGGTTCAAACCACGTGTAGATGGCCGAGCGTGCCTCCTCCCGACATCGGCGTCCTGCGAATCGTTCTTTCAAAAAGCTTTTAACCACGGGACGGATACGCCACTCCATCCCGACCCCGGCTGTGATGAAAACACAAGGGCGCCTGTTCCGTCAACGACTCGTTGACTTTGGCCCTCGTTGGACGTCGCAGGTTGGACACCTTGGCGATATTAATAAATCTTGCATCCATTAAAACGTGACATCATCACCTCCATCCGCCGAAGAGCAGGGCGCTGAACGGGGATCAGGTCCAGAGACATGGGTTTGAATTAATGCTGCTGCAGAATGTCTCGTCCATGAGGACGGCCTCCGATATTTCACTCAAACGCAAACGTGTGTGTCTTATCCCTGCAGTCGTGTCTGATCCTTGGCCCAGTTACACTTTCTATTTAAATTTCTATTTCTAGTTCTATTTATTACATATACAGGTCAGAAACCTAAAATTAATAACAAACAAGAACATAACTATAACTAATCATTCATCCATCCATCATCTTCTGCTTTATCCTCTATTAGGGTCGTGGGGGTGGGGGGGGGGGTTCCACATGCCCATCCAGGGGAGAACATTTCGGGCGCTGGGCAGATTCACCCAGGACAGGACACCAATCTATCATAGGGTCCACACTGACTGTCACACAATCACACTCTATATGGGGCAATTTGGAGAACTCAATTGAACTTGATCCATGTTTTTGGACTGTTAGAGGAAAGCAGAGAACCCGGAGGAAACCCACGCAGACACGGGGAGAACATGGAAACTCCACCCAGATGGGGATTCAAACCAGGAATCCCTAGCGCTGAGAGGAGAACATACCAATCATCAAGCCACCGTGACTCCAGCAGAGGATCATGTGGAAGATGATGGATGGATGGATTCATTCATTCATTCATCATCTTCTGCTTTATCCTCTATTAGGGTCGTGGGGGGGGGGGGGTTCCCCATGCCCATCCAGGGGAGAACGTTTCGGGCACTGGGCAGATACACCCAGGACAGAGTGCCAATCTATCACTGGGCACACACTCACTCACACAGACACACTCTATA
>JAFMOD010000766.1:1716177-1749598 GCA_019802435.1 Corydoras maculifer
GAAATGTTCTGCCCTGGATAGGCATGGGGAACCTGGGTGGACTTTCCACGTTCTTCATTCAAGGTGAATCAGCTGCTCCAAATTGCATTATCCTATTTGCCCCTATATAGCATGTGCATGTGTCTGTGTAAGTGAGTCCAGCCATGGATTGGCACCCTGTCCTGGGTGTATCTGCCCAACGCTCGAAATGTTCTGCCCTGGATAGGCATGGGGAACCTGGGTGGACTTTCCATGTTCTTTATTCAAGGTGAATCAGCTGCTCCAAATTGCATTATCCTATTTGCCCCTATATAGCATGTGCATGTGTCTGTGTAAGTGAGTCCAGCCATGGATTGGCACCCTGTCCTGGGTGTATCTGCCCAACGCTCGAAATGTTCTGCCCTGGATAGGCATGGGGAACCCGTCTGTCCGACCGTCCGTCCGTCCGTCTATTGGACTCAATGTGCTGCTCCATGTTCGTTTGAATGGAGAACCCACAGTATGGTGCAGAATATGGATCTGCGTTTTCCTCACAAATGCAGTGTCTTTTAGAGATGTACCCAGACACACCTTATTAGGAGACGGCCACGCCCATCGGGGAGCTACATTCACACGCAGGGTTGCTATTTAAATGGAGGAAGACATGGTAATGGACTTACGACGGGGTGTGAGCGTGGTGAGGCAGCGTGTGCGGGGCGTGAGGCAGGACCCTGGGCATTTGGATTGGTCCAGCTGTTTCCTGTTGGTGGATGAATGAGTGCGAGATGAAGCTCATAACGAACAGAGAGAAAGACGTGAGCGATTATGATGTCTGTTTCAATACGAGACCCATCATTAGAGCATCTAAAAGAGAGGAACTGATGGAGGATCTCTTTGCTCTGCTGGCGTGTTCTGTTCATAGCCAGAGGCTTCTTCTATTCTCTGGATCGCACTGCTCTTATGAGCACCGTAATCACAGCACATCCAGCCGTCAATCTCCAGCATTCAGCACCAACTCCACATACAGGAAGAGGAATTTTTATGATAATGAACCCAGCCACTTTTTTTTATTTTTTTTATGTATACAACCAATTATGCTCTTGCTTCTGGCAGTGAATTTGTGCTCTTTGAGCGCTCACATATTCTTTGGACAGGCTGATCAAAGTTTCATCTTGCCCGTGGTATTGCCTAACAATGTATTGATCAGTGCCCCTTCAGATTTAAAATATTGATACAAAAGAAGCGTTGTGAGGGCAAATTGAAAATAAAATATACATTAGGCGTATTGACAGGTCATCATTAATGCAAAGAGGAAGAGGTCAGCGCAGCGAGCCGGTGTTTTATTAAAAGATAATGGAATCAGCAAATACAATCCAGAATTCTAATGAAGAACGCAAAAGTTTCTGTATCAGACATGAGAGACTGATGGATGGAAGGATGAATATATGGATGGATATCTGGGTGGATGGATGAATATATGGATGAAAAGAGGGATGGATGAATACTGTATATGGATGGATATCTGAGTGGATGGATGGGTGGATATATATGGGTGGATGGATGATTAGATGAATATATGGGTGGATGGATGGATGGATGGGTGAATATATGGGGTGATGGATGAATATATGGATGGATATCTGGGTGGATGGATGGCTGGATATATATGGGTGAATGAGTGGATAAATATATAGGTGAATGGATGAATGAATATATGGGTGAATGGATGAATGAATATATGGGTGAATGGATGGATGAATATATGGATGAATATATGGGTGAATGGATGGATGAATATATGGATGAATATATGGGTGAATGGATGGATGAATATATGGATGAATATATGGGTGAATGGATGGATGAATATATGGATGAATATATGGGTGGATGGATGAATCAATATATGGATGGATATCTGAGCGGATGGAGGGATGAGTGGATAAATATATGGGTGAATGGTTGAATGGATAAATATATGGGTGGATGAGTGGATAAATATATGGATGAACATGTCGGATGGATGGATGGATGTGGGCAATAACAGGACAGGTGGACAGATGGATGGGTGAATAGGTGGCAGAATGGATGGATGAAGAACAAGGAGATGACAAAGAACCTACAAATTAAAGGATGTATGGATACATGAATGGATGGATGGATGAACGAGGGCCGTTCAGAGGTGGAGGATTTGGGTTTTCAATGTAGATGAGTGTTAATGTAAATCCACATGGCGTTGGTGACACTGGTGCGTAATGAGTCACGGTGCCCCTACAGCCACCTTTGCGTGTTAAGAAAATGAAGTGACCTCCTCCGGCGTGTGAGAGCCCGGTGACCTCGCAGGTCACATGATCAAACGTAAAGGAAGGTCTCGGTCCGCAGCAGTCCGTCGGCCTGGAGATCTGCCACACGCCGTAAGAGCCACTGGATTCATTGGCACCGATCTTTGGCATGTTTTCTATTGTTAGCACAAACTAATTGAAAATATTGACCCTCTCTGTGACGTTCCAGAAGCTCGCAGCACCGACTCAGCACGGTCCCACGCCATCATAAAATACATAACCATCCTGACATTGGGGTGGAGGGCTTTACTGCCCCGCGGTCAGAGGAAGGCTTGGAACGGACTTCAGTGCAGCAACGGATAGCAGGTTTATGTTCTGAATCACCACCATAATAATAATAATAATAATAATAATAATAATAATAATAATAATAATAATAATAATAATAATAATAATTCATTCATTATCTTCCGCTTTATCCTATGTTAGGGTCGCGGGGGGGTTCCCCATGCCCATCCAGGGGAGAACGTTTCGGGCGCTGGGCAGATAGACCCAGGACAGGGCACCAATCTATCGCTGGGCACACACTCACTCACACAGACACACTCTATATGGGGCAATTTGGAGAACTCAATTGACTTGTTCCATGTTTTTGGACTGTGGGAGGAAACCGGAGAACCCGGAGGAAACCCACGCGGACACGGGGAGAACATGGAAACTCCACCCAGATTGGGATTCGAACCAGGAATCCCTAGTGCTGAGAGGAGAATGTGCCACTAAACCACTAAGCCACCGTGCTGCCTATGTGCGTGTGTATATATATATATATAGGGCGGCACGGTGGCTTAGTGGTTTAGCATGTTCTCCTTTCAGCACTAGGGATTCCCGGTTCGAATCCCAATCTGGGTGGAGTTTCCATGTTCTCCCCGTGTCTGCGTGGGTTTCCTCCGGGTTCTCCGGTTTCCTCCCACCGTCCAAAAACATGGAACAAGTTAATTGAATTCTCCAAATTGCCCCCTATAGAGTGTGTCTGTGTGAGTGAGTGTGTGCCCAGCGATGGATGGGCGCCCTGTCCTGAGTCTATCTGCCCAGCGCCCGAGACGTTCTCCCCTGGATGGGCATGGGGAACCCCACCGCGACCCTAATAGAGGATAAGCAGGAGATAATGAATGAATGAATATATGAATATATATATATATACATACACACACACACCATATATAAGACTTTTGTAAATCAGTATGGAACCCATAACCTATTGATTTGAAGTTTTATTGTTATCTTTCTAAATGAAATAGAACTTTAGTATTATTTTTAATAACGCTGTGTGTTTCAGGTTGAACTGTAAACCGTGTCTTTCGATCGGAGCTGATTACTCTGAGCCCGGTCTCCCTAACAATCTGTATAATAAGCCTCAGCCTTCCAAGTGTTTCAGGTTCAGGGTGACTTTAAGGAAGAAGTGGAAGAATTGAATTACAGGATGGACACATGCCAGAGGAGAGGAGCGGGGGGGGGGGGCGTAAACGGGACGGCCTGTTCTGAATATTAAAGACGGTTCATCGTGCTGGTGCTGCAGGTAACGCTGCTGCTGCTGCTCCGGGTTCGGAGATTTGAGAACAGACCGTTGGTAAAATTTCGTGGTGATTTAAAGACAGACCTGGATCCCCAGCGCTACAGGGTGGACCTGCTGACCACTGCACCACCGTCCCCGCCCATGTGTTTACCATCTTACCATATGAAACGACGTGAACTGTATAAAAGCAATGGCCTTTCATCTTCATTTCATTGAATAGAAATAATAATAATCATAAACGACTATATATTTTAGGATGGCCTGGTGGCTTGGTGGTTAGCATGTTCTCCTTTCAGCACTGCGGATTCCCGGTTTCCATGTTCTCCCGGTGTCCAAAAACATGGATCAAGTGCTCCAAATTGCCCCATATAAAGTGTGTGTCCGTCCAGTGATAGATTGGTGCCCGTTCCTGGTTGCATTAGCCCAGCGCCCGAAACTACAGTATCTCCCCTGGATGGGAAAGGGGAATCCCCCCCCCCCCCTGCAATGACCCTAGTATAGGAATAAGCGGAAGATAATAGATTGGCAGGCGGCACGGTGGCTTAGTGGTTTAGCATGTTCTCCTCTCAGCACTAGGGATTCCCAGTTCGAATCCCCATCTGGGTGGAGTTTCCATGTTCTCTCCGTGTCCGCATGGGTTTCCTCCGGGTTCTCCGGTTTCCTCCCACAGTCAAGTCAATGGAGTTCTCCAAATTGCCCCATATAGAGTGTGTCTGTGTGAGTGAGTGTGTGCCCAGCGAAAGATTCGCGCCCTGTCCTGGTTGCATCAGCCCAGCGCCCGAAACTACAGTATCTCCCCTGGATGGGCAAGGGGAACCCCCCGCAATGACTCTAGTATAGGTATAAGCAGAAGATAATAGATTGGCAGGCGGCATGGTGGCTTAGTGGTTTAGCATGTTCTTCTCTCAGCACTAGGGATTCCCGGTTCAAATCCCCATCTGAGGGGAGTTTCCATGTTTTCTCCGTGTCCGCATGGGTTTCCTCCGGGTTCTCCGGTTTCCTTCCACAGTCAAGTCAATGGAGTTCTCCAAATTGCCCCATATAGAGTGTGTCTGTGTGAGTGAGTGTGTGCCCATCGATAGATTGGTGCCCTGTCCTGGGTGTATCTGCCCAGCGCCCGAAACGTTCTCCCCTGGATGGGCTTGGGGAACCCCCCCCCCCCCCCCGACCCTAATAGAGTATGAAGCGGAAGATAATGAAGGAATGAACTATAGATTGGATTTACACATTTCTTCGGAGAATTTTGAATATTACTTACCCCCCCAAAAAAATGCTGTTTTGATATTTTTTGCCATAAACCCCGATGCGTCTGCCTCCTGTCTGTGTTGTCGACTGTGTGCTCGGCGCTCTGCACTCTGCGCTCTGCACTCTGCGCTGTAACATATAGTGTGTGTTACTGCGTGTTAATGTTTCCAAATAAGGAAAAAGCTTTTTGCTCGGAGCGAATTGGCCACCTTGATATTAGATGGAGCAAAATCATATAGGAAGAGGATTACACACAAAAAAAAAAAAAAAAAAAAAAAGCCTGCTCGTATAATCCAGCAGAAAATAATGATGAAATGGAGAGAAATTCCATTCGGACTGGAATGTAATGCGGCTTGTAGCCAATAATTTGTGGATGGAGCCACTTTCGGCTTTATGGACTGACCACGCGGCCTGAGGGCATGTCACCAAGCCATTACCTTCAGATGGCAAAATTGGGTGTACAGCAAATCACAGGCGCCCGTGTTCATGTATTTACAATATTATGTACACACACTCACACACACACACACATGCTGCCTGTTCCATGCTCGGTGTGTGTGTGTGTGTGTGTGTGGACCTCACGCTGGGTAGAATTTGTACATTTGTAGCGTTTAATGAAGCTCCATGTTGATTTATTTATCCTTTTGTCCCGATGACCTTGTACGAGGACGCTAACGACGTGATGGATCGCGCGCCGGCGACCGTGATTTTTCATGCGAGCGATGACCGGGGGGGCGGGGGGGGGGGTGTAAAAAAAAAAAAATGAAATGACTCCTGGGTTATGTCTTTCTTTTAAAGCAGGAGCAGCAGAGGTCAGATGTTCCAATAGCTCACGCCGATGATAAAGTCGAACTGCTCAGACGGAGCCGAGACTCATCATCACGTCAGGCTTTTCAGGAGTTCGTCACTCGGATCGTCATTTGTATCTGTATTTTATCCAGGGACAAAGGCCATGATGGAGGTCCCTACTGGTGATGAATTGCAGGAACATTTGTGGTAGCTCAATGGTCAGGGTGTTGTGTTATCAATCTGAAGGTTGGAGGTTCAAATCCCAGGTCCACTGAAGTTACCAGTGTGGGTCCTTGAGCCAGACCCTTAACCCTCATTGCTCCAGGGATGTTGTGATGAACCCTGTGCTCACCTTGTAAGTCGCTTTGGATAAAAGCGTCCAATGAATGACCAAATGTAAATGTAAAACATTTCCAGTAGGACAGGAGTCTTTCGGGGGCATCGTGGCTCCGTGGTCCCGTGCACGCCGCTGATCCTTTTGCAGGTAAATCATTTTGTAACAGGGAGTGGAACGCCAGCAGGGGGACGGTCCTGCCGGGGGGGGGGGGGGGTGTAATGTGTGACCTTGGCATGTCTGTTCCGCAGCCGACGGACTCGTACAATCCGAGGTTTTAAAGCGTTCGGATGACTTTTTGTTTATGCGAGACCAAACTCCGTGGTCTTTTTGCTGCGTCACACTGCAGCTGCACACATCCCCCCAAACGCAACGAGCTGTAATCATTCTGATTATGATCCCTTTATTCATTCATTCATTATCTCCCGCTTTATCCTCTATTAGGGTTGCGGGGGGGCTCCCCATGCCCATCCAGGGGAGAACGTTTCGGGCGCTGGGCAGATACACCCAGGACAGGGCGCCAATCCATCTCTGGGCACACACACTCACACTCTACAGTATATGGGGCAATTTGGAGAATTCAATTGAATTGATCCATGTTTTTGGACTGTGGGAGGAAACCAGAGAACCCTGAGGAAACCCACACGGACACGGGAAGAACATGGAAACTCCACCCATATGGGGATTCGAACCGGGACTCCCTAGTGCTGGGAGGCGAACGTGCTAAACCACTAAGCCACCGTGCCGCCCCCCTGTTTATGATCCCAATTCATCATTGTTTCTCATCTTATAAATAAGTCTCTCTCTCTCTCAAAGCTGGCTCTTTAACCACGAGCCGATGACGCTCCCACACGGCAGGGGCCGGTTGGGTGGTGTATGATTCCCAGCATCACAGTGATATTGGTGTGGTGATGATGTACTGTGATGTATCTCTCTCTCTCTCTCTCTTTCTCTTTCTCTCTCTCTCTCTCTCATCAATATAAGCACCAAATACCACCTGATCAATAAAGTCAATGAGATTAAATACAGTCTGTAATTAAAGAACTACATGAATACTGTTGGGTGGCTTAGTGGTCAGTACGTTCGCCTCTCATCCCCGGTTCGAATCCCCATCTGGGTGGAGTTTCCATGTTCTCCACTTGTTTCCAGCCACAGTCCAAAAACATGGATCTAGGTCCATTGAAATCTCCAAATTGCCCCATATAGAGTGTGTCTGTGTGAGTGTGTGCCCAGCGATGGATTGGCGCCCTGTCCTGGGCCTGAAATGTTCTCACTTGGATGGGCATGTGGTTGGCTCCCCCCCAGCCCCCCCCGACCCGAGTACAGGATAAATGGATGGTTTCCTCCCACAGTCCAAAAACATGGATCAAGTTAATTGAATTCTCAAAATTGCCCCATATAGAGTGTGTCTGTGTGAGTGAGTGTTTGCCCAGCGATGGATTGGCGCCCTGTCCTGGGTCTATCTGCCCAGCGCCCGAGACGTTCTCCCCTGGATGGGCATGGGGAACCCCACCGCGACCCTAATAGAGGATAAGCGGAAGATAATGAATGAATGAATGAATAGATGACAATCTAAAGCAGTGTCTGAAGGTTGTGTTGTTTTTAGCAGCTGAATCAGCGACATGCTGCTTACACTCTGATACATAAGGTTTAATCATCCAAAGATGTCGTATGTAATAATGCATCAGTCAGGGCAACCGGCTCGTCTGGCAGACTCACACTTAGGACCAACAGACGCTCGTTCGGCGCCGCTGCCCTTAAACTTTACAACTCTCCGCTCGGCTGCTCTATTCTCTTTTACTTCAAAGCACAATGTTAAACCTTTATCTTTTCGGCATGCGCGGCTTTTAGGTCCTTTATTCTCCCTCATTTACCTGTTTCATTACCGCGTTATCGAAAATCCCCCCGGGTTTGGGCTGCACGGGGTCTTCTCTGAATCATCCCTGCTATTACGGCCTTAGATTTCACACATCAAAGAACTTATGACATCACAAAGCCACTTACCACTGTATTCTAAAACAAAATGTCATTAATAGGGGAACACACACGAGGTGGGAGTTGTTAAGCCACGCTTTCGGCCTCGCTCTCGCTTCAGCGGATTCGGGACGGGGGTCTCTGACATTTCGGAGATAAGGTAAAACAATGAGTGAAACCGACCCCCCCCCAACACACACACACACACATACACACCATACCCCACTCTTCGTCCCCCTCTACCAAATATGACAAGCGTAAAGATCCATGTGTACAAAGGGGCATCAGTTACCCGGCGGCGGACCCGTGTTTGCTCGTGTACAGCCTCGTAATGTATTTCCATTCATCCTAATTACCCGGCGTGGCATTTACATTGATTTGCATGTCACCGTAAACAAAAGACAGCATTTTTTTTTTTTGGCTTTAAATACAGGAGGCGCGTTTGTTTCCCCCGCGCCGTAATCTCCATCAGCTTTGTGTTTTCGGGTTTTATTTTGTGGAAAGTATTTATGCTAACACCGCTGTTCAAATAAGATTGAGCTTCTCGGCAAAAGCCGCTGCCCGCTGCCTCATCACGCCGTGAGCATTCCTGTCTCGTTAATGACTTAATTAGCGATTTGGCTCATCACAGACCGGTCTGTCTCATTACGGCTCCTGTAATGGATCCTGGAGAAGGCATTAGGTTCGGAAAAATGCCGCTTCTGCAGATTTCCATACCATAACCGGGGGAGAGACGATACATGGTTTTCTGTAATTAATCGCGATTAATATATCACGATTATTCCGTATATCGTACGGGCGCCGCCTCATTCATAAAAATACGGAATTTAAGACCATGTGGCGCAACTCACACGGAGAGGTTAAATTCATTCGTTTACTTACAAATTAAAAAATAGATTTAATTTGCTTTTCATTTTCCAAAAAGTCGTTAACATTTTGTGTTCATGTTTAACAAAAGCCTTTAAAAAAAGCATTACGTGAGAGACAAACTTAGGAAAAGCACGCGACGTCATTTAAACTTATTTCTGTCGCTGTTTTCAGAAAGTTTGTAAATAATCCTTTAATCGTGATGACATTTCTTAGACAATAATCGCATCGTCAAAATCCGTAACGTCCCATCTCTAATCATAATCACGGGATTTTGAACCGAATCATAATTCATTCATTCATTACCTTACGCTTTATCCTCTATCAGGGTCGGGGGATGGGCAGATACGGGGGGCGCCAAGGACAGGGCGCCAATCTATCACTGGGCACACACTCACTCACACACACACACTCTATATGGGGCAATTTGGAGAACTCAATTGACTTGATCCATGTTTTTGGACTGTGGGAGGAAACTGGAGAACCCGGAGGAAACCCACACGGACACGGGGAGAGCATGGAAACTCCACCGAGATGGGGATTAGAACTGGGAATCCCTAGTGCTGAGAGGAGAACATGCTAAACCACTAAGCCACCGTGCCGCCAAATCATAATAATGGTGAATAATTCACCGCGCAAAATGGCAGCGTGTAGAGAACGTATATTTGTGCAGTAGATAATGTATGCATTATACATTATAGATAGAGTAAATCTAGTCGGTCGTCATATATTATGCATATCGGCTAATCCAAATATTCCATTATAGGCGGCGCGGAGCGTAAAACGGCCCGACACGTGTAATGACTTATTCCGACGGAATGGAAGTGGAAATCTCGCGATGTAAAACCCTCATTTTAGCGTCCGCCGCCTCTGATGGATGAGTTCCCTCCGAAAAGTGTGGCGAGGGAAACGCAGGCGATGAGCGCGTGGATGTGAACGTGTGAACGCGGCGGTGCAGACCTGGCAGCCGAGCTGCTTGTCGGCGGCCCCCGCCCCTCGTTATTGCCGTCGGTTGCTATATTCACACATACAGCCAGGACTTGTTTTTCATTTCTCAGCGTCTGCGGCTCGATAATTTTTCCGGGCCGTTTTTGATGAATGCCATTTTCAAAGATAAATGTGTCGACTGAACGCAGGCCGCCGCCTCAGAGTGCATATAGGAACAATAAATTGTCGAGTCCTCCGGGGCCCCGAATGAGATCAAACGGACTAATGCTATATCTCCATGACATTTCTTTGTACTTTGGTAAGAGAACCGGACCTCATAATGTGAGCGGAATGCCGCCGCCGCAACCCTGTGAGGAAAATAGTGGAAAAATAAACACAGCGGAGGATGCATTGGGACTCTGATGTGCAGTAGCTACTCCTCTTCAGGCTCCTTTGGCATTATTTTCCGGCTCGCTCAAGTATTTCCGCCTTATTTCTGTATGAACGTCCTCGATTTGCATTAAAGCATTCTAATCCCGCGGGTCGGGGGACGCGTCACAGGCCTGTTCCAGGACCGCCAGGCGACTGCCAGTGTCTCACAGTGAGCCGGGTGGAGTGATCAGTGTTCTCCTAGTGGCGGCGACGTTATGACCTAACGGCACATTCATTCATTCATTCATTATCTTCCGCTTTATCCTCTATTAGGGTCGGGGGGGGGTTCCCCATGCCCATCCAGGGGAGAACATTTCGGGCGCTGGGCAGATACACCCAGGACAGGGCGCCAATCTATCGCTGGGCACACACTCACTCACACATACACACTCTATATGGGGCAATTTGGAGAACTCAATTGACTTGATCCAAGTTTTTGGACTGTGGGAGGAAACCGGAGAACCCGAAGGAAACCCACGCGGACACGGGGAGAACATGGAAACTTCATCCAGATGGGGATTCGAACCGGGAATCCCTAGCGCTGAGAGGAGAACATGCTAAACCACTAAGCCACCGCCTAACGGCACATAAGTTGCGAAGATATTCAACTAAATGGACGAGATTAGTTTAGAAATCTTTCCAAATTTTAATTGTTTGGATTATTTAATCTCATCTCATAATCTTCCACTTAATCCTATAATAAGGTTGTGTAGTGGGGGGTGGGGGGGGCATGCCCATCCAGTGGAGAACGTTACGGGTGCTTGGCAGATGGCAATCTAAGACAGGCGGCCAATCTATCACTGGGCACACACACAAACACACTCTATATGGGGCAAATGGAGAATTCAGTTCACCTTGATCCATGTTTTTGGACTGTGGGGGGAAACCGGAGAACCCGGAGGAAACCCACAAGGATACTGAGAACATAGAAACTCCACCAAGATCAGGATTCCGGATTTGAATCCCAATCTGGGTGGAGTTTCCATGTTCTCCCTGTGTTCGCGTGGGTCTCCTCCGGGTTCTCCCCACAATCTAAAAGCATGGAGCAAGGTCAACTGAATTCTCCAAATTGCCCCATATAGAGTGTGATTGTGTCTGTGTGAGTGTGTGTGTATCCAGTAATAGATTGGCGTCCTGTCCTGGGTGTATCTGCCCAGCGCCTGAAACGTTCTCCCCTGGATGGGGATGGGATGGGCATGTGGAACACCCCCCAACCCCCGCGACCCTAATAGAGGATAAAGTGGAAGATAATGGATGGATGAATAACACACACTGATGGAACGCACGGCTGGAACGCTGACCTGGCCGTGTGTTAGAGCTTCAGCTGACATGAAATCCACTTCATCTCCAACAGCGTTCCATTTTTATTATTATTTATTATTTATTATTATTTTCTTCTTTTAAATGAACTGTCAATATTTCTGCGTGTTTAAGCAGGAAATGTGCTGCGGAACGCGATGAAAGGCCAGATGGAGCTCAGCATCCAGCGGCTTAAGTGCCGAACATCCCGACGCATTGTGTGAAAGCGGCCGAATGTGAAATGATACCTAAACATTCCACAGCAAGGCAGAAAGAGCCCCGAGTCATGACAAACGCAGGTGGAGTCGGATCAGGGAACTGCCTCCTCAGCGCCTTCAACAAAGTCAGAGTCCCGACGGTCGAGAACCGGAACTCGCTCCTTCATTATGCTTTCGTTTGGAACCACTGGGGGGGGGGGGGGTGAACTGAACAACAGCTGCTGGAGATACAACTCTTCAGCTGTGTCATCGGCCATTCACACGTTCTGCGCCGGACGTGAAGCGCAGAACAAAGGGAATATTCTAAATCTGGAACACCCTACTCAGTTAATAATAATGACTAACTGTGACTGAGTACCTTAATGAATAAACCAAATGCTCACGATCATTAACATGTTCTCATTAACGGTACCCTTCAGGTTGGTCAGTGGGTGTGGTTCTGCTATTTGAGTGGTACAGCTACCTGGACTGGAGGTTCTCCATGTTCCTGTGAATGGAGAACCCACAGTAGAGTATAGATTTTATAGCGTTGGGGGTCGTTGGACACGCGCCCGCGTGAGGGGGTAGTGCGAACGGCGCAGTACATCACAGGGGTTCAGCTCCCAAACCTTCAGGAACTATATAACATCCGCTGTCTGAGGAAATCTAGTGGCATCATCAAGGACCCCACTCACCTTAGCCACTGCCTTTTCTTGCAGTTGCCGAGTGCGAAGAGGCTCAGAAGCTTAAAGACCAGAACCAGCCGGTTAAGGAACAGCTTCTTCCCACAGGCAACCAGACTGAGGAACGACCAATAGAACTGTGAACTGCTTTATACTCTGACAATTTCCACCTACATACACACCGCACCTTGCACTTTACTGCAACAGCCCCCACATACACTCCCACATACACCCTCCATACCCTTCTCATATTTCATTCATTCATTCATTATCTTCCGCTTTATCATCTATTAGGGTTGCGGGGGGGTTCCCCATGAACGTTTCGGGAGCTGGGCAGAAACACCCAGGACAGGGCGCCAATCCATCACTGGGCACACAGTCACTCACACAGACACACTCTATATGTGGCAATTTTGAGAACTCAATTGACTTGATCCATGTTTTTGGACTGTGGGAGGAAACCGGAGAACCCGGAGGAATCCCATGCAGACACGGGGAGAACATGGAAACTCCACCCAGATGGGGATTTGAACCAGGAATCCCTAGTGCTGAGAGGAGAACATGCTAAACCACTAAGCCACTATGCCGCCTTCTCATATTTCATATTTTATATTTGAAATTTATTTCAAATTTATTGTATATTTTCTTTCTTATATTTGTAAATATTGCTCTTTTGGCACAGTTGTTGGCGCTTGCTCATAAGTTTTTTACTCAACAGTACCCCACTACTAGGTGATGTGACAATAAAAATCCTTGAATCCTTAAAACCTTGAACCGAGACAGCAACCGACGTCTGACGGTGCACCTGAGGGTTCCGTCGCCAGAAATGTACCTGAACAACACACCTCGTTTCGGGACGGCCACGCCCATCGGGGGGCGATATATTCACACGCAGCGTTGCTATTTATTTATTTATTTATAATTGTGATAGACAGTTGGCAGGGTGTCAGATGGCACTGAGGTCACGGTGCGAGGTGTGTACTCACGAGGCAGCGTCTCTAATAAAGTGGCCGGTGAGTGTTTTCGTTAGTTTCCCGCTATAAGATGAAAACACTTGATATCATACAGCTGGGGGAAGAAATGCCTTCACGCACAACTCGTCTCCTTACTCATCTGCTGATGAAGTAATTAAATCGTTAAACTTAATGAACAAAGTCAGACATCAAAGGGAAGTTCACGACCTTAATCAGAGTCTGATCGGCGGCATTCGTATTAACCCCCACCCCCCCCCCCACCCCCAGATATGATAAATAAAGCTCTTTAATCCACGGAGACCTCGACCCTGCTTCAGTTCGGCTTTCTCGCTTTCATCTCGAGATCGTTTCAACATCTGAGAGCCAAACACAGGATAGGGGGCGCTGTTGAACTCGAGTCGTCAAATTATAATGACCACGTGTGCGAGGTGAGCGGGGCGCTGGGCAGATATACCCAGAGGGCACCAATGCATCGCCAATGCACTCACATAATCACACACACTGCATAGGGGCAATTTCGAGCAGCCAGTTCACCTTCAATCTATGCTTTTGGACTGGAAAGTTTGGAGAAAACCCACACTGTCAGCATTAGAACCGAGCACTGAACCCGGGGTGATGGAGCCTTCTCTATCCTACATTAGAGTCGCGGGGGGGTTCCCCATGCCCATCCAGGGGAGCACGTTTCGGGCGCTGGGCAGATACACCCAGGACAGGGCGCCAATCTATCGCTGGGCACACACTCACTCACACATACACACTCTATATGGGGCAATTTTGAGAACTCCATTGACTTGATCCATGTTTTTGGACTGTGGGAGGAAACCGGGGAACCCGGAGGAAACCCACGCGGACACGGGGAGAACATGGAAGCTCCACCCAGATGGGGATTCGAACCGGGAATCCCTAGCGCTGAGAGGAGAACATGCTAAACCACTAAGCCACCGTGATACGTTTCATGTGGGGTGGCACGGTGGCTTAGTGGTTTAGCACGTTCTCCTCTCAGCACTAGGGATTCCCGGTTCGAATCCCAATCTGGGTGGAGCTTCCATGTTCTCCCCGTGTCCGCGTGGGTTTCCTCCGGGTTCTCCGGTTTCCTCCCACAGTCCAAAAACATGGATCAAGTCAATTGAGTTCTCCAAATTGCCCCATAGAGAGTGTTTTTGTGTGAGTGAGTATGTGCCCAGCGATAGATTGGCGCCCTGTCCTGGGTGTATCTGCCCAGCGCCCGAAACGTTCTCCCGTGGATGGGCATGGGGAACCCCCCCGCGACCCTAATAGAGGATAAAGCGGAAGATAATGGATGAATGAATGTTTCCCGTGTTTTACCGTTTTAATGTTATACTGTTTTATTTGTTCTGTAAAGCGTCGTTGAGATCCCTAAAAGCGCTATATAAATAAAATGTATTATTATTATTATTATTATAAACTCCACCCAGATTGGGATTGGAACCTGGATCCCCAGTGCTGATTGGTGGAGGTGCTGATGGTTTCAGATTTGAACGTTAGGACGTTCCTAATAAAGGTTTCTGATTGGTTTTTCGAGGGAGGTTTTCTCGTGTTAAGAGGCAGCGTGGACGTGGACGTTAACGACGACAGCGACGCGGCGGATATTACAGACGGTGCATTCACCGTGTGCAACCATCCTCAGTACTTACAAACACGCCCTCATTTGTCACTGTCACATTCAGCCAGATATTTATTTAACACCCAATTTCATTCCAATTGAACTAATCTCAGCATCGTGCACCGAGCAGACGAAGGTAAGACATCAATCTCCACTCACCTGACTCACACTCTGCGCTCGCTCTCACCCCCCCGCTGACCTTCTGCACAATCAAACAATTCATAAACTCCAGATTCAGCAAAACAGCCCCGGACCATGTGACTCCTCCCCCTCCTCCGCCTCCTCCTCTATGTTTACCGTGATGTCACACACTGAGAAACCTCACTGTAACCTCCTCAGCCTCGTCCCAAACTAAATGTCTCTATATTTCCTTTGTCACTGCAGTAGACCAGCATGGTATGATGTCTAAGTGGTTTAGTATGTTCTCCTCTCAGCGCTGGGGATTCCCGGTTCGAATCCCAATCTGGGTGGAGTTTCCATGTTCTCCCCATGCCCACGTGGGCTCCTCCGGATTATCCGGTTTCCTCCCACAGTCCAAAAACATTGGATCAAGGTCAAGTGTATTCTTCAAATTGCCCCATATAGAGTGTGTGTGTGAGTGAGTGTGTGTCCAGTGATGGATTTTCGTCCTGTCCTGGGTGTATTTGCCCAGCGCCCGAAACATTCTCCACTGGATGGGAATGGGGAACCCCCCCCGCGCGACCCTCATATAGGATAAAGCGGAAGATGATGGATGGATGGAAATGACCTCTTGTTTATTTTGACCTGCATTAAGCTGAGATTGCAGATGTTGCTCTGTGATCTGGTCTTTTGAGGTTCTTGTGGTCTTTGCAGTTAATAACAACCCGTGCACACGCACTGACAGCTTGGGCACCATCGCACACCCTTGCGATGCTCATTACAGTCGTACACTCAGCCAACAGTCTGTTTTTACGCCCTTCTGTCCGAGTCTTTAAATAGCAAAGCTCGTTTTGGGCGTGGCCTTCTCAGAATGAGGCGTGTTCAGGTACATTTTTGCCGTATTGCTATCTTGGTGACAAAAAACCCAGGCGCACCTCCGACGGAAAACCAACCTTTTTCGACGTCAACGTTTGTCTTGAGAACTAGAAAGTTCTACTTTTCTCAACAACAAAAAAAAAAAAAAAAAACAATTGAAATCTAATGAAACCGGCATCGGCGTCCTGCGACTCGAACCGCGGAGTGGAAAGAGCAACCCGACGTGTTAAAGTGCGTCAAACGCAGATAACAAATCCAAGTGAAAAGCATGGCGTTCTGTGCAGATGGCAAGAAAACGAGCGATTATCGACGCTCATTATCCGTCCAGAGGCTCGGCCCGCGTCCTCGCGTCCGGGAGGGCCGGCGTTCCCGCGCATTCGTTCCGAGCGCGCGCGCAAACGCTGACGCTCCTTTTCGCCGACACTTTGAAAAGTTTATCACGGCAAATTTACTGCGTGATTATCGAGTTCTTGTTGTTTTCCCCAGGCACAGGATGCAATTACGGGCCTTAATGGCAATTTGGATGGTGACCTTTTTGTTGCGAGGAGAGAGATGCTCCGGCGTCTTCACGGCTTCTTCTGGATCGGCGTCTGAAATGAGGTTACAGCTGGGCTCCCTAATAATTCGGCAGGATATTAAACCAACTTTTCAGAGGATCACTGAGCCCGGAGCAATTACACGTTGGTATATTAGCGTCACACGTCCAGATGGACGCCCACGTCATTTTTCCACATTCTGTGCAAAACTTCTCAAGTAATAAATAAATAAATAAACACGCAAACCCGGTTCTCAGTTCTTTGTCATTTCACACTCATTAGAAGGGATGTCATTATCATCCTCTTAATCCTATATTAGGGTCACGGGGGAGGGTCCCAACGCCTGGGAGAATCAGGGAAAATGGGACAGGGACCCGGGACAGGCTGCCAATACATCCAATCACACAGACGCACTATATAAGGACATTTGAGATGGGGCAACTGATTTACATTGAATCCATGTATTTGGACGGGGAAACCCGTGGACACAGGGAGGATATGGCAACTCTTCCCAGCGCTGAGAGGCGAACGTGCTGACCACAACGCCATGATAATGCAACAGAATATTGAATGCATTAAGAAAAACCATCCATCTGTCCATTATCTCCACTTTATCCTCTACTAGGGTCGCGGGAGGGGGGGGTGGGGGGGGGGCCCCCCCCCCCCCCCCCCCCCCCCCCCCCCCCCCCCCCCCCCCCCCCCCCCCCCCCCCCCCCCCCCCCCCCCCCCCCCCCCCCCCCCCCCCCCCCCCCCCCTGAGAGGAGAACATGCTTAACCACTAAGCCACCGTGCCGCCTGCATTAAGCATATAGTGTAATGTAATCACTTTTAAAGGTTTTCTTCATGGGCGTGCAGGTGGGGGGGGTGATGTGGGGGGGGGGTAATTCAGATGTTAGAGAAGCCTGAATGTAATAACATTAATATGTGCATGAACTCTTATTAAAATATGTTGGTCTACGTAATCCCAGCCTATTCATTTTAATCTCCCATTAACCGCTGACCTTTGCTTTATTACAGAAATGCAGGTCAGTATTAATATCCGCACCGCGAGCTTTCATTATTTAGGTCTTCCTTATTAAGGAGACTCGGTCCTTGCTTCTTTATTGCCGTATGCACTTGTGAGGCTGAGAAAATGAAGGTCCGCGGCGCAGACACACTCGCTCTGCAGCGTGTTGAGAACTCCGGCGCGTCCCTCGCCGCGGGACGGATGCTTGACATTTTGTCAGAGGCAGGAGTGAACGCGGATTAGCAGAGTGGATTTCTTTAGGAGGACGCACGCAATAAAGGATAGCAGGGCGGACAGGCCGACGGTGCGGCTGCAGAGCGGGGCCGGCGCACTCCTGACCTCGGCATTATACGGGGTATCTGAGGTTCTGTGGCAGATCAGATCTGCCCGCTCGTCGGCTGGACCGGGCGTGAGGTCAACGTTCCATCGCGACCCGGAAAAGCTCAACCGGCTGAAAGCAGATACACCCAGGACAGGGCGCCAGTCTATCGCTGGGCACACACTCACACACACACTCTATATGGGGCAATTTGGAGAACTCCATTGACTTGATCCATGTTTTTGAACTGTGGGAGGAAACTGGAGAACCCGGAGGAAACCCACACGGACACGGGGAGAACATGGAAACTCCACCCAGATGGAGATTCGAACCGGGAATCCCTAGCGCTGAGAGGCGAACGTGCTAAACCACTAAGCCACCGTGCCGCCTTATTATTATTATTATTATTAGTCCCCGTGTCTGCGTGGGCTTCCTCCGGGTTCTCCGGTTTCCTCCCACAGTCCAAAAACGTAGATCAAGGTGCTCCAAATTGCCCCATATAGATTGTGTCTGTGTGAGTAAGTGTGTGCCCAGTGATAGATTGGCATCCTGTCCTGGGTCTATCTGCCCAGCGCCCGAAAAATTCTCCCCTGGATGGGCATGGGGAACCCCCCCCCTGCGAGCCTAATAGAGGATAAAGAGGTAGATAATGGATAGATGGATTATTATTGGATGGATGGATCTACACCATGAATTCTATACAACCAACCATCTCCACTTAACCCTACACTAGGTTTGCGGGGGAGACACGGGGGGAGGGGGTCTGATGCTCACCTAGAGGAGAACATTTGGGTCACTGGGCAGACACACCCCATATATCTCTGGGCACACACAAACACATACAGACACATACACACTATACAGGGGCAATATAGAGCAGCCAATTCACCTTAAATCCATGTTTTTGGACTGTGGGATGAAACACGGGGAGAACATGCAAACTCCACCCAGATGGGGATTTGAACGTGGAATCCCCACCGTGCCGTCCTTCAACACGCGCTCAGACATCTCACGCAGAACCGAGAGCGTGCGCTGCGTCGGAAAAAGTGACAGGTCGTCAAAACGAGGACAGAAACGAGTCCACCGGTAAGTACCGTGTCTCTGCCAATCACGCCGGCTAACTGACGAGGACACGATAAAGCCGGCATCTAGTGTGCATGTGATTGGTTCCACCGGGATTAAAAGAACCAGACGTCTAATTAAACATGCATTAAACACCCATTTAGGTAATACTGTTATAATCAGTGGGGACAGGGCGCCATTATTCAGCTCGCTTTAGAACCCGGTGGAGTCAAATCCCTTTCAGACTTCGGATTTAAGACACGGTGCGCGATTGAAGCGATCTCCAGCAAGACGCTCACTGTGCGGCGTGACGTCGGGCGTGTCAATCATTCGCTTAATTCTTCACGGGTGTGTATTGTGTATAACGTACAGTAAACCCATCTGCGTGTCACTTGCCGTGTCCTTTAAGAGCCAGGTGGCACTCTGACTTTGGTGGGTTGCTATTTGAGCGGTGCAGCTACCTGGACTCAAGAACCTGAGGTTCTCCATGAACCCACAGGCAGATTTAATAGCGTTCAGTTGGTTTCCGCGTTCAGCGGCGTTGGACACGCGGCGTCTGCGTTGATGATCCACCACCGACATAGCGACCGACGTCTGACTGTCGACTTCTGGAGAGGTTGTTCAGTTGCTGGTGCACCTGTGGGTTCCGTCACCAGAATTGTACCTCGAGACACCTCATTATGAGAGAGCCACGCCAATCGAGGGGATATATTCACATGCAGTGTTGCTATTTAAACCACAACCATCATGGTTATTTTCATTCATTCATCCTTTATCTTCCACTTTATCCTCTATTAGGGTCGCGGGGGGGTTCCCCATGCCCATCCAGGGGAGGACGTCTCGGGCGCTGGGCAGATACATCCAGGACAGGGGGGCAATCTATCGCTGGGCACAAACTTAAACAGACACACTCTATATGGGGCAATTTGGAGAACTCAATTGACTTGATCCATGTTCTCCCCGTGTCTGCGTGGGCTTCCTCCGGGTTCTCCGGTTTCCTCCCACAGTCCAAAAACATGGATCAAGTTAATTGAATTCTCAAAATTGCCCCGTTTATAGTGTGACTGTGTGAGTGAGTGTGTGCCCAGCGATGGATTGGCGCCCTGTCCTGGGTCTATCTGCCCAGCGCCCGAGACGTTCTCCCCTGGATGGGCATGGGGAACCCCCCCGCAACCCTAATAGAGGATAAGAGGAAGATAATGAATGAATGAATGAATCCGTATTGCATGGCTGGTTGTGTTCTGTGTGTCTTCAGGGGACTGGGGCCTGTCCCAGACACCGCCTCACCTTCTGCCCAATGAGTGCTGGATTAACCTTTATTCAAATCGCAGAAGTATTAATTAGCACCGATAAAGATTTGCTTTTCTTTATCTTAATTCAGTTTTATTGTTTTGTTTCATTCCCCGTTAATGCGCAACATGTTCGCGGTTCCGCAATTAATTTCCACAGCTGTATAATTTATTAAGTTGACATCTGTCTGTCAGGTGAATCAGAGATACCGAGTTGCCCCGGGGCTGTACCGGCGTGTGTAAATGCCTTTATCTCCGTGTTTGTTTGTAGACCGGCGGTGACCACTGCAGGCTGTTTCTTCACCTTTTGCCCGTTACGTGCGAGGATAGGCTCCTGCACCCCCACGAATTAAATTTCGCCTAGGGGTGCCGGCGCCGCCGAAGCCGCCGATGCAATTATTACCAGGTAGTGCAAATTATTAAACAGATTAAAACATGAACAAAATTATAAATGGACTTTAGAATAACTAAACTCAATGTCACACAGCGTAGCTTCGAGCGACATACATTTTTAAATCGCTTTCTACAAGGTACAGAGACTCGGATGGTAATAAACTCGCATAGTACCCGCGACACGGTAGGCAACGCAAGTAGGTGAGTACGGTTAGTATGTCCAAATACGCCGAAGACAAAAGTCAAAGCCTTCGTGCATCATTGTCTATTTACGAAAATGATGTTTACCTCCAAGGTGAGCAGAATTGCAGAAATATGGTTGACGCAGTGCGTCTGAGGTTATGTATCCACGACATACTCGCCTACTAAAACAATCAAATCCACTTCCTACTGTATAGCAGGTGACTTCAGCCAGCTTAGAAACCGGAAACGGTAACCATGCGCAGTAAAATTCTCGTGTTAGAGATGGGGCGAGGACATAAATGCCCCTCCAAACAAACGCCATGTATAGACAATAATGCCCCAATTATTGAGTTCAGATGCATTCGCAGGTGGTGCGCATCACAGACGCACCTGATCCCCATCACGTGACGGCGCCGCGCCCACCGGGGGCAAGAAGCTCACGGTAGATTTGTTTTTAGTGTTTGTGTTGGATCAATCATATATTATTATTATTCATTCATTCATCCATTATCTTCCACTTTATCCTCTATTAGGGTCGTGGGGGGTTCCCCATGCCCATTCAGGGGAGAACGTTTCGGGCGCTGGGCAGATACACCCAGGATAGGGTGCCAATCTATCGCTGGGCACACACTCACTCACACAGACACACTCCATATGGGGCAATTTAGAGAACTCAATTGACTTGATCCATGTTTTTGGACGGTGGGAGGAAACCGGAGAACCCGGAGGAAACCCACGCGGACACGGGGAGAACATGGAACTTCATAATAATTGATTTTAGGAGTTGATTTAGGGCGTGTCAACTCAGTCTCTTTATTACAACGTACAATGAACCCATCAGTGCGTCACTTGCTGTTTCCTTTAAGAGCCAGTTGGCGCTCTGACTTTGGCGGGTTGCTATTTGAGCGGTGAATTGCAGATTGCAGAAAATGAATATTTTAAAGCCTTCTTGTCTCATTGTCTTTTCACGAAAATGATGTTTATGTCCAACGTGAATAGAAGTCTTAGGTTATGTATCTACGACATACTCACCTACTAAAATATAGCAGGTGATTTCAGACACAGCATTCATTTTCCGTAATGGATTTTAAAAAGACCCTCTGTTGAAGCTGTGACCCCTCACAGGCTTCTCATCAGTCTAATTGATTTTGCGTTCTTCGTTATTAACTCTACGACGCAGTGAATACGTCCCGTATGCTGTGAGGTCACAGCGTTTGGTATGAAGGGCCAAGACTCTAAACATGTCACAATTAAAAGCACGTACACATTTCAGCCGTGATTCAGCCGTTCATCATGAGCGGAGAAGTCCACACTTCTGATCCCAACCGAGCCTGAGTTTGAATTATGGGAAGCCAAAAGTACATATTATGATAAAGTGGAATAATAGCATGCCAAACATTGCTATGATATATGTCTGCACTCTGGAAGCGCCTCCGCCGAAGCAATCAATCAGCGCTGGAAGTGAAAGATTACCAGAACCCGGGATGAGGGAGTGCGCTGGGACGGCTCGTTTGTATTTCTTGTCTCGGGTTTATTTTTGGGAGAATTTGGAAAGCTTAAAGGTAATTAATTCTGCACGTGAAGCTCATATTCCAACGAATTAAAGTCAGAGCGGCGAGTGCGTGTTTATTTCGCAGCGATGCTCGATCGAATGATCCAAACAAATCTACCGTGAGCTTCTTGCCCCCGGTGGGCGCGGCGCCGTCGCGTGATGGGGATCAGGTGCGTCTGTGATGCGCACCACCTGCGAATGCATCCGAACTCAATAATTGGGGCATTATTGTCTATACATGGCGTTTGTATGGAGGGGCATTTATGTCCTCGCCCCATCTCTAACACGAGAATTTACAGCGCATGGTTACCGTTTCCGGTTTCTAAGCTGGCTGTGTTTACGGCTACCTGACCGTGCCTCACCGTTCATAGGGGGAGGGTTCCCCATGCCTATGCAGAGGGAGAATGTTTCGGGCGCTGGGCAGATAGACCCAGGACAGGGGGCCAATCTATTACTGGGCACACACTCACTCACACACACAGACACACTCTATATGGGGCAATTGGCAGAATTCAATTGACTTGATCCATGGTTTTGGACTGTGGGAGGAAAGCGGAGAATCCGGAGGAAACCCATGTGGGCACGGGGAGGACATGGAAACTCCACCCAGATTGGGATTTGAACCGGGAGAACAAGCAAAACACTAAGCCACCATACCACCCCCCCCCCATTCATATAATTCTTAAAAATATATTTATGGAAAACAATAGAAACAATACATCCCCTGGTTAAAATGTAGTTCTCTGTCAATAACAGAATTAAAAATGCGTCTAAATCACGCATTCAAACCTGATTTTGTGGAGACGGAGCATGAAAGCTATTATTACATCACTATGTCATTCCTGCTTTGATATTATTAGCGATTACTTTCACTTTGTCCTGCCAACACGTTCACACGCATCCTGCCAACGTGAACGAAATACAACCGGTTCCCTCAGCATAAAGACTTCTCTGTTCTCAATCTCAGCTTTAAGTCTTTATCAAGCCATATGTTCAATTAATAGTGTACTATGTTCTGCGAAAGTTTGGACACGTTCTCCATGTCCTCCACTTACCATATAGATGGAGTTTGTAGTTCTATAATTACAGACTGTAGTCCGTGTGTTCTCTGTTGGTTCTCTGATTCTGTTGGTCAGCACCATCCCAGAACAGGTATCATTTGGGTGGTGGATTGTTGATTGTCAGTTCTGCAGTGACACTGATGTGGTGAGGGGGGTTTTAGTGTAGTTTCATTTAAACACCTCACTGACACTGCTGGGATAGGACTAACACACCCACCCAATAATCCCTGCTCTGTGGTGGTGCTATTGGGGTTCTGCATTAGAACAGAGTACACAGTATGTACTGTAGGACACAAAGTCCATCTTTACTGTACGTGGAGCAGAGAACATGGACAATAAGTGGAGCAAAAAGGGGGCGTGTCCTTATATAGCCAATGACACTGATTTTATGCGTTAGATCTATTAATGTTTTTATGTAACAGAGCACTGAGGATGTTCTAAGAGGTTCTCCAGCTCCTCGTTTCTGACGTTTTTTGTTGCGTTCGGGTTCTTCAGTGTATTGTGTTTGTCTCATTTACCGAGTGGTTGATGTTTATTTGTATAAACGGCAGCGGCGTCGCGATGAAGTGACTAATTCATGCTGAAGTGTCGTTCTGTAATTTTGCGGTACTTGACTTTTCTTGAATACCTTATTTAATGATAACGTACACTTCTCTACATCATTTCTTATGATCTTATGATGCGATGAGCTGTTATAGGTTAGTGTTGCCGTTTATGGGTTCGTTTCCCGGTTGGGTCCTTTCTGTGTGGACTCTGCATGTCCTCCCTGTGCCGGGTGTATTTCCTTCACACATTCCAAGAACATGCTGAGGGATTATTTAGATATTAAGACATTAATTTGAACATATGAATACAAGGGGTTTTTCCTGTCCTTAAATCTGTCCTTAAATGATTGGCTGAGCCATTGGTCCAGCCGTGACATCATTGACAATAACATGCACCTCTGAACGCTTTAAATTCGTATTAATGCATGATATACAATGCATTACTTTGAGCATGAAATCATAAAATGCTGATTAATATAAACAGCAAGACAATTCATGATGAGCATTAAACTAAAATTTGGCCACCAGATGGCAGTATTCGATTGTTAAAGAAACTGGTATCCTGTTACTCAGCGATCAGTGTTCACTTTAAAGACCGGACTAGTTTACTGGATAATTAATAAAAGACCAGATTATTAACGATATTGTTTTTATTAATGACATTTATGAATTAAAATTTTTGTTTTTTGTAAGCGTTTTATAAAAGTAATAAGAGACATGAGGTTGTGTATTATTGTGAATAAATCACGGGAAAGAGATGTGCCGGATCCAACAGCACCTCTTTCCCGTGATTTATTCACAATAACGCCGCCCTCTGGTACTTTATTGCTTTACTATATCAGTCAGAGAGACTTTTTCCTTTAATAATCCTCATACATATCGTTGCTTCCACCTGCAATGGAGAATGATTACACTACTGAATCGGTTTTTATTCTCACACTAACATCTGACTGCTTCCTCCACCATGTTAATCCATAAAGTGCATGGCAGGAGTTGCATAGATTGGATTTCCACATCCAGGCACTTGATATCAGCGGTGCGCAATGCCATCTGTCAGATAGAGTTATGTAAAGCACACCGCTATTGCACTAAGGAGCAGTGAAAACATGTTCTGCTTATGGGTTCTAGAGAAGTAATCGACTGGGCATCTCTTTCATGGTTTGTGGTACGGGCTTCACCTTCAGTGAAGGAAAATCTTTACGTGGAGTATTACACGACTCTCTGAGGAGCAGGGTGCTCTGGGCTTTTGGGGGCGAGAGCGTTTGGAGCAACATTCGTGTCCCGGCCAATTAAAGCGGATTTAATTTTCGGAGATGAAATAAGACCTGGACTGTGTTTATAATAAAGTACCCAGCAATGGATGGGCACCATGTCATAGGTGGGTCTGCCCAGCGCCCGAGACGTTCTAAACCCCCCCCCCCCACCGCGACCCTAGAAGAAGATAAAATGTAAGATAACGGATGGATGGATATAATAAAACAGTGGTACTGTTGTGGAAGCCGGACTGCACAGCTGACCAGGAACACGCCGAGGGCCACATGTGGCCCCCAGGCCATCAAAACGCTCCGATCTGCAATAAAGTCCCATCATGTGAGTCGAGTAAACTTTCTGAGCCGTGAAAAAACGATCTTAAGGACCTCAAGACTCCAAATAGAATATGGAGGGAGAACGTTCTATATAAAGTCCGTCTACATCACAGCCTCAGCATTGCTAATCCACATCCCTATCTTTCTTCTTACACACAGCAATCTATGAAAAATCCCCGGCCCTTATCTGAAGTTTGCCAGTGACTCATGTCGAGAGGTCCTCGCCGTCATGCTGTCAGTGTCCTCTTGCTTTCAGCCTTTAATCTCTGCTCCAGGTCTCCGCGCCAAATTGGATTCCACCTTCGCACACCCGCCACCTGTTCCGCTTGGCTATGCTGATGTTCCCACACCTGATGACCGGTCCAAAACCCACCACTGTCTTCAGACACTACACACCCCCCAACCCCCCACCCCAAACCCCATCGTCTCTGCGGGAGGCGGCTTAGGCGCAGCATCTCGCAAATCCTCCGCCTCTCCGAATCATTTAGATCATCTGCGTCTTCGTATTTTTCCTTTAATTTCATCACTTAATATTTTGCTGGCGAGCACGCTCGGGAAAAAAGAAGAGGGCACGGCGTGACTCGACGTGAGGGTTCTGCAGTCAGAATTGGACGCAGAAAATCAATTTTGAATAAATATAGCTGGGAGTGTTAATATGGGGGAAAAAAAGGGAAAAAGTTTCCTTTCAGCAGAAACGTACTTGATTAAAAGTAAAATACGGAAATGAATAAAGTATAAAGTCGGCTAAATTACGGGTTCACTGAAGTCGAAATACAGATTCTTTTTTTCCCCCCCGAAGTAAAAGAAAATATGTGTATTAATAATTATTGTGGTTATAAATGAGGAACGACATCTGACTGAACATGTTAAAAATGGCTATTCACTAAATTAGTTTTATTGACTCAGTGTTTTATTGAAAAGTCCATAAATCATAAGACTTGTATTATATATTTCGTATGAATATTTAGTTTTGCGTTCCGGTTAAACCCAGAATTATTAAGATTTTCATGAAGATAACGTAAGAGAACAAATTATAAGAGGGTTTTTCAACGGGTTTGTTGAACGTAGGATTTAAGTTATTTGTAGATGAATGGATGAACAGATGGGTGGATGGAGAGATGGATGGAGATGAATGGATGAACAGATGAATGGATGGAGAGATGGATGGAGATGAATGGATGAAGAGATGGATGGATGTAAAGATGGATGGAGATGAATGGATGAACAGATGGGTGAATGGAGAGATGGATGGAGATGAATGGATGTAGAGATGGATGGATGTAAAGATGGATGGAGATAAATGGATGTAGAGATGGATGGATGTAGAGATGGATGGAGATAAATGGATGAACAGATGGGTGGATGGATAGATGGATGGAGATAAATGGATGAACAGATGGATGGATGGAGAGATGGATGGAGATGAATGGATGAATAGATGGATGGATGTAGAGATAGATGGAGATGAATGGATGAATAGATGGATGGATGTAGAGATGGATGGATGTAGAAATGGATGGAGATGAATGGATGAATAGATGGATGGATGTAGAGATGGATGGAGATGAATGGATGAACAGATGGATGAGGGACGAATAGATTTGTAGATGGGCAGGGCTGAATGAAAGGATGGGGAGGTTGGAGGAGTGAAGTTGAATCAGATGGGTGGATGAATGGAGATTGGTTGAAGATAAGTGGATTGATAAGATGGGATGGCTGGATGAATAGAGATGGATGGATGGATCGAGATAAATGCATCTGGTGGCTGTATAAATAAAGATGGATGGATAAATGGAAAGGGCGGCACGGTGGTTTAGTGGTTAGAATAGAATAGAATTTAACTTTATTGTCATTGCTCATTATAAACAATGAAATGCAGTAAACGCTTTGTAGTTATATAATTGTAGTGTCCCAATGCCAATCATGACATAGCCACCCAACAGCAATGAGGGTTAAAGGCCTTGCTCACAAGCGTTAACACGCTTGCCTCTCAGCGCTACAGATTCCCGGTTTAAATCATAATCGGGGTGGAGTTTCCAGGTTCTCCCCATGTCCACATGGGTTTCCCCCGGGTTCATGGATCAAGGTCAATGAAATTCTCCAAATTGCCCCCTCACGAACCTAGTATAGGATAATGCGGAAGATAATGGATGGATGAATGAATGTACCATCTTATCAATTATTAGTTTTGGCACTGGAATCCAAATATTAAATATCAAGGGAGGATCCAGGTTCTAAATTGCCCCTATATAGTGTGTGTGTGTGTGTGTTTGCATGAGTGTGTGTCTTGCTGCGCCCTGTGCTGTGTATCTGCTCATCTCCAAAAAGTTCTCCCCTGGATGGAGATTGGGAACCATCCCCAAACGTTTAGTAAGAACCGTGATACAGACGTCAGATATGAATGAACGTCTCCAAACAGGTGAGAGGTATGTTTCTAAGGTCTAGGTTTTTATTTTATTCATTCATTCATTCATTATCTCCCGCTTATCCTCTATTAGGGTCGCGGTGGGGTTCCCCATGCCCATCCAGGGGAGAACGTCTCGGGCGCTGGGCAGATAGACCCAGGACAGGGTGCCAATCCATCGCTGTACATACACTCACTCACACAGACACACTCTATATGGGGCAATTTTGAGAATTCAATTAACTTGATCCATGTTTTTGGACTGTGGGAGGAAACCGGAGAACCCGGAGGAAACCCACGCAGACACGGGGAGAACATGGAAACTCCACCCAGATGGGGATTCGAACCGGGAATCCCTAGCGCTGAGAGGCGAACGTGCTAACCACTAAGCCACCGTGCCGCTATTTTATTAAATTTTTTTTTTTTTTTTGGGGGGGGGGGGGGGGTTTCTTTGTTCTCTTGACGATAACTACAAACTGTGGAGGATGTGGAGGAGGTTGATCTGCTTGGGTTCGAGATGAAGACAGTTAAAGCACATTTATAAAACAAGAGCCAGAATGTCAGCATCACGCAGGTTTCCTCGCATTGAAATGGATTTTTATTCGTTTTTTTTTTCTTTTTTCTTGTCATTTCCATCGCGGCGGAGCGAGCGGGCCCCGTGTCATAAGTAGATGAAGAACAAAGGAACAAGCGCTGAACCCGTAACCTTCATTCTCTCGTCGCGCACGGAGATATCATCTTCAAAGCATGTTCCAAAGGTCATGACCAGGATGTAGAATTCTGCACGGATACGTCCCGGCGACGGGGGTGCGGGCGCACACGCTCTCCCGCATATCAAATTAGCCGGTTGCTCGGCGTTGGACGGCGGCGCTGAGGGATGTTTATCAAGCGAAGGATGTGCATCATCCAGGTAATGAAGCGTGCAGTTTGCTCATCAAACATGGGATTCAGTCTGCTTGACATTTTTCATTTCGGTTACACCGCCCGCACCGCGTTCTAATGCACAAACAAACAAATAAATAAATAAACCAGCACTTAGATCTGCATAATGAATTGCATAACGTTGGGGAACCCAGGTAAGGTCCCGGGTTCTTCGACTGTGGAATTTGCATATTCTCCCCATATTGCTTAATGAGAAAAACCTCTCATCTCATGTCATTACCTTCCGCTTAATCCTCCACTAGGGTCATGGAGGGCAAAAGGTGCCCCATGCCTATCCGCGGGAGAACGTTTAGATGCTGGGCAGCCAGGACACGGTGCCAATCCATCACTGGACACACTCAATCACACAGACACACACACTATATAGGGGGACATTTATTCATTCATTCGATATCTTCTGCTTTATCCTCTATTAGTGTCACGGGGGGAGGGGGGGTTACCTATGCCCATCCAGGGGAGAACGTTTCGGGCGCTGGGCAGATACACCATCGCTGGGCACACACTCACTCACACGCACACAAACACACACTATATGGGGCAATTTGGAAAACTTAATTGACTTGATCCATGTTTTTGGACTGTGGAAGGAAACCGGAGAACCCGGAGGAAACCCACACAGACACAGGGAGAACATGGAAACTCCACCCAGATGGGGATTCAAACCAGGAATCCCTAGCGCTGAGAGGCGAACATGCTACACCACTAAGCCACCGTGCCACCTAGAGGGACATTTAGATAGGGGTAATTTGGAGCAACCAATTCACCTTGAATACATGTTTTTGCACTGTGGGAGAAAATCCCAGATCAGGAGGAAGCCCACACGGACATGGGAAATTGGAAATTCCAACCTGAATCTTCAGCCCTGCCGTCGTTTCTTTATACCACAGTTCACCCATTACAGTGTTTTTGGACTACCGTTGGTCCCAGACTCGCCCCAAAACCCTCCCCAAACTGCGGAACCGCTTTAATTGGACAGTTGGATATCATTAGTTCGTCCACAGTAACATGAAGAAGTTGCAATACTTCTGTCCGTTTACTATTTTAATAGGACGTCCCATTAAAATAATAAACTCCAGGGCAGTGATCTGATGCCCGCACACGATTGTCCATGTACCTTATTAAAACGACCCAACATTGACGAGCCAGCGACTCAGAGACATGTTCTCCGGCGGAGTGGAAGCGTTTATTCCTGTAGCATCAGATTAGATTTGGCCAGCGGCTCACACCGTGGAATATCAGAACAACAGACCGGTAGTTCTGACAGGAAACTCGGTTTAAGACCTTGACTGCAGCAGAGACAAAGAAAATAATGAGGAGAATGTCGTCCACTCGGACCTCCACCCTGCACACCCCGCAGAATGTGGACTGAACCCATGATGAAATCCAAATAAATGGCGAGCCGATAACGGAACCTGCTCCTGCACCGCTGCCCATGTTCCTCAGGTTCCCACGTGTCCATGAAGGTCTTGCATTATGGACCAGACAGGGAAACCAGCGGAGCCCTGATTTTAGCTTGTGCAATGCAGCCACCTACTGCATGATGCAATCATTACAGCATGCTCAGGTGCAGAGGATTGTGGGAAGAAAATGAGATTGAATGAGATTAAGGACCAGTTTATAAGGTGAATGAGGTCACTGTGATGAACGGACATGTTGTTGACCCAACGCTCTTTAGCATCGTACTCGGGATTCAGGATTTAATGTCGTAATTAAAGATGATTGTGGAGTTTACGTCAGGTCCGTTGCGCGGTGGGGCATTTCCTACTATATAATGAAGGGTTATTAAAAATACCAGGGGCAACACTGATTAAATACCCACTGTGTAGCACTGTTAACTTATAGACAAGAAAATCCAGGGTTCTTTAACTGTGAGATTTGCATGTTCTTCCAATATCACATAATTAAAAAACTCTCTCATCTCATTATCTTAGTCTTTAAGGTCCTCATCCTCATTTATTTATTTCTTATGAATATATATATATATTCATTCATTATCTCCCGCTTTATCCTCTATTAGGGTCGCGGTGGGGTTCCCCATGCCCATCCAGGGGAGAACGTCTCGGGCGCTGGGCAGATAGACCCAGGACAGGGCGCCAATCCATTGCTGGGCGCACACTCACTCACACACACACACACACTCTATATGGGGCAATTTGGGGAATTCAATTGACTTGATCCATGGTTTTGGACTGTGGGAGGAAACCGGAGTAAACCCACGCGGACACGGGGAGAACATGGAAACTCCACCCAGATGGGGATTCGAACCGGGAATCCCTAGTGCTGAGAGGAGAACATGCTAAACCACTAAGCCACCGTGCCGCCATATATATATATATATATATATATATATATATATATATATATATATATATATATATATATATATATATATATTCATTCATTTATTATCTTCTGCTTAATCCTCTATTAGGGTTGCGGGGGGGTTCCCCATGCCCATCCCATCTGGGAGAACGTTTCGGGCGCTGGGCAGATACATCCAGGACAGGGCGCCAATCCATCACTGGGCACACACTCACACAGACACACTCTGTATGGGGCAATTTAGAGCAGCCAATTCACCTTAAATCCATGCTTTTGGAACTGTGGGAGGAAATCCGCATGGACACGGGGCGGGCATGAAACCTCCACCCAGCTCGGGATTGGAACCTGGATCCCGAGCTCAGGCGGAGGTTAATGTCAGGAACGTCCGGTGTAAACCCGCTGACCTCATTTGTTTTGTCTTTGAAGGTTAAAGCGACGTGGAGCAGCAGATTAACGAAGCCTCGCGTGTTTCATTTCCAAAATACAGTGAACCCGGATTTCCGTCCGTGTGTTTGGAGGCGAGAGGGGAAAATAAATCCCCATCCTAATTAGGATGAGCATCTGAGGAAATGAATGAATGACTAAACCGACCTGACGATTGCAGGCTTGCTGAAGTGATTGCAGCATATGTGAGATGTTCTCTCTCTCTCTCTCTCTCTCTCTCTCTCGCCCTCTACCTCACCCCCCCCCCTCCATTCCTCCAGTTTTTGGAAAAGGCTTTCCACAGGATTTTGTCTGTGGACTCGTTTGTTTATTTGCTTGGATGAGAAATAAAATGTCTGTCGCTGATGACAGAAGGAGAGGCTCACAATCTCCATTCTAATTCATCCCAAATGGATTAATGGATGCATGGATGGGTAAATGACCCAGGGCAGGGCAGGGCAGCACAGGGCAGGGCAGCACAGCACAGGACAGGGCACGGCAGGGCAGCACAGCACAGGATGGGGCAGGGCAGCATAGGGTAGGGCAGTGCAGTGCAGGGCAGGGAAGGGCGTGCAGTGCTGGGCAGGGCAGGGCAGGGCAGGACAGGGCAGCATAGAGTAGGGCAGTGCAGGGCAGGGAAGGGCGTGCAGGGCAGGGCAGGACAGGGCAGCATAGGGTAGGGCAGGGCAGAAAAAGGGCAGTACAGTACAGTGCAGGGCAGGACAGGGCAGGACAGGGCAGGGCAGGGCAGGGCAGGGCAGTGCAGTACATGGCAGGGAAGGGCAGTACAGTACAGTGCAGGGCAGGGCAGGGCAGGGGGGCTGAATGAAATCACCTGAATTCAGAGGTAAATTATGTCCCAATACTTTTTTACCCACATGAGCCATAACTATGTAGAGAACCTCAGTCCCTGAAACACCATGCAATAAAAACACAACTCATTAGAACAAGAACCAGATTTTAAGAAAGAAAGAGAGAGAGAGAGATTCATTTTCCTGCCAAAACAGCCAACGTGTTGAAAGTTAAGCAGTCGTTTCACAGCCTCACACATCCACCACCGCGGTCGGGTTTCCAAACGCCAACGAGACGGCGCCTGTGAAAGCTCACAGAGGCAGATGGCGTGGTTCTGCGCTTGATGATACGTTTCCAACACGTTACAATTTAAACGCTCATCTACCCAACAACCCAGCCGTGGGGTCAGACCGAGGAGCTGGAGGCTTACATCCCCATGCCCATCCACGTCTCCGCTCAGCACGCTACAACGTCAGCCAGTTATCTCATTATCTCATTTCATCACCTCCATCATATCTCAGATATCAGCTCATCTTCTGCAGCCTAATCTGATACTGGGGTCATGGGGGGGGGGGGGTTGGGGCAGATACACCCAGGACAGGGCGCCAACCTATCACTGGGCACACACTCACACATACACACACACACATACACATACACATACACACACACATACACACACATATATATACACACATACAGACACACACATACACATACACACACACATACACACACATATATATACACACATACAGACACACACACACACACACACATATATATACTGTATATGTATATATATATATATATATATATATATATATATATATATATATATATATATATATA
>JAFMOD010000766.1:1752683-1768798 GCA_019802435.1 Corydoras maculifer
ACACTCTCTCTCACTCTCTCTCTCACTCTCTTCCACTCTCTCTCACTCTCTCTCCCACTCTCTCTCACTCTATCTCACTCTCTTACTCTCTCCCACTCTCTCTCACTCTCTCTCACTCTCTCCCACTCTCTCTCACTCTCTCCCACTCTCTCCCACTCTCTCTCTCACTCTCTCTCACTCTCTCCCACTCTCTCTCACTCTCACTCTGCTTCGACAGCTGGTTCAGGAACCCGCATGAGGTACAGTGTCAATCAAATGTTTGGACACGCCCCCTTCTTTATGTACCATACAGTATGTAAACTGGTTTGAAGCTTAAGTCAAACACTTAGCGGTAAAGAAACGAGTTAATATGTCTTTAAAGGTGTGTAAACCCTGCTGCTAAATAAAGACTAGTTGGGAGGCTGCTGCCTAATCAAAAGGTTGTTCAGGAAAATGAAGAAAACTAATGTTCTATTATAAGAAAACAAAAAGCACAAGTAAAGAACGTTTCAGTGAGAACACAGCAGGCCTTTTCCTCTGTAAACATCTTTACAGGTGTGGAACAGTGCATCGGGAACCAATCAATGAGGAGCTGCTGCTGCTGCTGAACCTTATCATAAAGATGGACTCTGTAGTTCTGCAGTTTCAGCCTGTAGTCCATCTGCGTCCCCTTTTCTGTGTTCTCTAATGAGGAGGACCCCCGCAGGACCGTCACAGAGCAAGTGGTGTGTGGGTGGTGAATGGTTCCCCGCATCGCAGTAACACTCACGTGGTGGTGTGTGTGTGTGTGTGTGTGCTGTGCTGTTTATAATAAAAAAAACAGCAGGTTTTAAACACTCACAGTGCATTCTGTTAGACACGTGTACCTCGTGGCGCCCCCTTGTGGTTGTGAAATCAGACACAGCAGCTCAACTGCTGCACAGCGTGTCTTACTTGCTTAGAGGATGGACGATGTCTACAGGATGGATGTTAGGTGGTTGGTGGATCACGCTGTCCAGTCGGGCTTCTGGAGTCTGATCCGCTGCGTCTGATCCGGTCTAATGCGAACGACAGTAACACAGACGTAGTGTTGATTTAAACAGAGCTGGACTGAACTGCTGAATCATTCAACAAAATACTAGCAATTACAGTAATTAGTTTATTAATTGGGAGATTTTGGGGGGGTTCTCCATGCCCATTAAGGGGAGGACGTTTCAGAAGCTGGGCAGATATACTCAGGACAGGGTGGCACTCAATCACACACAGACACCATTATAGGGGCAATTTAGAGCAGTCAGTTCCTTAAATGCATGTTTTTGGACTGTGGAAGGAAACCGGAGAACCCAGAGGAAACCCATGTAGACACGTTCCATGGGAGAACATGGAAACTCCAACCAGATGGAGATTTGAACCGGGAATCCCTAGTGCTGAGAGGAGAACATGCTAAACCACTAAGCCACCGTGCCGTCCTTCCAACAGACATTATTTATTTATTCATTATCTCCCGCTTCATCCTCTATTAGGGTCGGGGGGGGTTCCCCATGCCCATCCAGGGGAGAACGTCTCGGGCGCTGGGCAGATACACCCAGGACAGGGCGCCAATCCATCGCTGGGCACACACTCACTCACACAGACACACTCTATATGGGGCAATTTGGAGAACTCAATTGACTTAATCCATGTTTTTGGAATGTGGGAGGAAACCGGAGAACCCGGAGGAAACCCACGCGGACACGGGGAGAACATGGAAACTCCACCCAGATGGAGATTTGAACCGGGAATCCCCAGTGCTGAGAGGAGAACCTGCTAACCACTAAGCCACCGTGCCGCCCTTCCAACAGACATTATATCAGACATAAAGTAAAGTCCAGATTTGCCCCTTAATGCACGCACTACACACTGCGTTTTAAAGAGCAGGCAGAGAACCTGGAGTTGTTGAATTTAGGGTTCCCCCGCTGACATTTGTCACATCTGTGAGATGAAACGATCACGGGAGCCATATCATTTGCAGATCCAGTCCTTGAGCCCAGCTCTTCGGCACCTCAGGAGTCCAACAGCGGGGTGGATCCTGAACATCTGATACTTAAAACTCTGTTTTCACTCCTTGGGCGTCGGGTTTTTTTTGAAGCCTGGTTACCTACCGACTAAAGTTTTAAGAAAATGAAATGAAACGATTTTGCTCTGTCAAGAAACTTTCTCATTATTCTTTAATAGGGAGAGTACTTTCGGAGGAAGGTTGCCCCCCTGACAGCGAGGTTGATTTCAAACTGCTCCTGTTGGCCTCGGGCAAAAGGCCTTCCTCCCTGAAGTGTATTAATGGCGTTCTAGCATGGCAGAGCAGAACGGCGCTGTGGCCCCAGATAGCCAACTACTTTTACTTTATGAGGAAAATTAAAGGCTTAAATGTTTGTTGAGCCAAAAAAGAGATTAGAAATGCTCACCTCCACAAACCTGACGAAAACAGAAGCCACATCAGCTTCACGTTCTGCTGGAACGACTAAAACAGGAGCTACAGAACGTTTGTTTTCATGTTTATATGCTTATTAAAAACGCACTATAAGCACGAGGTACATTATATGGACAAAAGTATTTGGACATCCGCATGTTATACCTGTCTGCTGCTTAATCAGATATCACACTATACCATATGTGCAATATGTGTTTCTATTATGTCTGTACATAACTGAAAATTGGAATTTATCATGTACATACAGATTTATAATTCTATAAAAAAAAATTCCTAGTTTTTTTAATTTCTTTCCAATGACTAAATATCTCTCATCTCATCTCATCTCATCTCATCTCATCTCATCTCATCTCATCTCATCTCATCTCATCTCATCTCATCTCATCTCATCTCATCTCATCTCATCTCATCTCATCTCATCTCATCTCATCTCATCTCATCTCATATGGCGGCCGCAAAACGACCAAATATTGTCGTTATACTTAGATAAATTAACCAAAAATTGTATTTACATGGGCGGCACGGTGGCTGAGTGGTTTAGCATGTTCTCCTCTCAGCACTAGGGATTCCCGGTTCGAATCCCCATCTGGGTGGAGTTTCCATGTTCTCCCCGTGTCCGCATGGGTTTCCTCTGGGTTCTCCGGTTTCCTCCCACAGTCCAAAAACATGGATCAAGTCAATTGAGTTCTCCAAATTGCCCCATATAGAGTGTGTTTGTGTGAGTGAGTGTGTGCCGAGCGATAGATTGGCGTCCTGTCCTGGGTGTGTCTGCCCAGCGCCCGAGACGTTCTCCCCTGGATGGGCATGGGGAACCCCACCGCGACCCTAATAGAGGATGAAGCGGGAGATAATAAATGAATGAATGTATTTAAATGTGAACACTTGAATCAAAACACCCCCTTCCAATGCAAAAAACACACATTCTTTACAAACAAGAGGGCAAGCTGTTTAGTATTTAGGATTCTGATAACAGTGTCTTTGTACTTTACAGAATTGTAACGGGCGCTCACGTCAGTGAACAATGACTGAAGCTCGACATCACATTCCAAGTTCCAACTATAACAGCTTTCCGTCTTCTAGATGGGTTCCAAAAATTGGAAGTGTGTCGTTGGAGGTTCTTTCTTACAGACTGTGTCTTAGGAATCAAACCCCAGAGCTCAACCCCATCAAACAGCGTTGGGATGGTGAGGTCAAGCACTGATGTTGGACAAGAGGGCCTGGCTCACCATCTCAACGGTGTTTGATGGGGTTGAGCTCTGGGGTTTGGTTCCTCAGACACTTATATTAAGTAATGGACAGGTCAGTATCGACAGTGTCGTCCGTATAGTGCACGTTCTCGGTTTATATGCTGTAAGTAAATCAGCGTTGGTCGATATTTCAACCGTCTGTAAAGCAGAATAACGATTAAAAAGGTTCAAGATCACTGATAGTTTCTAACGAGTGGATACCAGAACCAGTGGGTTTCTTTTCATTTTTAGACAATTATTATCCGAGCACTAATAAAACGACTCGGTGCCAGAGACCAGGGTAGCTGCAGAGTACGTAATGCTATTAGCTTCTGCATGTCAGGTCTAAATAAGGCCCCCGTCCAAATAATTAATGCTTGCGTGCTGGCTGGTTGCCCTGTGGGACTATCTGGACCTGTTACACTCTAGCACAAATTAAAATGAGCATCATCGGAACCCATTTCAATGATAAAGCATGTAGGTAAAATTAAGACAGAAGTTTTTGGGAAACACCTCATTAAATTCAGACAGTGAAAATCAGACGTGGGGTCCACGGTGTGGTCTGTGGGAGGACCATCTTCCACATGTCTGTGTCGTGGTGCTTGGTGTAAAGGTACCTGACTGTCCCACAGAGGGTCCCACCTTTAACCTCATCCACCACCTTAAGGAAACTATGAGCCGTATCAGCGTCTCACCTCCACTGCGCTTTGTTATGATTACAAACAGGATTACACAGCAACTAAAGGGAAAAAGCATTAAAACCTTGAGGCAGATGGACTACAATTAGAGTATCCCCTCACCCAGAAAGAGTAGCGTGCTCACATCATGGGTCCTGGTTTACACTTACATTTACATTTGGTCATTTATTGGACGCTTTTATCCAAAGCGACTTACAAGGTGAGCACAGGGTTCATCACAACATCCCTGGAGCAATGAGGGTTAAGGGTCTTGCTCAAGGACCCACATTGGTAACTTCAGTGGACCTGGGATTTGAACCGCCAACCTTCAGATTGATAGCCCAACACCCTAACCACTGAGCTATTGCGCCCTTATTATTTTTTTTATTATAGAATGATATGTGTGTGTGTGTGTGTGTGTGTGTGTGTGTGTGCGGTGGCTTAGTGGTTAGCACGTTCGCCTCTCAGCGTTAGGGATTCCCGGTTCAAATCCCCATCTGGTTGGAGTCTCCATGTTCTCCCCGTGTCCGTGTGGGTTTCCTCCGGATTCTCCGGTTTCCTCCCACAGTCCAAAAACATGGATCAAGTCAATTGAATTCTCCAAATTGCTCCATATAGAGTGTGTCTGTGTGAGTGAGTGTGTGCCCAGCGATAGATTGGCGCCCTGTCCTGGGTCTATCTGCCCAGCACCCGAGACGTTCTCCCCTGGATGGGCATGGGGAACCCCCCCACGACCCTAATAGAGGATAAGCGGGAGATAATGGATGGATGAATGAATGTGTGTGTGTATATGTGTGTGTGTGTGTGTGTGTGTGTGTGTGTGCGAAGCAAGCAAACATGTTCCATTTAACCAAGCTGGTAAATTCAATCTCATTTCTAAACTCACATTTTACCTCCAACATGTTTACTCGCGTAACTCGTCAGCCGGATTGGGGTGCGAGCCTTCCCGGGGTTATTGAAGGTGTTCATAATTACCATGAGGCATTACTTATTCATTACAGTAGCTTGTGGCATCGGCTTTGCAATCTTGCTGTGCCAGCAAGGCTAATGTATGCAGCACGGAAAGGTTACAGTATTGGATTGGGACGCAGCTGCAGATCTCAGCTCAGGATGTGATAATAAAGAGCATGACGACTGCATCGGCACCAGCCTGCGCGCCGCGCACCGTCACATGTGACAGTTCGGAAGGGTCGCCCTATTTATTGCGCTCCGGTTTGAATTCATATTAAACACACATTTGATATTCATAAATCTGCATCCGCTTCAGATGCGGGAGGGATCATCACACCCGGCGTTTAGACGGCTTTTCCGACGTCTGCCTGCTTTTTATTTAAACTCGCTGAGGGATTAATCCCGCTTGCCGCATTACGTGTATTTCGGGTGGTGCTTCAGTGGTTAAGTATTTTAACCCCCAAAAAATGGGAGTTTTGCAAACCATGGGGCCACATCGGGCCCCTTGAACGTCACTCATGAGGACAATAGATGATCAGCATATAGCCCATTTATTTATTGTTGATGCTGCTCGGCACCTCAAGGAGGATGAGTCCACCACCGAACCTCGGCCCTCACAAGGTTTCTTCCTTAAAACACAACCGGGAGTTTTATCTTTCCACTGTCCCTTTAACTTGTTCCGAAGTATTTGGGGGTAAATTGCGGGGGTAAATAATAATTAAGATGGCAGCAAACGCGAAAAGGTTCTGATTCGTGGTGACATCATCATCCATCCATCCATCCATTATCTTCCACTTTAACCTATATTAGGGCCGTGGGTGGGGGGGGGGGGGGGGTTCCCCATGCCCATCCAGGGGAGAATGTTTCGGGCGCTGGGCAGATGCCAATCCAACGCTGGGCACACACTCACTCACCCAGACACACTCTATATGGGGCAATTTAGAGAATTCAATTGACCTTGATCCATGTTTTTGGACTGTGGAAGGAAACCGGAGAACCCGGAGGAAACCCACGCAGACACGGGGAGAACATGGAAACTCCACCAAGATGGGGATTCGAACCGGGAATCCCTAGTGCTGAGAGGAGAACATGCCAACCACTAAGCCACCATGCCGCCCTAAATAATAAATCTTTTTATTATTTATAAACAGGGGACCTTCAAGTCGCAAGGCTGGGTCCTTAACCCCATGCGAGTCTTTATACAATGCATCCTCTCGCTGCGCCCTCTATTGGACACGTTTACCGTAACGTATCACTTAATTACGTAACGTGTACAGAGAGGTTTTTTTCTCCGTAGCCGCTCAGCTCAGACGAATCAATTCTCATTTCATCCCTAATGTCCGGATGACGCGACTGAGGCTCTTCTGTTTTACACGCGTAAAAACGACCGAGTGTGAACGAAGAAAAGGACCCGCAAATAAGACGGATGGATCCAATTAAAGAAATTATAAACCCGTCATTAAGAAGCCCGGAGACCTGAACCGGAGACAAATTATTTTGGAGCAACCACATTCCCCGTGATCCTCAGGAGTCAAACAGGACCTGACTGCACTTAATAAAAAATAATCACCCTATAAGCACTGGGATAGGCTCCAGTGGCCACCACTCTAATCGGGATGAACGTATCGGAAGTAAATTACGGCGACATGCCACCAATGCCAAACACTGTGGATCTGCGTCAAGCACAGACCTCCATGAACCATGAAGGTTCCGAGTACCGAGGGACGTCACGCCGGAGATAAAGACGCACGAGAGTTTAGTAAAACGCCGAAGGACGGCGACAAATTAAAACCGGCAGGGTTCAGAGGAGGTTCCTTTGTTCGTCGCCGCCTTTGTTTGTGGCGAACACACTGTAGTTGCTGTTCCAAGGTAATGCCCATGGTTACAGCACAACAGTGCTTTAGTAAAAATAAAATAAATAAAACAAAGGAAGCACCTCTGGAGGTTTGAACCTTACTGGGCCAATTATCTGAGTCACCATGCCCCTCCACCTCAGCGTGCCAACTGAGCCGAGAGAGCGAGAGAGAGCGAGAGAGAGAGACACAGAGAGAGAGGACAAAAAGGACGAAGCCACACAGCGTTTTAAAAAGAAAAACATGGTCCCAAACACTCCAAGACTATAATTTGCTGGAAGATATTATGAAAAGCAATCCTCCCTCTCGACGGTCCGGGGCAGAGTCGACTCGGCGTCAGAACCCGGAAAAAAATCCCGGCGTCACGACAAGCGCATTTCCAACGGCGGAAATCTTTTCATCAGAAACACATTTCATGACAGATTTCCTACACGGTATGGAACGTGGCGAGGTGGACGGTTAAATGGAACGAGAGCCGCGCCGCACACGGCTGTAATTATTTCACCATTTGCATTTATATAGAAAATCAGCAGAGTGTAAAAAAAAAAAAAAACTGTTGATTACGTGCGTTTCGTATTTAAAACGTGCGCCGGCTCATTTCATGCACGGGTTTTCGGGAACCGTGTGCTGTACACTGTGTGTTTGAGAGTTTTCGGGGGGGGGGGGGGGGGTACGGTACACACTCTGAACCTTCGCGGTAGCACTTCCTCATGCATGTCCTCCCTGTGTCCGCATGGTCTTCCAGTTACTGCTATACTGTCCTGGCAATTATGCAGGTACCCATGTGCCTCATGCTGGGACTAAATACAATAGAAGCGCCATGCTGGCATGTTAGCATGTTCTCCCCTCAGCACTGTGGATGCAGGTTTGAATCCCCATCTGGGTGGAGTTTGCATTTTTCTCCCCCTGTCTGCGTGGGTTCCCTCCAGGTTCTCCGGTTTCCTCCCACAGTCCAAAAACATGGATCAAGGTCAATTGAATTCTGCCAATTGCCCCATATAGAGTGTTTCTGTGTGAGTGAGTGAGTGTGTGCCCAGCGATAGATTGGAGCCCTGTCCTGGGTTTATCTGCCCAGCGCCCGAAACGTTCTCCCCTGGATGGGCATGGGGAACCCCCCCCCTCCATGACCCCTAGTAGAGGATAAAGCAGAAGATAATGGATGTATAATAATATATATATATATGGAGATAGATAGGTAAATAAATAAAATGTTCTATACTCTGACAACCCCGTACATGACATACAGAATAAACTTGATTAATAAAGCAGCATCGCTCTTCCTCTCGAACAGAAACAATCAGCTCCATGCAGATTGCAGTCTCAGTGGTATTTCCCAAATACACAACATCGTAACGTGTCGACACCGAAAGAGTTGTCACCTCCACGGAGGTAATAAATTACCCATTAGGAATGTTGCGTTGCTTTCATAACCTCCTGTCACATCAAATCAACTTCAAAGACAGAGCTCCTCAGATCTGACTGTTCTGAGCGCCGTGTGATGGGATCTGGTTCGGCGTCGGTCGCTATGAGGGAATCGATTACACCCGGGCGTACGGCAGTCCCCGGGCGTACGGCAGTCCCCGGGCGTACGGCAGTCCCCGGGCGTACGGCAGTCCCCGGGCGTACGGCAGTCCCCGGACGTACGGTGTTGGACAGTGCGTACGTTCTCAGGTGGAGCTGGATTTCTCTTTTTAGTGGCGATCATATGTAGATGATGCGATGGCACGGTGGCGTAGGGCTTTGCATGTTCTCCTCTCAGCTTTGGGGATTCAGGTTTGAGTGAAAACTGTGGTTTTCATATCCTCCGCATGTCTGTGTGGGCTTTCTACGGATTTTCCAGTTTCCTTCCACAGTCCAAAAACATGGATTCAAGGTGAATTGGCTGCTCTAAATTGCCCCTATATAGTGTGTGCGTGTGTGTCTGTGTGGGTGAGTGTGCCCAGCGCCCTCTACTGGATATGGGCAATATGAACTCCCCCAATGCCTGTAATTAATGAATTTAACTTTTTTTATGGGTTCCGTTGGTTGTTATAAATTGCCCGTTTATATAGTGTGAGTATGTGTGTGTGAGAGAGTGTGTGCCCAGCGATAGATTGGCACCCTGTCCTGGGTGTATCTGCCCAGCGCCTGAAACATTGTCCCCTAGATGGGAATGGGGGACCTCCAGTGACCCTAATACAGGATAATGAAGATTATGGATGAATAGTGTGTGTGTGTGTGAGAGAGAGAGAGAGAGAGAGAGAGAGAGAGTATGTTTGTGCCCAGAAATATATAGGTGTCCTGTTCTGGGTGTATCAGCCCAGGCAAAGGGAACACCCCCCCCCCCCTTCCTGTGCCCCTAGTAGAGTACTAAGTGGAGGATAATGGATGGATGTAGATGATGGAAGGTAAAGATACCTTTAAATGTCTGGTCTAGACCCGCTGTAATGTGTGAATGTGTAACACTCGCTGCCTCTTGTGGTTCCCCTCTGGCATAATGCCGCTCTCACACTCTCGTTTCGGTTTAGCAGGTGCATTTCCCCAGGTCTCCCAAAGACACCGCTGCAGCTTAATGACAAATATGACCAACCTTGGAAACACACAGGAAAGCATGTGGGCGCCCTCCATATGCAGCCATTAGGAGGCTTTTAAGCTGCAGCGCACGTTTCGGCTTTCTTCGATCATTGCATAAAGTGCTTCCTCACAGCTGCACGGCGGAATACATTTGCATCACGTATAGCTCGTCTTAAAGCAAATGTTTTAAAACCTCTACAGTACTATTGCTCCAACTGCAGAAGTGTTTCGCTGTGAATTTTCATCGCTCAATAGCACCTAATTAGCCGCTCTCATTCGGGCCATTTCGAGATGTGCGTGAGAGAGAGAGAGAAACAAAAAAAACACAGAAAATCCCGGGGCAATTAACGTTTTGTTGACATGTCTTTAGCATAAGCAAAGACGTGCGACGCGGCGGCGGAGCACCGGGCGGATCAGGATTTGCAGCGGTGCATTGTTGTCCTCGGGCGAAGCCTTCATGTTGGAGGTGTGTGAGGCGGAATCACGCCGGTGTGATGTGTAAAGTGGGTTATGCCATGTGACTCGGAATTAACGACTGATAAGTACCAGCACAACGCCACCAGCCTCGTTTACCGCCTTCATTAAAAATGCAGCAAACGCAAATAGGTTCTGATTCGTGGTGACATCCTCATCCAGCCATCATCTTCCGCTTTATCCTTTACTAGGGTCGCGGGGGTTCCCCATGCCCATCCAGGGGAGAACGTTTCGGGCGCTGTGCAGATACACCCAGGACAGGGGGGGCAATCTATCACTGGGCACACACTCACTCACACATATGTGGGGCAGTTTGGAGAATTCAACTGACCTTGATCCATGTTTTTGGACTGCGGGAGGAAACCGGAGAACCCTGAGGAAACCCAAGTGGACACAGGGAGATGAATGGAGATGGGATGAAGTGGAGCATGCCCTCTACTGGGAAACACAGGCCTTGGCAGGGAATGGAAAATGAGTGCGATCTATTAATAGCATAATTTAATAATGTAATTTGAACAAGATTGCCGGGCCGAATTTAAATGCTTACTGGACCACATCTGGCCCGCGGGCCGTAGTTTGTCCACCCCTGATCGAGATATTTAAATGGATGTACTACCGTCATTATATATCATTAAATATCATTCATTCATTCATTCATTATCTCCCGTTTTATCCTCTATTAGGGTCGTGGTGGGGTTCCCCATGCCCATCCAGGGGAGAACGTCTCGGGCGCTGGGCAGATAGACCCAGGACAGGGCGCCAATCCATCGCTGGGCACACACTCACTCACACACACACACTCTATATGGGGCAATTTGGAGAATTCAATTGACTTGATCCATGTTTTTGGACTGTGGGAGGAAACCGAAGAAACTGGAAGAAACCCACACGGACACGGGGAGAACATGGAAACTCCACCCAGATGGAGATTCGAACCGGGAATCCCTAGTGCTGAGAGGAGAACATGCTAAACCACTAAGCCACCGTGCCACTCATTAAATATCATTATTATAAATATCATTATCATTATTATTAGTAGTAGTAGAATTAGAATTCAAATACGATAATCCAGGTTCGCCTCCCAATCTGGGTGGAGTTTACATGTTCTCCCAGTGTCTGCATGGGTTTCCTCTGGGTTCTTTGGTTTCCTGCCACAGTCCAAAAACATGGATTCAAGGTGAACTGGCTGCTCTATAATTGCCTCTATCTAAATCACCCCTGTATAGCGTACAGAATACTGTAGAAGATAATAGGATGAAATGAGAACTATAGTTTGTGACCCACTTGCACAGAGCAGCGAACTCGACATCACCTCCTGCATTCATCATTAATAAATACAATCTTTGATGTTTGCTTTGATCTGGAGCTTTAATGGTTTAACTGAGGAAATGCTTAGATATCCGTTCCAAAACCTGCTGAAAAGCCTTTCCAGCGAACCCAAAACTAGAGCAGGAGGCTTCAACACCAAATATTTATGGTAATAGTTCATCGATTTTACAGAAGGCACAGATTTTCAGGGCGGCGTGGCGTATTAAAGCTTCCATTCAGTCCTTGTAATGCGTAATCCAATGCTGTGTGACAAAGTAGTGAGAGAAACTATTGACTGACCTTGAACAGAATCAACTAACTAGGCAGATAACAATGAGGTAATGCTGAACACTGGATCCCCGGCAGATGGTGGAAAGCAACACACAATGTGGCTGGTGTAGTTTATCGGGATTCTCATGAAGCCTGATGTGTAAATCTGCAGTGTATGATTGCTTTCACAAATCAATACACAATTACGTGATCCTTCTGTATGGCACTGAGACGAGGAGAGCAGAACAGAGCCGGAGCCCGATATCTTTTGTCCCTCGAAGTTTGTACAAATACACAGTGTAATTCAAGCTGCGCTAATGTACTGCACTGACAATCCATACTGACACTCCAACACTCCAAACTTTAATACACTCCTCATTTACAGATGAATAATGAAGCGGCTCTAAAGCAAAATGCTGGGTATATATATATATATATATGTATATATATTCATTCATTCATTATCTCCCGCTTATCCTCTATTAGGGTCGCGGTGGGGTTCCCCATGCCCATCCAGGGGAGAACGTCTCGGGCACTGGGCAGATAGACCCAGGACAGGGCGCCAATCCATCGCTGGGCACAGACTCACTCACACAGACACACTCTATATGGGGCAATTTAGAGAATGCAATTGACTTGATCCATGTTTTTGGACTGTGGGAGGAAACCGGAGAACCCGGAGGAAACCCACGCGGACATGGGGAGAACATGGAAGCTCCACCCAGATGGGGATTCGAACCAGGAATCCCTAGTGCTGAGAGGTGAACGTGCTAACCACTAAGCCACCGTGCCCTATATATATATATATATAAATAAATAAATGGTTTCATTACCTCTACATTCCCACACCACCACCCACCGTGGCGCATAGAACCAAAGAACCCCAACCCTGCTCCACTTATTGCTTCACTTCCACTCTGTAGTCCATCTGTTTGTGTTCTACAGAACATACTGTGTACTTTGTTCTAATGGTCAGAACCCCAATAGCACCACCACAGAGCAGGGATTATTTAGTGGGGGCATTAATCCTATCCCAGCAGTGTCACTGAGGTGTTTAAATGAAACTACAGCAGCACTGCTGCACTAACACCCCCTCACCACATCAGTATCACTGCAGAACTGACAATAAATAATCCACCACCCAAATGATACCTGTTCTGTGATGGTGCTGACCAACAGAGATCAGAGAACCAACAGAGAACAGAGAACCAACAGAGAACAGATGGACTACAGTCTGTAATTATAGAACTACAAACTCCATCTATATGGGAATTGGAGGAGATAGACGTTGCAACAAGAAGGGGGCGTGTCCGTGTGTTTGACAGGTATTAACACGGTTCTTTCTTACGATTGGCCTATTAGAGAGATCAAGATATAATTATTCTAGTGCTATGAGCTAATGGGCCACATTTTCATTGATTGGCACAAACGCCATAATCAGTTCATTTTGTCCAAATTTCTGTCTTTGTTGTAAAGGATGCAAAAGAAAGAAAGTATAAAACTCTGTCGACTCACAGTGAGGGTCTGGAACTCAGGATAATTACGGGTGTCATTTTAGCTCCGCTATGCTTTTTATATAAAACTAATGATTTAGTGCAGGAGCCAGTCCAAACAGTCGGAAAAACATGTCACTACAGCTCCACTGGAACCGTTTTAATAATGTTGTCTGAAATAAATGTGATTAGAAAACCATATTTAATCAGACTGAGGGGCTCTCATTCTTTCCACTGATATTTGTATTCATTATAAAATGCTGAGCGGCCTGTATTCAAACGGAGCAGTCTGAAACTGTGACGTGTATCGTAGCTTTATTTAAATCATATATGAGTTTGGTGGGCATGGGGAACCCCCCCCCGCCCTCTGCCACCCTAATAGAGGAGGATAGATGGATATTTGGAGTTTGGGATGCTCCTGAATGTGGGTATTAATACTGAATTAAATCTGATTGGCTGAGTCGTTACTGAATCATTGATAGTAACACACCTCTGAGCGCTTCACATTCGTATCAATGCGTGATATACAATGCATTATTTTGAATCATGTACCGTAAATAAAAATACAGATTAATATATCAGCACTAAACCTGTTACAGCTGTTGTTTATAAAGTGTGTTCTGTAATTTGGCCACTAGATGGCAGTTTGGATCGTTGGCGAAACTGGTATCCCACTTTTAAAAAAAGCATTAAGAGGCTGGAGGTTGTATATTATTGTGAGTAATTCATGGGAAATATGTGTAACTGTACTCTGCTCTGCGTCGGGTCTAACAACACCTCTTTCCTGTGATTTATTCACAAGAACTCCATCAATACCTCAATGATTAAAAATATTGGCTATTTTAAGGTAACACCCTTATTTTTGTTTTTCATTCATTCATTCATTATCTTGCGCTTTTATCCTCTATTAGGGTCTCGGGGGGGTTCCCCATGCCCATCCAGGGGAGACTGTCTCAGGCGCTGGGCAGATAGACCCAGGACAGGGCGCCACGCCATCGCTGGGCACACACTCACTCACTCAAACACACTCTATATGGGGCAATTTGGAGAACTCAATTGACTTGATCCATGTTTTTGGACTGTGGGAGGACTGTGGTTCTGATTTTGTCTTTGGATGACTTAATGAGTCGCTGGATGACACTCTCTGTTGTCACCCTCACAAAAAATTTGCATGAAACAAAAAGCTGTCTGATAATCATTATGCTGATAAGGAACTGGGAGTGGAGTGTATAAAGTCCTCACTCTGTTGGGGTGAGTGCGTATCTGGATAAATGAAGCAGAAATAAATGTGATTTTTGGATTTTGTTATGTAAACCTGTTTTACACTGTTTTCGATCTCGTCCCATCGCTTGTCTTATTTACGTTGGGGGAAAAAAAGCCAATAGCACCTGCTTTTTCTGAAGAAATGAGATTAACCTGAGGGATGAATGAGATAGTCGTACGGCATTCTCATTGCCATAAATAAAGGTCAGCTAATTTCACTGTAGCTGTAATGGAATTTGTTTTATCCATTGCATTATGGTGTAAGGAGTTTAAATGCCACTGGTTACTTTACTCCATGGCCGAATCAATACGCTGTATAAAAAAAATCATGTTTAGAGACCAAAAAAAAAAAAAAAACCAAGGAAAATAAATTAAATAAATAAACCCAAAGCTATATGAGTTAGATGTAGTGTAAGGCTCCACATGCCCATCCAGGGAATGGGCGCTGGGCAGATAGACCGACCTAGGACAGGGTGCTGGGCATACACTTACCCACACTGACAGACACACATGCACACTATATAGGGCCAATTAAGATGGGGCATTTAAGGATTCCATTTAAGGATTCCACTGTGCCACCATTACGCCCAACAGGGCAAAATAACGTTCATTCATTCATTCATTCATTATCTCCCGCTTTATCCTCTATTAGGGTCGCGGGGGGGTTCCCCATGCCCATCCAGGGGAGAACGTCTCGGGCGCTGGGCAGATACACCCAGGACAGGGCGCCAATCCATCGCTGGGCACACATTCACTCATACAGACACACTCTATAGGGGGCAATTTTGAGAATTCAATTGATTTGATCCATGTTTTTGGACTATGGGAGGAAACCAGAGAACCCGGAGGAAACCCACGCAGACACGGGGAGAACATGGGAACTGGGAATCCCTAGCGCTGAGAGGCGAACGTGCTGACCACTAAGCCACCGTGTCGCCGCAAAATAACTTATTAAATAAAATAAATCAGGGATAACATCCGATCCGTCTGAAGGTAACTGTGAACCGGTTTTTAAACCACCTGCGACCGAAGGTTCCTCGAATTTCCCATCGTCCTAAGACAAATATCTCAGGCATCTTCTCACAGTGCCTCGGTTCTGACAGGTTTTATGCTTAGCACGGAGTCTGCATCTTAAATTGTAAATTAATTTGCGATTCAAAGGTGAAGCCAGAGCTTAGGGATTAGCAAGATAATAACAAATGAGAGGCGTCGATGCAATTCATCTTTCCCGTTCACTTAAAAATGACCCATGAGATCAAAACACAGCACTCTTCCAAACAATCGCGGTACTATTTCATTCTGTACCACGCCTGCAGAAACCCCCCCCCCATCCCCCCGGTGTCATACAGAACTTTAATAATGATGATGATGCTGCTCGATATTTTAATTTATAAACTGATCTGATATGTTTTTTTATGTATATGTGAGGGAGTTGTCCGTGTTTGAATGGTTTCCACTGCAGGATGTTTTAATACATTCAGTTAATTATACATACATCGTATATATTTAACCTTCAACCCACGCCTAATTAATATTCCAACCAAACTCCGGATTTCAGCCTGAGGTCGATGAGTGTGATGTGAGAGATTCGAAGGTGGTTGATTTCTTCATTCTGAATGGAT
>JAFMOD010000766.1:1768956-1792872 GCA_019802435.1 Corydoras maculifer
GGACAGGGCGCCAATCCATCGCTGGGCACACACTCACTCACACAAACACACTATAGGGGCAATTTGGAGAACTCAATTGACTTGATCCATGTTTTTGGACTGAGGGAGGAAACCAGAGAACCCGGAGGAAACCCACGCGGACACGAGGAGAACATGGAAACTCCACCCAGATGGGGATTCGAACCGGGAATCCCTAGTGCTAAGAGGCGAACGTGCTAACCACTAAGGCACCGTGCCGCCCTATTATTATTATTATTATTATTATTATTATTATTATTATTATTATTATGTACAATTATAACAGATGTGTGGCGTGTAGTAATATTTTAGCACAACAATTCTGTAATATGTACATGCCATTTTTCCTCACACTTGCTCTGGATCTCTGAGGCAAGCGTGTTCCATGTATATGCATTTTTATCGAAATTGAAGTTTATTTGCAGCTTCACTGTGCTTGCATGTCATGCATATCAATTCCTGCAGCATCAACAGAAAAGACTGATAACAGCACTGGTGGAGATTTAGCTGTGAGAATGCTTTGTCTGCTTATTGTAAAAACGTATGAATTTCTAATCCGGCATCAGGCCCCTCAACAAAATGTGCTGGAATTTTAGAAAGAATACATCATTGTCGTTTGCCCTGCCAGTCCTGCCGCACAGTGCAATGGATTCGTCTGACAGGTTAAAAAGAATTGAATACTCATTATAAATCCTGGTCAGCTCATCCGCAGCGTCACAATACACGGTATAGAGTCTGAAATTCATGTGTTTAATATGGTACAAAGTCCAAAGCTGCCCGTTTCCTCCACTTACCATATTGATGGAGATTGTAGTTTTATAATTACAGAGTGAAGTCCATCTGTTCTGTATTGGTTCTCTGTTGGTCAGCACCATCACAGAACAGGTATCATTTGGGTGGTGGATTGTTTATTGTCAGTTCTGCAGTGACACTGATGTGGTGAGGGGGGTTTTAGTGCAGCAGGGCTGCTGTAGTTTAATTTAAACACCTCACTGACACTGCTGGGATAGGACTAATGCACCCACCAAACAATCCCTGCTCTGTGGTGCTACCATTAGGGTTCTCAGCATTAGAACAGAGAACATAGTATGTACTGTGGTACACGATCAGATAAACTGCAGAGTGAAATTATATATATATATATATATCGAATTCCCCCATCTGGGTGGAGTTTCCATGTTCTCCCCGTGTCAGCGTGAGTTTCCTCTGGGTTCTCCGGTTTCCTCCCACAGTCCAAAAACATGGATCAAGTCAATTGAGTTCTCCAAATTGCCCCATATAGAGTGTGTCTGTGTGAGTGAGTGTGTGCCCAGCGATGGATTGGCGCCCTGTCCTGGGTCTATCTGCCCAGTGCCCCCCCCCCCCCAATATAGGATTAAGCGAAAGATAATGAATATATATATATATATATATATATATATATATATATATATATATATATATATATATATAATGCTGTTTGTCTATAGTCACATTGATTTGTATGTTATTTTTTCACCTGGTTGTTTGGTTCCTCGTCACTGTTCGTCCTCATTATTTCGTTCCTGGGTTGAAGTCCCCAGGTTCTTCAGGGTTCTTCATGGTTCTTCAGGTCACACCGGCTCCTGTGGCTCCTGTGGCTCCTGGACTTCGTCTTTTTGCTGTTATTCTGTTGTTGTTTTTATTTTCTTTATTGTCTGTTTGTTGCGCAGTTTGGCGGTCGGCACCGCTTTGTTCTGCCGAGTCATTCCAGAGAATCGACTCACTCACTTTTCGAGTCCCGGTGCGATCGACTCACCGCGGACGCTCGTGGGTTCTGCGAGTTCTGTGGACAGTAATCAGCGTCGCTATGCAGCAGTGGACTGAAATCACGAGCTTCTGGATGTTAATGTAATCACTGTGAGCCGCCGATGTGATTACAGAAGTCAAACTCGATTCACACGACCTTCCCTCTGATGTCTGAATAAAGCCCATTTAAAGCCCTCTGCGGATCTCACATGTTTATTCTGTATTTTTATATATTGATGTCGAATTCAAAACAATACCAACTCCATACATCACACTCTTTATTAATCCACGCTTTATTAAAAGTAATTTCATTCTTATTTCTATACAGAACTTGATGCCAGGGCGGCACAGTGGTTTAGTGTTTAGCATGTTCTCCTCTCAGCTCTAGGGATTCCCGGTTCGAATCCCCATCTGGGTGGAGTTTCCATGTTCTCCCTGTGTCCGCGTGGGTTTCCTCCGGGTTCCCTGGTTTCCTCCCACAGTCCAAAAACATGGATCAAGTCAATTGAGTTCTCAAATTGCCCCATATAGAGTGTGTCTGTGTGAGTGAGTGTGTGTCCAGCAATAGGTTGGCATCCTGTCCTGGGTCTATCTGCCCAGCCTCCGAAACGTTCTCCCCTGGATGGGCATGGGGAACCCCCCCCCCCGCGCCCCTAATAGAGGATAAAGCGGAAGGTAATGGATGGATGGATGGATGGAACTTGATGCCTCACAGGATGCTGCAGATGGGATAGGCTGAAACGCTACACCTGAAAACGGCTTAATGCATTAAAACATCAACATAAAACACCAAACTATTTTCTACTGTTACATTTCATTATAAGAAATTGCCACAACGTGAAAATTATTACTTTCTTTTTGGAGTGCAGGTTCATAATTACTCATTAATTCATTCATTCATTATTTTCCGCTTTATCCTCTATTAGGGTTGCGTGGGGTTCCCCATGCCCGTCCAGGGGAGAACATCTCGGGCGCTGGGCAGATAGACCCAGGACAGGGCGCTAATCCATCACTGGGCACACACTCACTCACACAGACACACTCTATATGGGGAAATTTGGAGAATTCAATTGACTTGATCCATGTTTTTGGACTGTGGGAGGAAACCGGAGAACCCGGAGGAAACCCACGCAGACACGGGGAGAACATGGAAACTCCACCCAGATGGGGATTCGAACCGGGAATCCCTAGTGCTGAGGGGCGAACGTGCTGACCACTAAGCCACCGTGCCGCCGGTTCATAAGTACTAATGAAGAGTAATAAATGAGTAAAGGTTGTTTTCTTAGGTTGATGTTTTTATACGGGCGGCACGGAGGCTTAGTGGTCAGCAGGTTCTCCTCTCAGCACTGGGGATCTAGGTTCGAATCGTGATCTGGGTGGAGTTTGCATGTTCTCCCTGTGTCATCCTGGGTTTCCTTCGGGTCCTCCGTTCTCCTCCCACAGTCCAAAAACATGGATTCAAGGTAAATTGAATGTTGTAAATTGCCGCATATTGTGTGTGGGTGTGTGTGGCCAGTGATAGATTGGTACCCTGTCCTGGGTGTTTCTGCCCGGGGCCTGAAACAACCCCCCCCCCCCCCGCGATCCTTGTAGAGAATTAAGTGGAAGATAATGGCCGAATAAAAATATTTTAATACATTCAGCGGTTTATCGTTGAGGCTGTCGGATTTTAAACTGTCCCGTGTACAGATGATTTATCAGAGGTGGATTATGAACATTATGGGTATTTCACAAATTACGACATACCCACATGCTCACCTCACCGGCAGGATGTGCGGCCCCTGAGTTCAATAAACCAGCACCGGGGTTTCAGTGAAGCCGCAGAACGTTCTTATTTATGTAGGTTTGGATTTATTTCTTCAGCTGCTCTCGCTGCAGATTGTGGAACCTCATGGAAAAATGTCTGATGAATAAACATCGAATTCAAAATGATCTTATCTTGGTTTGAACAATTTCCTCAGTGTGTTTGCTTGTGCGATGCAGAATAATCATCGCATCGCATTCACAGCCATTTAGATTAATATGAATAAAAGATTCGTACAATGTTGGAATTAAGACACTTTCATTATTGCAGATGGTTCTGTGTTATCGTTTCCTCACATTGCAAGATTAAACATTCAAATGCTGGGAGTTTCACCATCATACGTTTGGACACGCCCCTTTTCTTCTCCACTTACCATATAGATGGAGTTTGTGGTTTTAAAATTACAGAATGTGGTCCATCTGTGTTCTTTCTTGTTGTTAGTCTCCTGTTGGTTCTCTGGTCTCTGTTGGTCAGCACAGCAATTTGGAGAACTCAATTGACTTGATCCATGTTTTTGGACTGTGGGAGGAAACCGGAGAACCCGGAGGAAACCCACGCGGACACGGGGAGAACATGGAAACTCCACCCAGATGTGGATTCGAACCGGGAATCGCTAGCGCTGAGAGGCAAACATGCTCAACCACTAAGCCACTGTGCCGCCCGATGGGAGAGATGTCCCCCATATAATATGCATATGAGGCTCACATGCTCCGACCTGGAACCGTACTTTTCATTCTATACCTCCCGTTTTATACTCTATTAGGGTCGCGGTGGGGTTCCCCATGCCCATCCAGGGGAGAACGTTTCGGGCGCTGGGCTGATACACCCAGGACAGGGCGCCAACCTATCGCTGGGCAAAGACTCACTCACACAAACACACTCTATATGGGGCAATTTGGAGAACTCAATTGACTTGATCCATGTTTTTGAACTGTGGGAGGAAACCCGAAAACCCGGAGGAAACCCACGCGGACACGGGGAGAACATGGAAACTCCACCCAGATGTGGATTCGAACCGGGAATCCCTAGCGCTGAGAGGAGAACATGCTAAACCACTAAGCCACCGTGCCGCCGGAACCGTACTTATTTAATTGAATAACAGTCTGATGTTTGCACCTCGTCACACTATCAGATTCATATAAACAACCAAAAAGACTCTTTAAGTCGATGATGTTCTGCATGTGTGATGAATTTGGAACACTGAAGGCGGTTTGCTGAGCTGCGATGGCAGAGCTGAGGGTGTAACGTACAGTAGTTGTAATGTAAGCTCGTAATGTAGTTGAGATAAGCATAACAGCCGCCGGCGCGAACGCCTCTTTATCAATCCTCGACCGGTCATGTGACTAGCAAGCAGGTCTGAGTGTAATCTAATAGCCTATAGGAGTGGCGTCGCGCCGTGTAATCGAAAACAGTTTGCTCACCAGGAGACAGCAATTGCCCTTCGCCGACCTTTGCCAACACTGATCCCTGCATTTATCTAAATTCACTCTTCCTGGGCAGCTGGCGGTTCGTAGCGTTTTCGCTGTGAGGCATGTGCTATCTTGCTGCACTTCCAATTTCTGATCGATCCAGAAATGTATTAATCTGGACAGCGAGGTAAAGTCCTCGCAGGCAGACTCCAAATATGAGCATTTTCAACGAAAGTGACAGTCTCCGAAACGTCCTCACCTGACTACACTGAATCGCACCGAGGACCGAGCGTGCAGCATTCACCGGGGATAAGGACTCTTCCCCCAGCAGCCCGAGATTATTTTCATTCATTTATTCATTCATTATCTCCCGCTTATCCTCTATTAGGGTCGTGGTGGGCCCATCCAGGGGAGAACGTCTCGGGCGCTGGGCAGATAGACCCAGGACAGGGCACCAATCCATCGCTGGGCACACACTCACTCACACAGACACACTCTATATGGGGCAATTTTGAGAATTCAATTAACTTGATCCATGTTTTTGGACTGTGGGAGGAAACCGGAAAACTCCGGAGGAAACCCATGCAGACACGGGGAGAACACGGAAACTCCACCCAGATGGGGATTCGAACCGGGAATCCCTAGAGCTGAGAGGCGAACGAGCTGACCACTAAGCCACCGTGCCGCCCCCTTAGACCGCTCGACCATTCTGACGAGATTATTTTACGACGCCAATTAATTCTTTTGCACCGAATCCACGCCGGAGGTTCATCGTGGATACTGCGTCATTGCGCAGCCTGCGCCTCCTCAAGGCTAATTAATAATTCGGTGTGGACTCGTCTCTGCGTCTGATGTTGGTAATTGATCAAACATCGAGTCATTACAGTCCATGCATGTTAAAATGTTGGAGCGCCCGCAGCTATGGTGCTGTCGACCACCACGTGTACCGTAATCACAGCTCGTCCAGGTCCGCAAATCGCACTCGTTTCTGTCTCCCTGGCAGAACAGGCTGCTCTCACGGGCATTGCTTAATGAAGACGCATCCATGGTGGAAATAAGTTCCCTCAAGCAAAATGCCCCACTGACCAAATAGTGCTTACTCCAGTAAGTGGCAGGGGCAGAGTCGTTGTGCTTTACTGCATTAACCATCATGTAAGTTAAATAGACGCTCACACATTAAATTCATAACCAGTCATTGTCTGGGGGCCCCAGGCCAGCTCGGGGCCCTAGGCAATTGGTTGGGTTGCTTGCCCTGTTGCAACGGGCCTGGCCCCCACAGCGCAGTCAGCAGCATCTGCGTTGGAGGTGGAATCCAGTTCGCACCTATTAACTTTATGGCTTTTATTGATTTACATAGATTTGCGTGCTGTTGGGCGTACTGTACCACTACGACAATACGCGACAATAGTGCTGCATGCCTCTATAACGTACCCCCTGAGGTATTTATACGACTTTTACAAATTCCATCTCTTTAATTAGTCTCTGGCCGGTCGTTTTAACGCGCGGTTGGCTCATCTATACCCCTGTGCCTTCCGGCGTTGCGTCCTCTGACAGCGTTCAGTTTTTAGGGCGCGATATGTTAGCAGAAACATGAAGGAGGATGGAAATAAAATGTGGAACCGAACCAGTAAACTGTAATTGACCTAAACATAGACCTGATCTGAGAACGCAGAGCCATTTCCGGATCTATTTCTCCACCTGCTCGGTTTCTGCAGGTCTCCGTTAGAAAAGCCTATTTTTAATGTAACCCTCTTCTTGGAATAAAAGATCATTATAAATAACACTGCCTCCGATGACCCTGCGCTGTGTACGGCGCCATTATCCCGAAGCGGCCGAACTACAGTAACCATTCAGAGTGCTGTTTTTGAAAACACATGCATTATTCATAATCCACATCCATTTAAATGTCATCGAACCTGCAACGCTACACTATTTAGAAGCCCAGTCTCAGCAAAAGGTCTGGCTTAAAGGTTGTTTTGACGGCTGAACCTTGCAGATCCTGGTTGAACTGTTATTACATTAAGATCTTCCTCGATGATGTGAACATTCCACGCAGCTTCAAGCGACCTGCGTTTCCAAATCGCCTTCTTAACCGGATACTAGTTTTGTTCTGGTGGTTCTGTTTAAACAGTAAACCAGCTTTTTGTGTAATCGTGTATGTGGTAACCAAGCAACCTCACGCACATCATGTCGCTATATTAACAACCCACAGCAACCCCACAGAGTGTTATTTCATGTTTACTTATGTATATCCATCCATTATCTTCCGCTTTATCCTATATTAGGGTCGCGGGGGGACACACTCTAAATGGGGCAATTTGTAGAACTCAATTGACTTGATGTTTTTGGACTGTGGGAGGAGAAACCGGAGAACCCGGAGGAAACCCACGCGGACATGGGGAGAACACTCCACCCAAAAACTACACCCAGATGGGGATTCGAACAAGGAACCCCATGCCCATCCAGGGGAGAACGTTTCGGGTGCTTGGCAGATAGACCCAGGACAGGACGCCAATCTATCACTGGGCATACACTCATTCACTCACACACACACTCTATATGGGGCAATTTGGAGACTTGATCCATGTTTTTGGACTGTGGAAGGAAACCGGAGAACCCGGAGGAAACCCACGCGGAAATGGGGAGAACATGGAAACTCCACCCAGATGGGGATTCGACACGGGAATCCCTAGTGCTGAGAGGCGAACGTGCTAAACCACTAAGCCACTGAGGCCGCTATATATATATATATAGTGGCCAGTTTACATAAGGGCAATTTAGAGCAGTCAATTCACCTTGAATCCATGTTTTTGGACTATAAGCAGAAACCAGAGAACCCGGTTCAGGATTCGAACCTGGATCCCCAACGTTAAGATGCGGACGTGCTTACCACTACGCGGCCGCCATGCCGTCCCTCATTTATATTCATGAGGTAATAAAACTGTTAAACAGTTTACAGCCTAAGAGTTCTGTACATGAAATCCACTTCAAGCTGCTCTTCACACGTTTAGTACACATTTAAATCCCCTCCAGTGGCCTTCGTTAATTAAGTACGCTTCTTAATTCTCTTCACGCAGCGGCGGCTATCTCCAAACCCATTAAACGTGTGCATTGTGTTCTGAAGTCGTACGTACGTTCCATAACCTCCGTCATTCCGTCACCACCGAATATAAACATTCCCCCCGAACTTCCGCCACTTATCCATTTACGGCAGACTGTTGACAGAAAGGGGCATCATCATCATCATCATCATCATCATCATCACGGGAGTCTGAGAAGATCATATTGCTGTTATAAATCTGCTGCTAATGTACCGCCGTTATAAATCTCATGATTATGTAGCACAGCTATAAATGATAACCGCTATCAGCCAACTTTCATAAAGAGGAATACAATGAGGAGATTTATTGTGCGCGTCTTTGTGACATAAGAATGATTATGTGCCTTTTGGGGAATCGTAAGCTTTAATATCCGAAATCTCTGCGTGCCTCATCAGGCGTCTAAAGCAACCCGGCTCGGGTCTGACTGATCTTTTACTCATTCATTCCCCAGGTCTCTGAGAATGTCAGAACAAAGAGAACACAAAGGATTCCAAAAGCGAGTCAGACATTTTACTGAACTAATTAACAATGGAGTGTTTAATTTTATTTATTTATATAGCTTTAAACACTCGTACATTCTCTTTAAGCAGCTTAATCAGTTTCTAGGAAAAAGCTGAAGCGACGGTGACAAGGAACCTCATAAGTAGCATGTACGTCTCACTTGCAAAATCAAAATCTAAATCAAATCAGATTTATTTGTCACATGCGTAGATATACATGGTACAGCCAGCAGTGAAATTCTTTTCTGACATATCCACATAAGGTTGAATGAATAAAGATAAAAAAAAGTTACATTTTAAAATAAATTTTATTTTTTTGCCGTTCCCTTTAAGAGCCAGGTAGCACTCTGACTTTGGTGGATTGCTATTTGAACGGTGCAGCTACCTGGACTCAATGCGCTTTTTTTTTAATTTAAATGTAGAACCCACAGTATAGTGTAGACTATGTATCGGCATTCTCTATACAAATGCATTATGGCGTTCCGTTCGTTATGGCGTTCCGTTCGTTATGGCGTTCCGTTCGTTATGGCGTTCCGTTCGTTATGGCGTGCAGCGAGCCGCGAGGCTGCAGATGTAAACACCTGGTCGGTCTGAGGTCAGTTGCCGGCTTGGTTTAAACTGACAGAATGATTATAGTCCTTCAGAAAACCACTTTGTGAATTTGCACCGAGTTAAAAAAGCATCTAGAAAACGCAGTTCAGTCAGAAAGTAAAGAGGAAATACAATCACAGGCCACTTTATTAGATACTCACACTGTTTATGTTATCAGTTACACTGACCTTAAGAGTTTTAACCTTAATTCCCGATTTTCATCCTCGGTTCCCACCAAGCATCGTTCCTGATGTTAGTTATTCAGAACTTCATGTGAAATTTTATGACACTGCATCCTTATAATGAGGCGACAAAAATATTATGTTTCAGAGAATTGAAACAGGCGGCACATTCCCGGTTCGAATCCCCATCTGGGTGGAGTTTCCATGTTCTCCCCGTGTCCGTGTGGGTTTCCTCCGGGTTCTCCGGTTTCCTCCCACAGTCCAAAAACATGGATCAAGTCAATTGAGTTCTCCAAATTGCCCCATATAGAGTGTGTGTGTGTGTGTGTGTGTGTGTGTGTGAGTGAGTGTGTGCCCAGTGATGGATTGGCATCCTGTCCTGGGGAAACCGCCCCCCTTCCCCCCCGCGACCCTAATATAGGATAAAGTGGAAGATAATGAATGAATGAAAGAATTGAAACACGGCCTGCACGGTGGTGTAGAGGTCAGCACGTCCACCTTGCAGCGCTGGGGATCCAAGTTCGAATCCCAATCTACAAATTTCCACCCACAGTCCAAAAACATGGATTCAAGTTGAATTGGCTGCAGTAAATTGCCCCTATATAAATTGCCCATATATAGTGTGTGAGGTTGTGTCCCTGTGCAGTGCTCGAAACGTTCTCGAAACGTTCTCCCCCCCCCCTCCGCACAACCCTAGTGGAAGATTAAGCAAATGATAATGAGGTAGGATTAAAACCATAACTTAATTATAAATGATCGTTAACCCTTCAACACATTAAAGTCACTTATCTGATCTGTCATGAATCCAAAGTGTCCTTTCTGTATCTGATTTTTTTATGAGTGGATTATTTGATTCATCCCACCATCCGGCAAACAGTCCCGACTCCGGTCCCGGGTGGAGGTGGAGGTTTTGCAGGTGGAACCCTTCCGTTGCCTTTTATCATCAGGATCAAAGACGCGTCCGTTCCAGTAAAACAAGCGAACACGAGAGCAGATCAATCAGAATTGACACTGGCTGCATTACAAGACGGGCCGGGCGTCGTGTGGACCGCGATCTGATCCTGATGATGGAGACAGATCACAGGCTCTGCGTCCAGAAGACTACAGAGGAGTGTTATCAGGGCCAAGATCATCATCAGGCTGATAGACGTGGGTTTGGTGTATGGATGTTGCTCCTGCGCTGGATTCCGGTGGTTTCAAGCTTGAATAAATGCTGTAATCGAGGGTTTCGGTGTGTTTGTGCTGTACACACATCACATCCACATGAAGGGGCTGTTGATCGGGATTGTAGGCGCACTGATATGAACTCAGTGAGATAAAAAAGGCTGTTAAATCCTGCCCATTAACATAGCAGGAACAATTACAGTTTACGATGCAATCACCAAACATTTTATGCTGATGTGCTGTTATATGAGGACCATTCATTAAATCGATGATACTGACAAATTCCTGGAGGAGATGATGATAAATGTGCTGAGCACAGAGATTTAAATTCGGCTTTCTCGTCTGATTATCTTCAGCTTTATCATATAGTAAGCTCTCAGAGGGGTTCCCCATGCCCATCTAATGGCACGTTTTGGGCGCTGGGCAGAAACACCCAGGACAGGGCACCAATCGATCACTGGACACACAAACTATATGGGGCGATTTCCATCCATCCATCAAATCCATCCATTATCTTCAGCTTTATCCTCTACTAGGGTTGCGCAGGGGGGTTCCCCATGCCCAATCCAGGGGAGAACGTTTAGGGCGCTGTGAGATACACCCAGGACAGGACGGCAATCTATCACTAGACACACATTCACATAGACACACTCTATATGGGGCAATTTGGGGCAAACCTGGACCCCATGGCTGAGAGGCAGACGTGCTAACCTCTGTCCTCCTGATAAGAATGTGGTGCTTTAATTCTGTCCAACAAGCTTGTGTTCTAAATCTCCTTCACTAGCTCTCCTAAGTGCCCTAAGAAGCCTTCTGCACCTTCTGACCTCATCAGGATGTTAGTTCGCTGGCTCTTATTGGACCGACTATTGAAACCTGCCATCCTAAAAAGTGACCCCCCCCATCTGACCCACAGCTGTACTGTCAGTCTAAGCTCTGTTTATGCCCCCATTGCAGGAGCTATCAGAAACACTCCTCTTCTGCAGCATTCGACTGTCACACACGCGAACGCTGCATGACTCCCCCCCCCATCCCCCAACCCCCATCCACTCGGGAGAGACGGATGTTTACAGCAAATGTCAGCGTGCAAACCTTCAGGGACCTAACTGTGAATATGGTGACAGCGGAATACAGGGTTCTGTCTCATCACCTCCCCCACGATGCCCTCTCTGGAATAAGCAGAGTGTCAGATCCAGGGACTCGGAATTAGTCAAAATAGCAAACCGACGATGAATCCGAGAACCTCTGCGGGGTTCCGCCACAATGTTCTACCTGCTGTACAGACTATTTTTGGATGTGATGCACCTCATATACCTTCATACCAATTTACGAGGCTGGTGGCTTCTCAGCAGGGGGAGCTCTTACGCAGGTGGCTTTCCTTTTGTGTCAGAGTTACACTGAGGAACGTGAACCCACCACCACCTGTGATGGAGTGAACCTGAACCCTGTCACCTCACCGGCTCTGATCAAGAAGATACATTTAAAAAGGGGGGCATTTTGGGGGGGTTCAGTAATCGAGCACATGGTTAATCTATCTATCCATTATCTTCCGCATTATCCTCTACTGGGGTCGTGGGGGGAACGTCTTGAGCGCTGGGAAGATACACCCAGGACAGGGCGCCAATCTATCGCTGAGCACACACCCACTCACACAGACATTCATTCATTCATTATCTCCCACTTTATCCTCTATTAGGGTCGCGGTAGGGTTTCCTATGCCCATCCAGGGGAGAACGTTTCGGGCGCTGGGCAGATAGACCCAGGACAGGGCGCCAATCTATCGCTGGACACACACACACTCACACAGACACACTCTGTATGGGGCAATTTGGAGAATTCAATTGACTTGATCCATGTTTTTGGACTGTGGGAGGAAACCGGAGAACCCGGAGGAAACCCACGCGGACACGGGGAGGACATGCAAACTCCACCCAGATTGGGATTCGAACCGGGAATCTCTACAGATGGAAGGAGAACGTGCTAAACACCGAGCCACGATGCTGCCCCACATGGTTAATACTTTTAAGATGTTTAATGCAGATCAGTGGGAATCTTCAGCAGATATATTCACACGCAGCGTTGCTATTTAAACGGCACAGACCAAAAGTGTAAAAATCTGTGTACTGTTGGCGGGGTGTAAGAGGGTAATGAGCCCCACGATGCAGCCACAAACAGGAATCGAACCCAGGACCTTCCTGCTGTGAGGCAGTTGTGCTACCTGCTGCTCCAATGTGCCCCCAATGTATGAATAAAAATGCGGAAATAAAACATAAACTATTAGAGGATTTCTTTCTTTAGGAATGTAATGTCACAGGAACAAAGAAAAATACATTCATTCATTCATTATCTTCCGCTTTATCCTCTATTAGGGTCGTGGGGGGGTTCCTCATGCCCATCCAGGGGAGAACGATCGGGCGCTGGGCAGATACACCCAGGACAGGGCGCCAATCCATTGCTGGGCACACACTCACACTCACACTCACACTCTATATGGGGCAATTTGGAGAACTCAATTGACTTGATCCATGTTTTTGGACTGTGGGACGAAACCGGAGAACCCGGAGGAAACCCACGCAGATACGGGGAGAACATGGAAACTCCACCCAGATGGGGATTCGAACCGTGCTGAGAGGAGAACATGCTGAAGCACTAAACCACAGTGCCGCCCAAGAAAAATACAGTATTACCTTAAGAAAAATACAGATTAAAAAAAAAAAATACAGATCATTCATTGATTCATTCATTATCTCCCGCTTTATCCTCTATTAGGGTTGCGGGGGGGTTCCCAATGCCCATCCAGGGGAGAACGTCTCGGGCGCTGGGCAGATAGACCCAGGACAGGGTGCCAATCCATCGCTGGGCACACACTCACTCACACAGACACACACTATAGGGGGCAATTTTGAGAATTCAATTAACTTGATTCATGTTTTTGGACTGTGGGAGGAAACCGGAGAACCCGGAGGAAACCCACGCAGACACGGGGAGAACATGGAAACTCCACCCAGATGGGGATTCGAACCGTGCTGAGAGGAGAACATGCTGAAGCACTAAACCACCATGCCGCCCAAGAAAAATACAGTATTACCGTAAGAAAAATACAGATTAAAAATAAAAATACAGATCAGTTTAACAAAAAACTGCGACGGACAGCATTACCTCGTATTTCCTTTAACAATTGATCGGAGCAAATTAATTAAAGTATCTGGCCAGCCTCCAGCGCATTCATGATGGATGCGGGTGACACAGCGGCCAACTATCGCAACACATCCCTGCCTGCAGTCGTCGTCCGGATGGAGCTCTGCAGGTTTGTTTCCTGGCTTCTGAGTGTGATTAGTGAATTTAGGGAGACCTGAGGAATTACACAAATCCCGTACACTGACCATGTACACGTATACGAGAGTACGGCAATAAAATAATCTGAAAACTCGGGTTCTCCTGATTCACTCTTATCTGAAGCGCAGCAGACGGCTGTCAAATCCACGAAAAAAAAAAAAAAGACCTGTGAGAAATGTTTATGGGACATCTGCTTTCTGTCTATATTTATAATGTTTGAAAAAAGGCAGTAATTAACGGCAACATCGAGCTTTAACCGGCCCTGTTTTTTTTTTTTTTTACCATAATGACTGGTGTTCTATCAGAGTGGTACATAGTGGAGAACGTTTCCACATCATTAGCTTAATGTTTACATTTGAAAAATTGCAGGCGGCTTTGAATTTATAAGCCCCGTCGTGTGAAAGGCTGTACAGTAACGCCGGCGACAGCTGGGGCTTTTAGTGGAGGTGGAAACGGATGATGGGTGTGAAAACAAATAAATAGGGAACAATAAACGTTCATGTCTGTTGTGTGTCGTGTGAATTAAATATTAACAAGCACTTCTGTTCAATTTTTTTGTAATTAGAACTGTGATTAAAGTCAATTGACACACGGACTGTACGTCCAACCGGGGAGGGAATTGGCAGGGAGAGTTATTTTGGTTTATCATTACTATCTTACACCCCGCCAACAGGCGATTTCTACGCCTTCTGCCTGCGTCGTTTAAATAGCAACGCTGCGTGTGAATATATCTCCCCCGATGGCTGTGGCCATCTCGTGATGAGGTGTGTCCAGGTACATTTTTATCAGCGACGGACAACCTCTGCAGATGTCGACCGTCAGACGTCGGTGGCAATCTCGGCGGTGAATCGTCAATGCTGTTGGATCCTTCTGATTTTTGAAAAGGCAGAAAGAACGAGCCGATGCAAAATGGTCGTCTCAACTTATTTATTGAGAACAAAGAAAATTCTTCATGGACACCGTCAGTAAGTAACGCCGACCAGCGGGTCTGCCTCATTCAGCTTTCAGTCTGAAGAAGAGAGAGCTTCCCAAAGGGTTCACCTGTGTGTATATCCATTACGTCTAGTTCCCGCCCCGAACTACCTAGGCCAATCACAACTTACCGCCCTAGTTTTTAAATCAGCCAATCCAAGCCCAGTGTTCTGGTTCAAATCTAGCTTGCCCCACCCCACTTCCCAACGGCGGCAAGCCCACAGTAAAGTCCTTTGTTTGAATACAAACTTCCGGCCATTTTGGGACTCTTATGTGCAAGTAATTTGAAATTCCTGACAACGCCAACGCCACTGAACGCTGAAACGAACTGAACGCTAATAAACCTGACTGCATTTGTACAGAGGATGCAGACACATATTCTACACTATACTGTGGGTTCTCCATCCACAGAAACATGGAGAACCTCATGGAGCTTTGCATTGTGTCCAGGTAGCTGCACCGCTCAAATAGCAACCCGCCAAAGTCAGAGTTCACGTTCAAGTTCAAGTAATTTATTTATAGAGCGCTTTTTACAATAGTGCATCATCACAAAGCAGCTTTACAGTGTTCTAAGCCTTTGAACCCCCAAAGAGTATTCCGAAGTGACAGTGGCAAGACAAAACTTCCTGTTGTGTTGTTATTTTTAAGGAAGAAACCTTGTGAGGACCGAGGCTCGGTGTGGGATTCATCCTCCTTGAGCGGCCGGGCAGCATCAACAGTGTAGGACACTAATGTACCGATTGTGTGATGATCATGTGACCCGTATTTAACAATTAAAAACTATATCAGAGCGCCACCTGGACCTTAAAGGGCCATGTGACGTTAAACAAGCCACGTTACGCCCAAAGCACACCCATGAAGAATTAGGAGAACCAGTCCGGGACTTCTTCCTGTTGTCTTTTGCGGTTGGTTTTCAGGCTCATGGTCTTGTTTGTTACATCATGATCTTGTGAGCGTCAGGTGATGACGGGTTGCTAACCCGCCGTTCCCTATTGTAACGTTGAACTCTCGCCTCTCTGACGGGAAGCTGTCTGCTCTGACAGCTTGCATCATTGTTAGGTAAAGGTCATGATGTTGACGTGCAGCACTTGTGCGTTGCTGCCAAAAACTTACTTCATCTCTTCAAAGAACGTTTCCCAAATATGGCAAAAAAAAAAAAGACAGAAAAAAACGATATCCAAAGCTATTTTGGGGTAATGACTCAGGACATGATACCGAATCCTCATGAGTCACAAGTCACAGAAAAGCAGACCAGCTCATTATTTTTAGGAAAATAAGTTTGTGCTGAGGGCTATTTTTAGCCGGCTGTCCTTAACCGGGATGTTGCAGTCGTCTGTCTCTGTATGGTTTTCTAACCTCTAAAAACAGTGTGCAGTAACTTAATCCTACTCCAACTACTACTAATATCAATAATTATGGCCCCGGTGTGTCTTTATTCATTGGTGTAGCTGAAATCGGCATCGTTTTCTAATATAACTCCGGTAAAGTGATGATGTTACCCTCGTGTCAATGCTGCCTGCATTGTTGTCTTGATTTAAATTATTACCTTCCTTTATATTTTTCCCTCCACCCACCGAAAAGCGTAGCCAGCGTACAGAAATCCTCATGGCATGGCTTATGCGATAACGGCGCGCTGATAATAGATGTGGATGGTAAATGAACAGCAGGCGCAGCAGCAGCTATCTGGAGGATGACAACTTCTATTGAATATTGTAGAAGCAAGGTTGTTTGTAGGCCACTTCACCCAGTCTGATAAAAACATGCTGCTTTATCAGTACACATCCCTCCACCGCAGCGGCCCGACTGTGTCACCTGGTTACCATTTTAATTTTCCGTACAATCCGGTCGGGCCAATAGGTGTCTCATCTTGTTGAGGTGCATTTTCTATGCGGGGCCTTCACCTAACCGTGAACCATGGGGCTGGTGGTGGAAGGGACGGCTGAAGAAATCGCAGTGACAGCAGTGGAAAAGCTTCTGCGGTGTCATTAGACTACCAACTGATTCAGGTCAGCGGCATTTCAAAAGCCACGTGCCCCTTGTATATATATATATTAATTCATTCATTCATTATCTTCCACTTTTTCCTATATTAGAGTCGTGGGGGTGTTTCCCATGCCCATCCAGGGGAGAACGTTTCGGGCGCTGGGCAGATAGACCCAGGGCAGGGCGCCAATCCATCACTGGGCACACACTAAGACACACAGACACGCACACAAACACACTCTATGGGGCAATTTGGAGAACTCAATTGACTTGATCCATGTTTTTCCCACAGTCCAAAAACATGGATCAAGTCAATTGAGTTCTCCAAATTGCCCCATACTGTATAGAGTGTGTTTGTGTGTGTACCTGTGTGTGTGAGTGTGTGCCCAGCGATAGATTGGTGTCCTGTCCTGGGTGTATCTGCCCAGCGCCCGAAACATTCTTTCCTGGATAGGTATGGGCATCCTATATGATCCTAATATAGGATAAAGCGGAAGATAATGGATGGATGGATATGGATATATATATATATATATATATATATATATATATATTTTTTTTTTTTTTTTAATTAATTAATTTATTTATATATATACTGTATATGACTGACTCCGGTGTGTTTGTGATTTTAAAAGTGGCCGAGCTGGAAAGAATCTCCATTCATGTTCGTAAATCCATCTAATACCATTTTGAAATCATAAATCCCGTCTACTTTGATCACTTTAAGCAGCCTGTCTCATTCAGATCAAACCATCAGCCAACGGGGAGACGCAGACGGCGTGTGGCGTCCAGAATTTATATTCTACTGGGCTGACAACTATTTATACCCACTGGCCACTTTATTAGATACCCCTCCTTTCTACAGTTCTACCCTCCACTCGACACATGGAGACACTCTGTAGGTGCTCAGGATCATCACAGGGCCGGTATTAGGGTTAGGGTTAGGTAGACCATTCTCAGTGCTCAGTTTTACTGCTGCATTAGGAATAGATCACTAACCAAACATGTCCAGCTGCCGGCATCCACTCAGAAGAGAACATTGAACACCGAGGTTTGTGACTGATTCAAGTTGGAGTCCACTGAAGTTACTAATATGAGAACTAATACTAATATGAGAACAATTAGTATTAACCCTCTCTGAGCAGGACTCTGTTATGGTTCATGGTTTCGTGGTGATACAGGGTGCTGTATCACCCTGTATCACCACGACCATGTTCTCTGACCCCAATGATTAACTTGGGACACTTGTAAGTCATGTAAGTCACTTATGGATAAAAGGGTCTGATAAATGACCTCGACACGGTGGCGTATCCGTTTGGAACCGATGCAATACACAATGTGTTCACTTCACAAGTCAGTAAACATTAACAAAGGGAGGGTCTGCTACGTGAATTGTTTCCGCTGTGTTGTTTAGCTACAGCTCACTGACGAAACCTGATGCATAAATACAGCCGGCCGTTGATTCATTTGAAAGCGAGTAAGATTAAGGCTTCGTGCAATCTGCCCGAGGTCTGAAATATGGCTGTTTGTGGAAGGTTCATTTATTACCCGTCATCCCCTCCAGCCCCAGCCTCATTTGACTTCAGATCCACGGCCACGTAGAAACCGACTCAGTTCTCATTTCAGTCGACTTGCCGTGTGAGCGAGTCGCTGTGACGAGTGTGTTTGCCCAATTATCCCAAATTACAGCTAATTTACCTGCTGGTCTTTATTCTTCACATTGAGAATTACATCAGAGTAATGGAATGGTCCGGGGGTCTTCAGAACGGGTGTGTTAAAATGACTTCACGGTTTTAATCATAGAAAGAGACGTAATGGGGCGGGTTTGTACGGACCATCCTGGAGTTTGGGAAATGTATGTCACCCCAACGCTCGTTTAATAACTACTCATTCATTCATTATCACCCGCTTTATCCTCTATTAGGGTCGCGGTGGGGTTCCCCATGCCCATCCAGGGGAGAACGTCTCGGGCGCTGGGCAGATAGTCCCAGGACAGGGCACCAATCAATCACTGGACACACACTCACTCACACAGACACACTCTATATGGGGCAATTTGGAGAATTCAATTGACTTGATCCATGTTTTTGGACTGTGAGAGGAAACCAGAGAACCCAGAGGAAACCCACGCAGACACAGGCAGACACCTCAACGGTGAATCACCAACACAGACGCCAACGCCACTGAACTCCATTAAATCTGCCAGCATTTGTACAGAGGATGCAGACACATGGTCTACACTATACTGTGGGTTCTCCATTCACATTCACAGTGCAGGTAGCTGCACCGCTCAAATAGCAACCCACCAAAGTCAGAGCGCCAACTAGATCTTAAAGGGAACAGCAAGTGACACGCTGACGGGTTTATTGCACGCTACGACGAAAGAGTGGGGGGGGGGGTGGCTGTTACGCCCAACCTGAGTTGATGAGCAGTTTGAGCGCAGTCTCATGATGTTGACTCCCTGCGGTAAATGAATGTGCGGTGGGATTACACTCCACCCTGATGAGGGGAACCACATGGCTATAGAACCTGAGACATCTGGCAGAGGAGGAGGAGGTGGGGTGTGGAGGGCGTCAAGCGCCTCCCGTCCTGTCTGGGTCCTGACAGCTCACTGACAAGGACCAGCTGCTTGAAGCTGTCTCAGAACGCTTAACACTATGGTTCAAACATACTAACGTTGGGAGGCTTCGGTGGCTCGGTGTTTCTTAAGCAACAAAAACATTATTTTTAAGGATAACCACATCCATGCTTCCAGCATGATGGTGTACAGTCTACAATCGACCGGCTACAACATTAAGGTGGGTTAGGGTTTGAAACATAGATTCGCAGATGAATTGGAAAAACTTGCTATTGGTACGACGGGGTAGGATCAATTTACTATCTGCAGATAATCTTTATAGTCTTTGGAATATGGGTGGAAACCGGAATAGCTGGACCAGGGTGGACTAAGTACAGGGTGGTGCACGGCGGACGCACCAAACACTGCACCACCATGCCACCTACGTCAGCGGATGCAAAGTTTGTATGAGTGAAATGAAAGTAATTCAATCACAGTATCTTCTTCTAAAGAACTTGAGCTGCTGCACTAACTGGATCTTCACACAGTTACAGGAACATCAACAGAGCCAAGTGTTCCGGTAACACCGTGCGACCTTCTTAAAGGAAAGGTTCTTTGGTTTGTAAGTCCTCAGATCAGGTGTCTTCATGTGTATTGCGGACGAGACATGCCTTTCATGATCCGCACCTTCTTTACAAGAACAGGTATTATGTATTATTGACGTGGTGGCTGATTCTCAGCTGTCACACCTGGGTGGTGGTGGTGGTGGTGGTGGTGGTGGTGGTGGTGGCGTGTTAGTGTGCGTTGCTCTGGATTGGAGTGGATTAGGCTGCTTGATTTGCACTCTAAGACCCATGGACATCGTTCCTCCACCTTGCGAATGTCAAATCCGAGGACGTATCTTATCTGTCCATGTTAGTCATCCTCCATCCTCCATCCTCCATCCTTTAATCCTGTATCTCTGCTCACACGGTGCGAGGTGTCAGAGACGGATGGAGTTAATGCCGCGTCACCCTCGGAGTCCGAGGGAGGTCTGTGGAGGCTCGTTTTGGTTTTCCACACCTGTTCACAGCAACAGATGAATCTAATACCAATTATCTGAAGTGTCTAATAAGAATGAGGTTATCTGTGGACTACGTGACCCGCAAGGACAACAAGCATCCCTGTTTGTTAAAGGGGATCTAATCTGATTTGTGAGACTACTTTTAGTCCTTGCTGAGAGACTGTATTATCCATAAGATTCCCATCATGCTCCGAGTAATACATTTCCTTTGTTCTGAATGCTACACCAATCTATCAGATGCTCTGGACTTTAATTTCCTGCTTACTGAGTGTTCTGCACCGGAGACTGAACCGAACCAGAGATCTACAGTTAATTTATGGGTTATGTAAAAAGACCTATTCCCAGCTCAGGACAGCTCTTCTTACAAATTACATTCACTGTAGGTGATTCATTCTTCTCCATTCCTCACTAGTGAGCCCATGTCTTTCCTCACTCTCCAGCATTTCCATTTTTTTCCCTCTTCTGCAATAACTTTTGAAATCCCTCCACTGGAGCTGAATACAGGGACAAATGTTATTAAAAAGGTTCCAGAGGTGACAGTATTTATTATCTTCTGCTTTGTTAATTACAGGAAGAGGTCTGTTAATTACCCGACCGGGACCGGGACGGGCGAAGGCTTTCATATGCCTTCCTCCAGACGGGTGCAACCAGCCAACCTCATCTTATATTATATATATAAGATGCGGCTTATGGAATTACGTTGGTGTAGTGTTCCGCAGGTTTGATTCCGGATCTGGGTGGAGTGTTCGTGTTCTCCCCGTGCCTGTGTGGGCTTCCTCCACGTTCTCCGGTTTAAGTTCACGCTCACGCAGACATTTGCGACATTGGACCACCGTGGGGAGCCTGATTTAGAACACAGCCCTGAGTTGCGTGCGAGTTGAATAGGGAGAACATACAAACTCTCCCTACACAAAGGACAAGGTCAAACCCAGGACCTTCCAGCAGTGCGGAGGAAGCACATCCCCCCACCCCGTTCTATTAGTTTTTCAGTGGTTGAAGTGATAAGTAAGAATCCAGCGAGGTGTTCCCATCGTTTGGTGAATCATAACGGAATGTGCCTGCAGTTATCTCAGAGGCATCGGCCAGCGCCGAATCGCTTCGCTCAGTGTATATACAGCGCATAAAAACGCACGGATTGCCGCTACATTTCCAAAATGGGCAGTAACGCGGCACACGGAGCTTCGGTTTGCCGTTGGATTTTCAATTGCACTGAGCGGAACATTTCTTTTGGCTCACTGTGCAGCAAAGCAGGCGCTGCGGCCGCCGGAGGGCCTCAATCAGCCTGCCGCCGCGTTTCTGTGAAGTCACTCCTGAGAGTGCGAGTGCCTCTGCAGAGCCATGTGATGAACCGCACCCCCACGCTTCGCACCCATGTCTCTGCCGTGCGGCTCTTTTCTGAATGTTGCCTCACATTTACCTTCTTCAATTCCGGCTTCTGTTCTCACATTCACTCTATCACAACTGGAGACCCATAATTCACTTTTCTATGATTTATGGCACTCTTTTAAATATTATTTTTTATTGTGGGCGGCACGGAGGGCGTAACGTAGTCGCTCAGTGCCGGGGATCCAGGTTCGAATCCTGTTCTGGGTGACGTTTCCATGATCTCCCCGTGTCTGTCTGGTTCCCCGGTTTCCTCCCACAGCACAAAAAAAATGGAGTTGGCTGGTCTCAATTGCCCCTATATAGTGTGTGTGTCTGTGTAAGTGAGTAAGTGCGTGCCTGCCCAGTACCTGAATTGTTCTTCCATGGATGGACGCCGGACCCCCCCCTCCTCGACCCTAGAGCAGAGGATTAAATGGAAGACAATGAGATTATGAGATTAGATGAGTTTGGATTGTGGCATGATTGTTGACACCATACAGGTCGATTCAGACTGTCTCATAGCTGCTAATATATATCTTTCATACTGTCTAGAGTCTAGAGCTCAGAATGCCGGCGGAACCGTTGGCACCAGATGAAAGCAAAAATATAAAATAGAAAACGTTAGTTCGTATCTTTATTAAAAGCCGTTCGTCAGTTTCTGACTGAAGAACACAATACAAACAGAACACAGAATAAATATGGGTATGTGGTGACTGGGGGTAGGCGAGGATTGCAGAATAGACGAATGACGGTTAAGGTCAGGTTGTCAGCCTGACCTGAACCACACGTACGCATCTAAAATGTATATTTTAGGATGCAGATGTTCCTCTGTGTTATATGCAGAGACATGAAATGATGCATGTACAGGAGTGACATGGAAATACCATCAGATGGGGTTGATTTCACAGCCCAACGAGCTGCCCCCCCCCAGAACCAGATTCTCCTGTCAGCAATAAATCCCCCCCCCAGCCCATCCGTCCATACATCATTCTAATTACCACCCTGTCAGGCATGGTTACTTATCAGCACACTGAAAGCTTATTATTGCCTTTCTCTTGCGTCCATTGCCCACTGCTTTGCTGATAATCACTCAAACATCCATTGCTATTACATTTTTTGGAACCCTCACTTGCGTTCTCCCTCCACCGATTTCCATCTGACAGGTAATTAGCTCACAATGAGGTTAATTTGAGCAACTCGCTCGGCAGCCGTTCCCCACAAAACGAGCCTTAATTGGGAAAAATCACCAATGCTTGATTTTGCAAAGTAATCTGCAGGGCTTTAAGTCGAATGCAGCGTTTAGAGGGACCGTGCGCAAGTCTGTCATGGTGCAAGCGTCATCAGCTTACAGCTCCACGCGTATATTCATGGCGCTCGGAAACATGGAGCCGTTCACCACATTCACCGTCGCTGAAAAGAGGAAGGAAACAGTTTGGGCTCTTTCAAAATCCAGAATGAAAACCAGAACGTCTGTGGAGATGCTGAAAAAGCTCCATCACGGCGCGTCACGGTTTTTTTTTTCTCCTGCTGCATGTCAGATTCAGAGGACGCCCGTGAAAAGGCCCAGGTGCTGGTTTCATTCGGAGACGTGATGATGCCGGGATGGGGGAGGAGTTCAGGTGAGGCTTCTGATTTGTCTCTGTGAATAATGTAGAAAGTGAAGATGTGCCGAGGTCTGGAGCGGTTGGTTTAGGGGAAAAAATTTAATGCAACCAAAATAAAACCTTTGTTAGTGAAAAGGTCGAGGTTTCATAATTAAAACGGGAAGACATATTTGAATATTATGTCGAAATTAAATGTATTTATTGCTCTCTACACCACATGCTTTAGTTTTCTATTTATTCATTCATTCATTATCTCCTGCTTATCCTCTATTAGGGTCGTGGTGGGGTTCCCCATGCCCATTCAGGGGAGAACGTCTCGGGCGCTGGGCAGATAGACCCAGGACAGGGCGCCAATCCATCGCTGGGCACACACTCACTCACACACACACACACTCTATAGGGGGCAATTTTTTTGAGAATTCAATTAACTTGATCCATGTTTTTTGGACTGTGGGAGGAAACCGGAGAACCCGGAGGAAACCCACGCAGACACGGGGAGAACA
>JAFMOD010000766.1:1799284-1839173 GCA_019802435.1 Corydoras maculifer
CCCTGTATTTAGTTTTTTTGGACCGAATTGAAAGAACTCTGCAGAAGTGTTGACTCTTCGGAAGCCGGTTTGATGGGGGTGTCGGGGTTCGGTTCCCGGGGGCAGCTGCGGGTTTTGGAGCAGACTGAGGGCCCCGGTGTGATGTGGTGGTGTTGCAGTGACGCTGCTCCTGGTGTGAGGTGGACCGGCTCGACCTTGCGCCGTGCCGCGGCGTCCTCTTCGGGTGAAGACGGTGTTTGTTTTATAAAGAAGTAGTGACCCGGATGTTGTGACCTCACAGACGGTGACGGTCGATACGGGTTTATCAGATGAAGCGGGGAGCGCGAGATGGATGCGCGCACTGCGGGGGCGGGGCGGGGGGGGCGCCCGAGGGGGGCGGGGCGGGGGGGGCAAATCAGAGTTCTGCTAATAAGGCAGACTGTGGAACAGTTCCAAATGGAAGCGCTGAACGAGAACGTGATTAAGAATCGCGGGAAAGTCCGAGTGATCCGAATGATGGGACCGCAATTAAGGCGCGTGGGTCTCTCTCTCTCTCTCTCTCTCTCTCTCTCTCTCTCTCTCTCTCTCTCGCTCTCTCTCTCTGGTTCATAGTCCCTCTGTGTCTCTCGTGTCCCACTCTCTTTCCCCTCCTCCTGTGTGAATGCCTGTTTCCCTTCTCTCTCTCTCTCTCTCTCTCTCTCTCTCAATTTAATTTAATTTGCTTAATTAACAGGACAAATAAATACATTCGTATTGTCAAATTATGTACAGATAAAATAACAGATATAAATAAACAAATACAAGTTATGTTAATTCATTAATAAACATTATATGTGTGTCAATTAATAATAATAATAATAATAATAATAATAATAATAATAATAATCTCTCTTTCTCTCTCTCTCTCTGGTTCATAGTCCCTTGGTGTCTCTCGTGTCCCACTCTCTTTCCCCTCCTCCTGTGTAAATGCCTGTTTCCCTTCTCTCTCTCTCTCAATTTAATTTAATTTGCTTTATTAACAGGACAAATAAATACATTCCTATAGTCAAAGCATATTATATACAGATAAAATAACAGGGATAAATAAACAAATACAAGTTATGTCAATTCATTAATAAACATTATATGTGTGTAAATAAATAATAATAATAATAATAATAATAATAATTATCTCTCTCTCTCTCTCTCTCTGGTTCATAGTCCCTCGGTGTCTCTCGTGTCCCACTCTTTTTCCCCTCCTCCTGTGTGAATGCCTGCTTTCCCTCCTCTCTCTCTCTCTCCTCACATGAGGCGGCACAAATCACAGCATACAAATTCTACACACTGCACCTCTTTCCCCTCTTCGCCCCTCTGCACTCAGTTTAAATAGAATTTAATAGAGAGGTTACCAGCAGACCAAACAAACACACACCGCACCATCAGCGATTTATTAAAAATGATTTCCATATGTGAATAAAATCCAGCAGGACGCGTTGTATTTTGGACTGCTGTATGATTCCAACATCACAGGCAGACCCTGTTTTGTTACAGAGCCTCAATTTATAAATTTGGTCGTAAGGTTCGTCAAGGCAAGGTGTGAAAGAAGTGGCTGTCCTTCCCATCCAACACCTTTGGGATGAACTAGGGGGGCGACTGTGAGCCAGGTTCTCTCATCCATCAGAATATAATGGCAAGCTTTTCCTGTGGAGTGGAAGAGGTTTTAGCTGTAGAGGGAGAACAAACATAAAAACAAACGATCTCAATGTCGGTCTTTTAATTATTTTATTCATATAGTGCTTGTGTCATCCATCCATCCCTCCATTATCAAACCATTAGCCCCTTTTTCAGAGAGGGACAGGGGGGGTCTATTTATATATTCGCAATTATGCTGTTTTGCCCCAAACACCCCCCTGCACCTCTGTCCCAAGCGGGAGAGGAGTCTTTTGATTATTGGTTCCACAATTAACCTGGAATTTTTTAATCTTTACTGGTTCTGATCAGGCTTAGTGGTTTACACGTTCTCCTCTCAGCACTAGGGATTCCCGGTTCGAATCCCAATCTGAGTGGAGTTTCCATGTTCTCCCCGTGTCCGCGTGAGTTTCCTCCGGGTTCTCCGGTTTCCTCCCACAGTCCAAAAACATGGATCAAGTCGATTGAGTTTTCCAAATTGCCCCATATAGAGTGTGTCTGTGTGTGTGTGTGTGTGCCCAGAGACAGATTGGCGCCCTGTCCTGGGTGTATCTGCCCAGCGCCCGAAACGCTCTCCCCTGCATGGGAGAGCCCCCCCCCCCCACCTGCGACCCTAATATAGGATAAAGCGGAAGATAATGAATGAATGAATGGTTCTGATTACTGTGTGTGTGTGTGTGTGTGTGTGTATAACATGATGCCTCGATGCTGCATTCTAACAGTTGGATCACCCACTGCTGCTCGTTCTCTACTTTAATAAGCAGTTGTCGGTGATGGTACTCTGTGCACATCGTGTTGGAAGCTCAAAACAATACCTGCACACCTGCACCTGTCTGTGATTTACACTTGCATGCTTTCTCCCACATGCCGATTCCCTCAGCTGGGCACCGTGGGGTGTTGACATGTTAATGTTTACCTGCAGCTGCTTTTGTCTGAGCGAGCGAGAGACAGAGAGAGAGAGAGAGACGATGGGACGCGAAAGCGGAACAGAACGTGATGCAGCAGAACCCTCATCCGACCTGCATGCCTCCCTTAACTTATTTATATCCCCTGATTAATCTACAGTATAATCACAAGAGAAGGCTAGAAATGGCTGCGTCTGCAAACTTTAAATAGAAGTGTTTAGTCTGTGACCAGCGTCGGAAATAAAACATGAGTCAAAAGGTAGAAAAGAGAAATGAGGAAGAAGTTTAAAGATAGCTCACATCTGGAAGTTTAGACTCCTGCGGTGAGCGCTGAGCTGCTGCGAGAGTAAAAACGGGGTGTTCCAGAGACGGAAACTGTAAAAGAAAGAGAGAAGGAGAAAAGACAGAGGGAGGCGAGACTAACCGACGGAAATTACACCCCACGCTGCCACGTTTTAAAACGGTTAAAGACTTATTCCAAAAATGGCATTAAGGTGCTTTTAAAGGTATCAGCGCCCCGTGGAGAGTTTGGAGAAGCAGCGACTCTGCGAATAAGGACTCTTATAAAACAGTTTCAAACACTCTATAATAAAAAAACACAGGTTTGATTCTTAAATGTGTTTATTAAAAACTAAATTCTCAATAATCTGCTTTAATTCTGCAACATAATTTAGTCCAGTTTTTAAAGTGAGCGCGGATCACTGAGTAACAGGATTCCGGTTTCTCCAACAATCAAACTTCTCTAACTACTGCCATCTAGTGGCCAAATTAAAGAATACAGTTCACAAAAGACAGCCATCACAGCTTTATTGCACATTAGGAATCGACTCGCTGTTTATTCATTCATTTATTATCTTCCGCTTTATCCTCTATTAGGATGCGGGGGGGTGGTTCCCCATGCCCATCCAGGGGAGAACATTTCGGGCGCTGGGCAGATAGACCCAGGACAGGGCGCCAATCTATCGCTGGGCACACACTCACACAGACACTCACACAGACACACTCTATATGGGGGAATTTGAGAACTCAATTGACTTGATCCATGTTTTTAGACTGTGGGAGGAAACCGGAGAACCCGTAGGACACCCACGCGGACACGGGGAGAACATGGAAACTCCACCCAGATGGGGATTCGAACTGGGAATCACTAGAGCTGAGAGGAGAACATGCTAAACCACTAAGCCACTGTGTCACCTCCTCGCTGTTTATATTTATCTGTGTTTTATGATTTAAAATAATGTATTATATTTCGCGCATTGATACGAATGTGAAGCGCTCAGAGGTGCGTTACTGTCAGTGATGTTACGGATGGAAAGACGGCTCAGCCAATCAGATTTAAGGAGCAGAAGTACCCGTTTTATAATGGATATTAATATGTTGCATTATTGGGTAAATATTAACTTAACAGAAAGTAAATTGCAGTATTTGGTATCTTACGATGATGTAAGGTCTCAGTAAATTCAAGGTTGGAGTCGATATAAATAAATATTAATAAATTTAAGGCCGGCGCCCGAGGTCTATAAATCTGAATCAATTAAAGAAGATTCGGGGGTCGATTGTAAGGCGAGTTTTGAGTTTAGTTCACGTGATAAACTTTCCATCGAGATCTCTCTGCCTGAAAAGCGTCCTCTCGCAGGATTTCGTTTCGTCTGTGGTATGGACGGGTTCTCTGCTCAGACACATGCACTTCAAGGTTTCTAGAACTTTCTTCCTTTAGATTTCCTGCCGTCTCAGATCAGAGACTCTCAGCTTACGGGTTTGAAATTTTGCTCTTTGTATTAAGAGCTGACTAAAGTCAGAAGGAAGGGCGGCACGGTGGCTCAGCAGTTAGCACGTCCCAGGTTCTGATCCCAAACTGGGTGGAGTTTGCATGTTCTCCCCGTGTCCTCGTGGGTCTTATCTGTTCGTTCTCCGGTTTCGACAACACGAGTTTAAAGTAGATCGGCGGGGTGTGGGATAGTAATGAGCATTGTGAGGGGTGCGCAGCCCAAATTGTTCGAATGTAACGTTCTACTTAATGCTATTTCGTACAAAACAGGGCTGATTATGAACTTTTCTTTTAAAACAACCTGAAATTGGATGTGCGTTGTTACAACTTTAGCGTCTATCCTTTTGTGTTCTTGAAAACCATTGCCGTGTAATGGAATAGTGTCAGCAGTTTCTGTTAAACAACAGCTCATGTCTGAGGACCAAAGCGGCTTGTTTCCCCTTCAGTCCACATCAGAGCAGGTACAGATCAGATCCCGACGTCACGGCCGCCATCGCTGCAACGACGGAGCCGAAAGAAAGAGAAAAATGTCTGCTCCAGCGAAGAGGGCCGAGTGCAGGACTTGAGCGGGCGCTCGTCCTTCAGCGACGGGAAAGCCATTCAGAACTGGGGGGTGGGGGGTAGGGGGTTTGTTCAGCATGACAAAGCCCAGCAGATTTCCCTCTCTTTTCCCCTTTTTCTTTCCCCTTAGCACTCTATAAGGCGCCTTCAGTGCTCGCACAATGCAAATCAGCCTGGGTCCACATTCACAGAGTGATTAATATGCATAGACCGCCCAGCCTTATCAAATGACAAGCAGAGGAAAACACAGCCGAACTGGAAGGTTCTGTTCTGCTCGATGAAACACAATGTTTACATAGCAAATTGAAATGATTCCTAATGTATAATGTTCACAGATGTGTTTGGAATATTAAAAACAGGGGGGGGGGAGCTTTTGGGACCTGGTGCACTGGTTTAATTAGATGCTTGCGTACGGTTCTAACGTTTAACACAACTGTGTCATTGTTGTCATCGTTCTTTCACGATTGTGTCTGTAAATGGCACTCGCTTTAATGGCCCTCTGTGATTTCTATAGAACACTGACATCATTCTGTAGTTCTCTTTATGAACAGATAAAGGGATGAACTGATAAAGGAATGGATTTTGCCTGCTGTACTTACACACAGAGGAATGTGTCCTCCACCTTTAACCCACTGAGCACACGTGCCTGGCACCCGGCAACATTTGGGGTGGGTTCCTCGTCCAAGGGCACTTCAGCCCCGAGGGCTTGGTGCTGAGAATCGAACTGAGGACCTTAAGCTGCATCCTTAACCTCAAGCCTACGACTAACCTGCAACAAAGCTGCATGCAGCAGTTTGAGCATCGTGACTCTTTATAGACCTCGTAATTCGGCGTATCGGTGATGTGCACTCAAAGTCTGAGGAATTGCTCACAAAGCCATGTGGACAGTGGACAACGGGTTTTACATCACTGTCCAACACTCAGGGTTTTGGTTTAAAAACCCCGTTTCGGCAAAATTGCTGCAATTTTTCATCTGAAGTCTTTATTTTTTTTAAAGAGCCCCACATCATCGCTCGTGAAAGGCTGCGATTTCTAGCCTTTATCACAAGAAAAGGTCATAAAATGTATCAGACAAGCTCTCAGCAAAACCGTGTGCTGATGGTTGTCCGTGTCCAAAGCAACGGCCACGATTTGGCTGAGTTATAACCGGGACACGGCCCACGGCCCAGGGGTCAGATACGGCCTTCCACTAAACTCGATCCATCTGAGCATTACGGGCTCCGATATTCCTCACACTGAATGGGTTTTCAACTCGATGCTTCAGGGTGTCGACTCGAAGGCAATGCGACAGATTGCTGCCGGTATCCCCCCCCGTTTCCTTTTACAATCGCTAACAAGCCTCTTTCAATTGCTGGTTTGCTTTCGGCCGAGCCTTTTTTTTCCGCATGCTACGGCAGCACTCACCGCAGACAAAGCCACAATTTACATTTTCTCGCACAATATGCTGGCAGTAAACAGATTTCAGAAAGTCTTCAATTTATTCCTCCCTCAGATTTATCCAGCAGAAATGTGGCGGGCTACGTTCTCAAGTTTGAATAAGAAAATTGCAAGGTCTAAAATATTATTGAGAGCTGAAAACGCAGCCCTGAAATGATAATAGTCTCCGAAACATAAAGGTAATGGCCACAATATATGTTCTCGTCCAAACTGTTTTATAGTTGTGTGTGAAAACTGCACTCAGAAATAAGTGTTTTGGCAAAACAGGCCTGATACTGCAGACCTGGATATGTTAACCCTGCAGCCTAAAGATCAGTTTTCTGTAATAGCTGGGATAGGATTCAAGGAGACTTTATTCTCATTTACATACCATGCGGTACATGAAATGTACCCTAAGGGGTGGAATCATTCATTCATTCATTATCTTCCGCTTTATCCTCTATTAGGGTCGCAGTGGTGTTCCCCATGCCCATCCAGGGGAGAACGTTTCGGGCGCTGGGCAGATACACCCAGGACAGGGTGCCAATATATTGCTGGGCACACACTCACTCACACATACACACTCTATATGGGGCAATTTGGAGAACTCAATTGACTTGATCCATGTTTTTGGACTGTGGGAGGAAACCCGGAGGAAACTCACGTGGACACGGGGAGAACATGGAAACTCCACCCAGATTGGGATTCGAACCGGGAATCCCTTGTGCTGAGAGGCGAACCTGCTAACCACTAAGCCACATTCCGCCCATGGTGGAATTAAATAAAATTTTTTTAAATATTATGTTAGAGAAAAAAATAAAAATAAAATAAAAAATATAAATATAGCAGCAATATCTTAGGGTTCCTTTACATGTAGATAAAATAAAAACTTTATTTAATATTATTATCCAGGTTTGAATCCCGATCTGGGTGGAGTTTTCATGTCCACCTGGGTTTTCTCCAGGTTCTCTGGTTTCCTCCCACAGTCCACAAACATGGATTTCAGCTGAATTGGCTGCTCTTAATTCCATATGCATGAAAATATAAATAGGTATAAATGCTCAGGTCTGTGAGACGATCTTCTGAGCGAAGACGGCGGAATAAATCTTAGCAGAAAGTTCCGGAGCCTTTGAAATGAAGGTCTATGAGAATAATATTGAGGAACCCGTGAGATGAGCGCCTGTGTGCAGGGGGTCAACATAATATAAGGCAGAAAATATATAGCAGAAGAAAGTCTCAGAAACTTGGAAATCAGTGTCCTCCAGCAGAGACGGAGCAATAAACGGAAGGCGGACGTTCCGGAAGCTCTGAGATGAGAACCTTTGAACAGAGAGCATTATGTGGATGAAGATGGAGGAAGAAATCTCAAAAAGAAAATTGTCAGCTGAGAGTCTTATGAGACTCTCAAAATATGAGAAGAAGGTTCTAGAGAGTTCTAGAGACTAACAAAAAAGAAGAAAGTTCTAGAGAGTGTTTTGGCGGCTGAATAACCACAAAAAAAGCGATTGGCTGTCTGCGTGTCTTTGTTATAGTAATGATGAGAAAAGTATCTGAATACACCTCATTTTAAGATGGCTACGCCCATCGGGGTAGAGATTCCATCCATCCATCCATTATCATCCAGGGGAGAACGTTTCGGGCACTGGGCAGATACACCCAGGACAGGGCGCCAATCCATCACTGGGCACACACTCACTCTCACACAAACACACACTCTATATGGGGCAATTTGGAGAATTCAATTGACCTTATTTCATGTTTATGGACTGTGGAAAATGGAGAACCCAGAGGAAACCCATGTGGACACGGGGAGAACATGGAAACTCCATCCAGATTGGGATTCGAACCGGGAAGCCCTAGAGCTGAGAGAAGAACATGCTAAACACTAAGCCACCATGGTATAGATACTCATTCATTATCTTCCGCTTATCCTCTATTAGGGTCACGGTGGGGTTCCCCATGCCCATCCAGGAGAGAACGTCTCGGGCGCTGGGCAGATAGACCCAGGACAGGGCGCCAATCCATCGCTAAGCACACTCTCACTCACACAGACACACTCTATAGGGGGCAATTTTAAGAATTCAATTAACTTGTTCCATGTTTTTGGACTGTGGGAGGAAACCGGAGAACTCGGAGGAAACCCACGCAGACACGGGGAGAACATGGAAACTCCACCCAGATTGGGATTCGAACCGGGAAGCCCTAGAGCTGAGAGAAGAACATGCTAAACACTAAGCCACCATGGTATAGATACTTTATATTAAAATGTTCTTTTAAATGGACTGTTGGCGTGCATGAGCATCGCGCCGTGCCCTACGCCGGGTGAAGGATGGGGAACAAATATTTGGTTCGTTCCTATCATACATAATAAAGTAAGTTCTAGAACCTGATGTTAATGAGATTGAGGTTGGAACATTCATATTTTTATGTGGTGGAGTATAAATCTAGGGCCCTTGTCAGTGCAGTATAGTTCTAAATAGAACCTCGACTCAGTAATAAGTTCACACTCTGCCTGAAAAGTTCCCGTGCCATGCGTTCTTTCGTTCTGCGGATCCTCGGCATCAGCAGCAGTGTCTCTGATGGACTGTCTTCTCCTCTGATGGACTGTCTGTCCGCATCATCATCTCCTCTCATGCAGATTTGAATGCAGGGCCAGTTTCTCGTTCTCGGAATCCTGAAGGTCCCAAATGACGCATGGGTCTCTGATGAAACTCTATGTAACGATGGCTTGTTGGGCCCCAGGTGTCTGCGGCGCCCCCCACTGATCGCCGCGTTCACATGACGCGCTGCGTGGGTTTTCCGTCGGAGGAATGAATTCCACCTTATTGTTTTTAATACCACATGAGGGACATCGACATTGTTGTGGATTCACTCGGGTGTGTGTACTGATGCAACGTTATGTCATGAACAATTATTAGAACCTAAAGTTTGGGGAACTTGTCATTAGACGGGATTAACAGGCAAATCAGAATTATGTAGCACCGTTGAATATAATTATGAAGATGGAAGCAAAGTTTGGGGTTGAAGCTCCCTAAAACCACTAGATTTGAAATTGGGAACCACTCCCATCAGGGGGCCACCACACGTAATGGCCATTAGCTTTATCAGAAACCTGATAAAACGCTTACATATTGTCATGAACAATTATTAGAGCCTAAAGTTCGGGAATCGCTTCACTAGACATGATAAACAGTCATATCAGGAATTGTCCAGAACGGTTGGATAAAATAATAAAGATGGATGCAAAGAGGGTGTGGTAGCTCAGTGGTTAAGGTGTTGGGCTATCAATCTGAAGGTTGGTGGTTCAAATCCCAGGTCCACTGAAGTTATTATTTAACTTAACCCTCATTGCTCCAGGGATGTTGTGAGAACCCTGTGCTCACCTTGTAAGTCGCTTTGGATTAAAGCGTCCAATAAATGACCAAATGTAAATGTAAGTGTCAAAGCTTCATAAAACCAAATGGAAACCATGCCCACCAGAGGGCCACCGCACGGAATGACCATTAGCTTGAACGGAAACCCGATAAAACGTTTTCGTTTTGTTTAAACTGCAGTAATTCAGTCAGAACATGAGCTGAAAGGCAGTTTCTTAGTTTGTTTGGCGGTTTGGGGGTGTGTCACGTTTTCTTTATCATTCATTCATTCATTATCTCCCGCTTTATCCTCTATTAGGGTCGCGGTGGGGTTCCCCATGCCCATCCAGGGGAGAACGTTTCGGGCGCTGGGCAGATAGACCCAGGACAGGGCGCCAATCCATCGCTGGGCACACACTCACTCACACAGACACACTATATGGGGCAAATTTGGAGAAATCAATTGACTTGATCCATGTTTTTGGACTGTGGGAGGAAACCGGAGAACCCGGAGGAAACCCACGCGGACACGGGGAGAACATGGAAACTCCACCCAGATGGGGATTCGAACCGGGAATCCCTAGTGCCGAGAGGAGAACATGCTAACCACTAAGCCACGCGTTTTCTTTATCATGTCACATTTAAACACACTTAAGTACGTTCTCTTTATCGAAGCAGACCAGCAAATACTTTTAGATATCGGCTCCTCGAATGCGATTAGCGACGGCGTTACGTACATTCTGGAGCCGAGGTATTTGTTTATAACAAACATCATTATTTAGAGCCAATATTTGCGTTGGCTTTCCGGCGCCCGACCTTTTTTCTCGTCCTTTCACACGCTGTGAATAGCAGACGACGCAGCTTCTAATGAAAATCCGTCTGCCGTTTATTGTGTTGGGTGTCAAGTAATCAGCACATGTAATATTCATGCTGTTTACTCATTATTTGGATGTTGAGGTCAGCAGATCACACATTGAGATCTGCCTCCGTCCTCCGTCCAGTATTTGTGTCGTTATTATATATATTTATAAAGCTTTATATCCATATATCTGTTGGTTTATTACCTGGGCGGCACGGTGGCTTAGTGGTTTAGCATGTTCTCCTCTGAGCACTAGGGAATTCCGGTTCGAATCCCAATTCGGGTGGAGTTTCCATGTTCTCCCCGTGTCCACGTGGGTTTCCTCCGGGTTCTCCGGTTTCCTCCCACAGTCCAAAAACATGGATCAAGTCAATTGAGTTCTCCAAATTGTTTCTGTGTGAGTGAGTGTGTGCACAGCGATGGCTTGGCGCCCTGTCCTGGGTGTATCTGCCCGGCGCCCGAAACGTTCTCCCCTGGATGGGCATGGGGAACCCCCCCTGCGACCCTAATAGAGGATAAAGCGGGAGATAATGAATGAATGAATGAATGACCTTTGTAAATATCAACACGACTAATGGAGCATCTGTGAAAACTACAATTTCCCCACCACGGGGATTAATAATATTCTGATTCTTCCAAACTGTAGCCCCGCCCCCTTTGCTCCTCATCTGCTAAAAACCTCTTTATTTTTTCTCCATCTGGCTTTGATTTGAACATAAAAATGGTTCTGCATCCGCGGCCATCACCTGCAATTGAAACAAATAAAAGGATGGCAAGCGACATAAATGCCATTGACGTTTTCTGCACATTTACAGCCCGAACCTTTCAAACGTCTATCCTTGTCCAGGGTCACATCAATGAGTCTGACGCCTGAAAAGGGTCTGGGGCTTTAAAAGCAGGCTGCATCTCCTTAAAGTGCCAGTCTTTTGGGAGAGGTTGTGAGCGGGTATGTTCTTATCCATTTCCATAATAGCCGGTGGCATTACCTCCGAATACATTGTTGACATTTCATCTGATTTTCAGTCGGAAATTCGAACGAGGGACTAAAACGCCGGGCGCGATTCCACCCTGTTATTATTTACCTCCTCACATCCTCACTCTGATTTCCACCTCACCTGTAATCAGCTTCCCGCCACCTTCTCCGTCGCCTCTCTGCATTGTATCGTGATCTCGGTCTTCGCTGTCAGGTATAAGAAAGGTCTCTGCATTAAGACATCAAGGCGAACCGCGTCGCAGCGTCCTGCATTTAGGCCTGAAATATGGCGGCCGGAGCCACTGTGAGATTCCAAAGCTATCGAGATGATGTTCGTGCTCAGGCATCAATAGCTGTTGGGCCATTAATTCAGGCTTCGGGCGAAAAACAAGCAGGCTTTAGCGTCAAGATCCGATTTCTTATTCCGGCTTGAGAGATCCAGGTCCGCTTAGGAGTCCAGCTTCCTTAATATCCACTCCCTCCCGAGGAGTTCCAGGCTTTAAGTGATTACCTGCAAAAAAAAAAAACCCTGGTCTTCTCAGGCCTTTCACTCCGAAGCGCCATGGTGCTTTAAGCAACAAAGGTCACGGATTAAGAGGAACGAACGTGCGCTCGGTCATTCTGTGCACTGGCCCGGATCGCGTTGGTATGAGATGTGCTTTGCGGCGTATGAAAACACGGCGAGCTGTGAAATGATGTTTTTATAACCAGCTTCCACTCCTGTGTGTATGTCCTCTGGGTTTAACCAGCTGATAAGGATAAGTGAGATCCCCGCTCGGTCCGATTTAGGACATCTGTTTTAGGTTTAGGGAACAAAGAAATGTCAGGATGCAGATAATTCATAAAAGAACCGGAGAGAACTGTTGATACCTTGGAACTGGAAATGTGTTTCTTTCCGTTGACCGCTGATCTCCCATTAAAGGGAGGCTTTGCTTTCAGAGCTCGCTGTCCCGTTCGGTGGGGGAAAAGTGATCAATCAGCTCGGAACCCAGTTAAAATCCCGTGACTGCTTAATGGCTGTAAAAACACAACGGCGCTTAACTGTTACATATTGCAGAAATGAATCGGCATGCCTGGCACCAACAACCATGACAACATTTACATTACATTTACATTTAGTCATTTAGCAGACACTTTTATCCAAAGCAACTTGCAGGTATCCCAAGCTTGGGGTCAGAACACAAGGACAGCATCCCTGGAGCAATGAGGGTTAAGGGCCTTGCTCAGGGACCCACATTGGTAACTTCAGTGAACATGGGATTTGAACTCTCTACCTTCCGATTCATAGCCCAACACTCTAACCACTGACAACACCAGAATGCATATAATAGGTTAAAGTGCATGGTGTTGGTATGTATGTATATATGTCTCTATGTAAAAAAAATATGAAATAAACCAGCCTGGTGCCAACAATCCTGACAAGGTCTATATCAAACTCTTAAGTGTCGATGTTTTTGTCCTTATTTTCAGCTTTGAACTGCTGCTACATGATTTGCCGATTAGATAATTGTATCAGTTGAACGAACAGCTGCTTTTAATGAAGTGCGTGGTGTATGAAGTGTGGAACCTGAATGTATTCATTTAGTCATTTATTAAAGAATAAAAAAAAGCTCTTCTAAAAGTTACAGCTAAGGTCATTGAGTAATCAGTTCGGATATTTTAAAAATGGTATGCTTCAGACTTTCGCAAATCTCTTCCTGCCCAAAAAAAAGTGCTCATTGAGTGGAGTGGATTTCTCTTAATACTGTACTTGAGTTCTGGGCGGCTGCGCGACTCCGGCTGCGATCATTTAAAGAAGGCTCAGTCTTCCTCTTGATTTCTACGCTGCTCTGCATACAGGCTGCAGTCGGCCTGTTTCTGTAAGCGAGCTCTGTACACGGCGTACCGGCGGCTGAGGCCGAGTTGTTGGAGCGCCTCCGTCTTGGTGCAGGTGGAGAAAACCTATTAGGATTGACAAGCGTTTAGGGCGAAGCCAATCAATGCGGAGCAGATTGCTTTAAAAAGCCAGCCGGAGACTGTTGATCTTTATGGCTGCGAGGCGTCCTCATTTGTTCGTCTGCCTTTGACTGGGCCAGATGGTGCCGAGTGGGCGAGATGTGGGCCGTGTCAGCGGAGTAACAACTGCAAGAATAATGTTAGTCACCCTGTGTGCGCAGAACCGGCTGCGGCCCAAAAGCACCGAGCGGAACCCGAGGACCGCGGGGTTCATCAGAACGGCTCTCTGACGTAACGCTGTCTTTGATTCAAACCCCGATTCGTTTGAAGGCTTTCATCGCTTCATGTGGAAAGAGTTCAATCAACAAACGTTAATGAAACGTTAATTGACGGCAGACGGAGTCCATTTTCCGGGCGGCATGGTGGCTGAGTGGTTTAGCCTGTTCTCCTCTGAGTGCTAGGGATTCCCGGTTCGAATCCGTATCTGGGTGGAGTTTCCGTGTTCCCCCATGTCCGCGTGGGTTTCCTCCCACAGTCCAAAAACATGGCTCAAGGTCAATTGAGTTCTCCAAATTGCCCTATATAGTGTGTTTGAGTGTGTGTCTGTGTGAGTGAGTGTGTGCCCAGCGATAGATTGGCGCCCTGTCCTGGGTGTATCTGCCCAGCGCCCGAAACGTTCTCCCCTGGATGGGCATGGGGAACCCCCCCCCCCCCACGACCCTAATAGAGGATAAAGCAGAAGATAATGAATGAATGAATGAATGAATGAATGAACGGAGTCCATTTGTCAGGTGGCACGGTGGCTTAGTGGTTGGCATGTTCTCCTCTCAGCGCTAGGGATTCCAGGTTCGATTCCTGGGTGGAGTTTCCATGTTCCCCCCATGTCCGCGTGGGTTTCCTCCGGGTTCTCCGGTTTCCTCCCACAGTCCAAAAACATGGATCAAATCAATTGAGTTCTCCAAATTGCCGCATATAGAGTGTGTTTTTGAGTGAGTGAGTGTGTGCCCAGCGATAGATTGGCACCCTGTCCAGGGTCTATCTGCCCAGCGCCCGAAACGTTCTCCCCTGGATGGGCATGGGGAACCCCACCGCGACCCTGATAGAGGATAAAGTGGAAGATAATGAATAAATGAATTAACCGAGTCCATTTGCCGGGTGGCACAGTGGCTGAGTGGATGGCATGTTCTCCTCTCAGCACTAGGGATTCCCGGTTCGAATCCCAATCTGGGTGGAGTTTCCATTTTCTCCCCCCGTGTCCGTGTGGGTTTCCTCCGGGTTCTCTAGTTTCCTTTCACAGTCCACAAACATGAATCAAGGTCCATTAAATTCTCCAAATTGCCCCATATAGAGTCTGTGTGTGTGTCTAAGTGAATCCAGTGAGACCCTGTCCTGGGTGTATCTGCCCAGCACCCGAAACGTTCTCCCCTGGATGGGCATGGGGAACCCCCCCACCACAGTGCTGCCGGTTGGTGTCAGCCTCCTGTGAGCGCTGATGGAGGATTAAAGGATGACTGACACAGCAACACAACACTGAACTACTTTTTTTTTTTTCATCCACCACCCAAATCCTATCTATTAAATTTGCCGATGCTCACCATAAACAGGATGTCAGCGGAACGGTTCTTAGTTGATTGTGTGTAATCATGACTCTTTGTACGTCCTCTGGTAAAATGCACATGTTGCTGCCACCCTGTAATGGCTGCCGGCTATCGGGACACCGTAACTCATTATGTGGTTAACAACACTGATCACAAAACAGTGGAGAGCAGTAATATGACTGCGCCGAGAGCCGGGCCCCTGTTCCTCTCCACGCAGATGCGTCAGGACTATTCTGAAGGGCCCTCATTAGACGAGCCGCTCCCATTGTTTACGAGTCCTAATGAGCGGCTCAGCAGGAAGGAGCCGGAACAAAAGGGAGGCGTTTCAGTCCGGACCACAACACGTTCTCTTGTCCCGGAGACAGAGCGTCAGGCTTTACCTCGCCTTTTGTGCTGATGAAGGCGCTCCTGGACCCCGGGACTCTCACTCTCATTAGAGTTATTGGGGGAGACAGTCCTTGGATGCCGGTTTGACCTGAATACGGTAAAAGCCTTAATGAGCTTGTTGCCCGTTGGGGCGGATAGTATCGTCATGCGAGGTGCCACATGAGGACGTCCTGTCTTCATCTCACCCATTTCAGCGTCAGGTGGGTGATGCACAGTACGTCCCACCGCACCAATGAATAAACACTATGAACGGTACAGTACTGTCAAAGTTAGGACACGCCCCCATCTTGCTCCTCCTCTTACCATATAGATGGAGTTTGTAGTTTTAAGTTCAAGTAATTTATTTATAGAGTGCTTTTTACAATGGCACATCGTCACAAAGCATCTTTACAGTTTATAAGACTTTAAACCCCTGAAGAGCAAGACGAAGCGACAGTGGCAAGACAAAAAACTCCCTGTTATGATGATATCTAAAGGAAGAAACCTTGTGAGGACCGAGGCTCAGTGGGGGACTCGTCCTCTTTGAAAAGGGGGGGCAGCATCAACTGTGTAGGACACTAATGTACAGATTGTGTGATGATCATGTGACCCGTATTTAACCATTAAAAACTATATAAGTCCATTAAGGGTGTCCTGCAGGACCGTCAGTCCAATAGAAATCCAGGTTCCTTATTTTGTAATTCCAGACTGTAGTCCATCAGTGTTCTTTTGTTTTTGTTAGTCCCCTGTTGGGTCTCTGTTCTTCACAGTGTCCTAAAGTGAGTGCTCAGATTGCCCCTTTCCAAATTGCCCTTATATAGTGTGTGTTTTCTTTGTAGTTCTACAATTCCTTTGTAGTTCATCTGTGTTCTTTGTTGTTATTAGTCCCCTGTTGATTCTCTGTCCTCTATTGGTCAGCACCATCAGAGAACGGGTATCATTTAAATGGTGGATAGTTTATTGTTGGTTCTGCAGTGACGCTGATGTGGGGGGTGGGGGTGGGGGGGGGTTAGTGCCCCCTTTTGAACATTTCCACTAAAATTCAGTTACAGATCTAAAATGGAATCCCGTCTTCTCTCGTAAATGCTCTAATAAGCTCAGGCTCAGCTGGAATTTGGCGTTCTTTTGCGTAATGGGGTTTGGATCAGGATGCCACTCGCCGTAATGGCCGCAAAAATGGTGCATGCCATTAATATGCAATGTACATTCGATGAGGCGGCGGTCATTACAGGACGCTGGGCTTCATTACAGCTTTGCAAGCACGGCCTCGTCGCCGAAATTCACGAGCCTGTGAGGGGATCTGTGTGAATTTCCACACACAAGCAGGCATCCATGGTCAGTAATGGCAATTCTCTGCGAGGCGGGGAGTCCGAGTGTGTGGAGATTGTGTTTCTGGGCAACAGAATGACAGCTGTGCATTGCTTTGTAACGAAGGGGCATACAGATAAAAGACAAGTGTCCAGCGGAGAGACAGACCGAGCGAGAGATGGATATACGGCTGCAGCTGTGTTTGAACAGTCGCATTACGATGCCGTCTTTGGGAAGTCCCCTTGAAAAAGCTCTCACCGTATTTCCACTCTGCAAATTATGAAAAGGCCAATTTATTTCTCCAATGTATTAAATACTGAATCAAATTGGGCGTCGCTCCTGCCTGACAGCAAGAAGGTCATGGGCTTGATTTACAGATAGGGTCTTCTTATGTGAAGTTTGCATGTTCTCCCTATGTTTGAGCGTTGGCCTTCTCACACTATCCAGATAAAGAGGTGCTTCTTAATTGTTTCAGAATCTCTGTCCCGACTGCCATGAACTACTGACCTCTCACCAAGGCAGTGCTGGGATAGGCATGACCCTCATTCTTAGAATGGCTTGGTAAAAGCTTCAAAATATTAATATTAGTATTATAATTAGTAATATTAGTATATTAGGTGGCTTAGTGGTTAGCACGTTCGCCTCAGCACTAGGGATTCCCGGTTCGAATCCCCATCTGGGTGGAGTTTCCATGTTCTCCCCATGTCTGCGTGGGTTTCCTCTGGGTTCTCCGGTTTCCTCCCACAGTCCAAAAACATGGATCAAGTCAATTGAGTTCTCCAAATTACCCCATATAGAGTGTGTCTGTGTGAGTGAGTGTGTGCCCAGCGATGGATTGGTGCCCTGTCCTGGGTGTATCTGCCCAGCGCCCAAAATGTTCTCCCCTGGATGGGCATGGGGAACCCCCCCCTCCCCGCGACCCTTATAGAGTATAAAGCGGAAGATAATGAATTAATGAATGAGTATATTAGTATTACTTTTGTCCAGCAGTGGAATCAAAAATGAGTAAACAGCACCTGTGTTGTGTTGTAGCCCACCTGCCCATAGGGTCTGAGTTTCTGGCACACCACTTGAGACCGATCATGTCAAGTGTTTTTTTTTTTTTTTTTAGGTCTGATCTTAATCTGGGCGGCACGGTGGCTTAGTGGGGGGGGGGGGGGGGGGGGGGGGGGGGGGGGGGGGGGGGGGGGGGGGGGGGGGGGGGGGGGGGGGGGGGGGGGGGGGGGGGGGGGGGGGGGGGGGGGGGGTATATATATATATATATATATATATATACACATATATATATACACAACCACCACAAGTAGTTTAGGAAGAACAGCTACACTGTAGAATAATCAAACCTGATCATTATCATATCCTGCACCCCCCTCCCACACACACACATTTTTTTTTAATCATTTTCGGTATTTTTTACACACATTATGTTCTCTGTACCTTAACCAGGTTTCAGAAATGATTGCTCATCATTTCTTTTGCTTTCATCCCTTTATTGCCTGAACTGGTACCAAAATGGCAGACTGTTGTTTAAAATTGCATCTTTTTGAAGCGCATGAGGATCTCTAGTTGCTGAAGTAGGTCAGAAAGCCTCTCAGCCAAACTCCTCCTATAATGCATCAAAAATGCAGCAGAGCCGTGCATATATAACCTCACCACAGCGTCTCAGAACGATGTAAGTTGATATGATTGGGACTGACTGCTTACATTTTCTACAACATTTTGAAATCCTACACTAATAATGGAGATATTTACAGAAGGTTTGACGTGATTAAAAGTTTAGTCTGATACAGTTAGGTTATTAAATTCGGAAATAGGTGTGGAAGGTACTGTATGCCTGATAGCTTTTCTGATGCTGGCTTGTTGTGTACAGTCCTGTATCTCTACTGCATCCTGGGAGATGTTACACAGAAAAGATTACAAAATGGATCTTGCTGTATGCTGTCCGTTAACAGATCTGTAAACACGGGTCCCAACTGCAGGTCATTGTCTTTAGATCTGTTGAAAAGCTAAAGCGCCAACTGAGGATTAAGACCACCAGACGATAAGAAAGCTTCATGAAAGATTGTTGCCCTGTCCTGGGTGAATTTGCCCAGTGCACGAAACGTTCTCCCCTGGATGGGCATCGGGAACCCCCCTGCGACCCTAATAGAGGATAAAGCAGAAGATATTGGATGGATGGATGGATGGATGGATGGATGTTTACGTGTAAGAAAATGGACGGATAGGATTAATTTTTGTGCACTACGAGCGACTGCAACCAAAAAAAAAAATAAAATCCCAGTATGTGTGAGCATACTTGGCAAATAAAGCATGACTCTGATTCTGATTCGTCCGAAAAGCATATATAAGCCGTGTTAAGCACATCAAGTCTTTTAGTGTGATTCATCAGAATGTACAGATTAAAGGTAAAGAGAGCTATACCACAAAAACATTCTAACACACTGAAATGGCATGGCTTTAACTGCAGGGTGTGATTTGTTCACAAACTCAGGCTCTGAACCAGTTGGACAGCGGATATTTGATCAGTGGGATCCCACACCATATGCCACAGAGGACTATTCTCCTTCTGCTCCTCCTGATCCCACCACTAGGGGTGCACACAGTTATTCTCATTCATTCCATTCATTAACTTCCGCTTTATTCTTTATTAGTGTCACGGGGGGGGGGGGGGGGGGGTTTCCCCATGCCCATCCAGGGGAGAACGTTTCGGGCGCTGGGCAGATACACCCAGGACAGGGTGCCAATCTATCGCTGGGCACACACTCACTCACACAGACACACTCTGGAGAATTTAACTAACCTTGATCCATGTTTTTTGGACTGTGGGAGGAAACCGGAGAACATGCCGGGAATTCCCTAGTGCTGAGAGGAGAACATGCTAACCACTAAGCCACCGTGTCGCCCTCTTACACGTAAATACACACCTGTAAACTTGCACACGCATGTGTGTACATTTAAAGTGACAACTAACCGTTATCCATGTTTTTGGACTGAGGGAGGAAATCGGAGAACCTGGAAGAAACCCACGCAGACACGGGGAGAACATGGAAACTCCGCCCAGATTGGGATTCGAACCGGGAATCCCTAACACTGAGATTTAAGCCAGTTTCGGTTGTTTAGGGTTGTGTTTGTTCTCAGCACATCGCTCATGCTTGTTCTTTTGTTGCTCCCAGCCTTAGGTCACCTTCGCGGACTTTGTCCAGACCAGTTGGCGTCGGCAAGTGACATTAACTTCTTTCAGTTCAGAGTGATGTTGCGCCAAATGGGCTTGCGCATTTGTCGTATTTCCAATGTACCTCGATTTCATCTTACACTCATTGTAAACAGTTGCTCTCATGTCGAGTTCTCTCTTCCTGACTTCAAAAGTCAAACACCGGCTTTTAACGCCGATGGGGGGGTCGAATCCCGCTCTACCCCTGCTCCATGCTCCTACAACGGGAGCTGGTTAGCGAGCTTGCTGTCCGGTGACCGAGCGGATCCGTAATGCGATATCCAGTACGCTCGGGAGGGGGCGCCAAAAAATACAACTTAAACGCATTTTTTCAAAATCAATTCTAGGCCATTGTGGATCGATTCAGAATCGCCAGGACTACGAATCGTGATTCTTTGAAGAATCGCTTGTTTTCAGCACCCCTAGTTGTCTTTTTATGGATTTTTGCATAAAAAACCTTGTTTGGACTTTAAAAGTTACGAAGAGAGAGCATGGTAGCTCAGTGGTTAGGGTGTTGGGCTATCAAGCTGAAGGTTGTGGGTTCAAATCCCAGGTCCACTTAAGTTACCAATGTGGTTCCTTGAGCAAGACCCTTAACCCTCATTGCTCCAGGGATGTTGTGATTAACCCTGTGCTCACCTGGTAAGTCGCTTTGGACAAAAGCATCCAAGAAATGACCAAATTTAAATGTAAATGACTTTGGTGCGGGCGGCACGGTGGCTTAGTGGTTAGCATGTTCTCCTCTCAGCGCTAGGGATTCCCGGTTCGAATCCCCATCTGGGTGGAGTTTCCATGTTCTCCCCGTGTCTGCGTGGGTTTCCTCCGGGTTCTCCGGTTTCCTCCCACAGTCCAAAAACATGGATCAAGTTAATTGAATTCTCAAAATTGCCCTATATAGAGTGTGTCTGTGTGAGTGAGTGTGTGCCCAGCGATGGATTGGCGCCCTGTCCTGGGTCTATCTGCCCAGCGCCCGAGACGTTCTCCCCTGGATGGGCATGGGGAACCCCACCACGACCCTAATAGAGGATAAGCGGGAGATAATGAATGAATGAATGAATGATCTTAATCTCTGGTCGTAATGAGAACGTTCTGTGTATCATCAGCATGTGTTTGGTCTTCACTGCCCGTCGGGATGTATTTCTTGTTAGGCGTCTTCGTGAAAAGTGTTTCGCGTTCGTCGCTGGACGTTTTTGTCTGCGCGTGATCATCATTCCACCTGCGCGAGCCGAATCGAATGTAAGTGATTTCGGCGTGGATTAAATGATTGCATCTGGATTTGGGTTTCGGGATGATGACAGATGGCGCTGAAGCTGGAGAGCAGTGCGCCACGTTCCGACGCCTTCCTGCCTCTTTTGAAAGGACACCATATTGTTCATCAGTAGCAGATTTGAATCTGTCAGCGGCGCAGCCAGCCGATGCGCTCGCAGAGAGATGCGGCCTCATTCATCGTTGACCCGCCGTTTGCTCCTGACACGTTCTGAATGGAAGCTGGCGGCAGAGTAGAGCGCCGCTTTGTTTCGTTCAGAAAACTCATATACGGCTTGTTTGAGTGTGGCATCAAGGTGCAGTTGCCCCACATGTCCACGGAACGTTTATGCGTAACCTGAGTAGGAGGCGCGGTGCTGTTCCTTCTGAGACGAGGGGTCGGGGGGGCAGATGAGTTTATTAAGCCATCAGCTTTCTCACAGCTTTCATTTTTTTTTCTAAACTTATACTTTTTAAGCCACGTTTCATAAGGATCGGGAATGATGCCGGCGCCTTGGTGCTGGAGCCTATCCCAACTCATTGAGAGAACGTCGTCCAACAACCCGGGGCATTATACACTAATCAGTACAAAAGTATCTGCTAATCACTTAACTTAACAAGAAGAAGTCTCTTCTTAATCACCAAAATCTGATGTTCTAATTCGGTCCTATGAGCACGAATTCATACAAAGCAAAGTCCAAAAAGGACTTGACTGGATTACACAGAACCCCTGAGCTTAATTAAACCCAATCGCTATCTTTGGGACAAAACCAGTCCACCGTTGGTGCTCTTCTGGATTTAGAGCGTTTTACAATAATACACTGCTGTAGCGTTTTAAGCCTGAACAACCCCCCCCCCCCAACAATATTGACCCAAGATGCTGCCCTACGGTTATAATCCATGGCGCCCGTCCTTTATTTTCGAGCACAACAACCAAACAATAAACATTATTAAAACAGGAAACGGGAAACCAAAGCCGTCCTCTTCAGTGTGTAATCTAATGCGTGGTTAACGGCTCGGTTCCAAACCTCACTGCGACAACAGCTTCAAGGATCCAAAAAACTAGCGACCAAAGCAAAACCCAATAAGACAAACAAGCAGAGAGTCTCCACCGTCTCAAAGGAGGGAGCTGTTGGCGCCGGCTGAACCACTGCAGACCCAGGAGGAGCAGTTGGTGGGGTTCTGCCTGGAGTGTGCTTACACATCTGTGCGGAGAATAATAATTAAATGGGACTGTAAATAATCAAAAGTCGGCCCACCGTTGCAGCTGCCGACTCTCTCTCTTTCTCTCTCTCTCTCTCCGGCACATGGAGAGAACGGCAGCCACATCAGTGTGGAGGAACGGAAGCCGGCAGCAGCACTGGTGCCAGGTGAGTGCGGCAGATGGCCCGGCGCCAGCCTGGCGTGTCGTTTCTCTCCGGGAGGCGCTCTCTCAGCACTCCGCAGGGAGTCCGACGAGACTGCGGGCCTGAATCATGGAGTCCTGAGGGCCAGCCGTCGTCTTCTGCTTGGTCTCACCTGTGACGCTGAGTCTGCCTGGTAGATTAACTGTGTGTGTGTGTGTGTGTGTGGGGGGGGGGCTGATTAGGGAAGTACAGGTGCCCAAAGCCTGGCGCAGTGAGAAGCGAAGGTCTTTGATCTGGTTGTGAACAGTTTATGCTGCATATCATCAGCTGCGTTCTGCCCACAGTGGGCATGGAGGTACTTTATTTGGCAGGTGCGAGGGACGTAGATCAAACCAGCCTGTGGGTACATTCAGAGAATAGCGGGGTAAATGGGGTGAGGTGATTTAGGGTGAGGATTGGGGGGGGGGGGGTGCGGTGGAACATGCCAGGCCCTGAGACCATGCCGATTCCAGTTCTTTATGCCGGCGGAACGATTAATTACGGGGAATTATGGAGCTGCGCTTGTGTTTCTGAGGAGTTAGTGAACCCCCATCCAGTGTGTTTGAGCCCTGCTGGGTGTTTGCGCTCGTTCAGGATATACGTCACGCTGCTGTACGAGCGGAAAGAGAAACACAGCATGTTATTTCAGCTTCAGTCTGCATGCAACAGCTGTCACATGACTCTCAACCATTCCTGCATCTTTTCGATCTTTTTTTGTCGTTGCTCCTGTTTATAGATAAATAAAGGAAAGATGTTGAACATCTTTGTTGTAGTTATTGGGAACGTGGAACATTGTTGGGGTCCATTGCTGGTTTCTTGTAACGCAGTACTCACTATTCAGCTGTCTGCCCGGCAGCAGAGCGCAGTCGGTCTTGCTGGTCCTGCTGAACGAATGGGCGGGCGGTGTGCTGTAAGTCGCTAACCCACCGTCGGGGCCGTTGGTGGAATCTGGTGGTGCTCTTTCTGAGCAGGGAAGGGAAGGACAAGGAATTCAGAGTCACTGCAGTGCGGGGAATGATTCTCCACCCAAATAACACCTGCTCTGTTCTGTATGTAGAACAACATATGGACTACAGTCAGTTACTAGAGAACTACAAAGTCCATCTGTGTCGTTATGTGTAATAACATGTAGGTGTACCTGAAGAGGTGGTGTGTTTATGACGTACTGTACTTTGAACAGAAGATGGAATCCACAGATTAAGCAGCTCTCGGGTTGAACATCTCTATCGAGAGGGAAGCTGATGACTTTGAGACGATAACGGAACGTATGCACTTCTACACCGTGTAGTACATCAGTATTCAGTTTGTAGCACGCCATCTGACAGCTTAGCACAGTTGGGAGCGAGCGCGCCGGCGAAAAAGAAAACAAAGATTTCTACAAACCACGACATCCAACATCCCTAAACTGTGCCCCCGTTCTTCGTTCCCTCACGTTCCTCCCAAGACTCGCGCCGCTCTCGCTCCTGTCCTAGCTCCTGGCCCGGCTCCTGAAATAGCAGCGAGCGAAATGTGTCAAGGTTAGATTGAAACAGCTTAGCCCGGCGAGATTTATTAAACATGACTTCTCTTTGGTCTTGAGAGACGTGATAAATCATCCACAGTGGAATTTATGCGTGGGCTTCAGATCAGATTTAACCTTGTTATGCTGGAATGAGTCATAACCACTCCTAATGTCTCGCTATTAAACGCCCGGCGTTCCTGCACACGAGGAATTCCACTCCTCGACCGGCGGCCCGGAGATGCCCATTACGCCCATACACCTGTCGCAATGCCCATTGATATTTTACACCCAGAAAATTCTCCTTGAATCCATGCTTTTGGAAACCGGAGCAAACCCATGTGGACACGGCGAGAACATGGACACTCCACCCAGAGCCCAAACCAAGAGTTCAACCTAAAACCCCAGGCAAACGTGCCAATTACTCCACCTCTGTGCGTAGATGTTTTTAATGGCTTTAAAGCCATAATTAAAAGAGTCAACCGTTAAAAATCTCGCACGTCAATAAAGGTTTGGACTTGTGAAGGAGGAAGCTGTAAAATATCTGGAAGTTTTGAAATCACTGCCTGCTTACTCAACTCCTGGCATTGTGTCTGGATGCGTCCTCATTGTGTCCACAGTTGCTTTTCCACTTCAGGCTCCTGAGGGACCATATGTTACTCCGGCGTGCCGGCTGGACAATGCGCAAAAGTAGCAGCTGTCCACTGGATTTACTTTCACCTTGGACCCCTGATTGTATTTCAGAGAGTGGCTTGCTTTTAAAAAGCCCAGTCAATGACCGAGGCGTGCTCCTTTGTGGGCTTTGTGCTCGAGATGATATAAAAGAATTTTCTCGACTGGATCGTGCATCTTTGTTTTTTTTTTTTTTCCAGAGTTGATGGTTAGCAGAATGGCAGCGAGCTGTGCTTTCCCTCAGACCTGCTCTGCATGTGATGGAGTCATGCATAAGTGATAATAAACTGAGATGTGCCACCGTAAAAAAAAAACCAAAAAAAACTGAATGTTCAATTATTTAATTGTTCCAATTTTTTCTTCTCCTCAAAATTCATACCCTCAGAGTGGTAGGGAACGGGATCATGGGGTTTTCGTATCTGTAGGTGTGAAATGTCTCTTTCTTTTTATGAGGTTTGGTGGTTTAAAACCACTGTCCATTTAAAACTGCCATGTGTCCCTAGAGCAGAACCATTAACCTGTATTACTTTAGGTGGGGGGTTGTACCCAGTGTTCTGACCCCAAACATCAAGTTAGGATACGTGTAAGCGACTTTGCATAAAAGCATCTGCAAAATGACCCAGAGAGTAATCCCAAGTTATTATCCCTTATTAGCCCTTCTCTTGGGTGACGGTTGGGGCAAACAAAGGGTACCAGACTAAACTATGGCACTGCACATGGTACAGAGAACTTGATGATTGGGGCATTCATAGGCTTCTGATTAAGGAACTATTTTTGCCACCTGAAGGTTCCCTGGCTGAAGGCACCTAACCCCAATTGCTCCTTGGGCGCCATGTACAATGCTGCTTACCGCTCCACGCGTGTGTGTTTACGTCACTCAAGAAATATTCCCCCAATGGACTGACACTCTGTAAAGTACCATGTGCCTATATAGGCCATAATATACGTCATGGATCAACCACAACAGACCATGAGAAATGATGAACGGATGACGTAAAGACTAAATTATGTTGGCGACGCCAATAAAGTCAGCGCCTAGATAGCAGCCAGCCCCTATATTCTGGATTAAACAGACCAGCGTCCATGGAATGGGTGCACTGACAATTACACTTGTACTCCGGCGAGTTACCGCTGCCGGAACTGCCGCGTTGGTTCCCCCGGAGCCATCAGTAATGACATTTACATGGCTGTTGTTTAGATGTATGGAGTTCCGGTGCTGTGGGATTTGGACCCTTCCCATATGCGCCGACAGAAGTCCCTATTATTCGCGGAGAGAAATGCCAGTGTTCGGTTCTTCATGCCCACAGAGCCACAATAATGCAGAACAAGAGTTATTTACTTTGTGAATGGAATGAAACCCTGAGACGGTTTAACTGTTTGCAGTGCAACACAGTGCCCTATGTGTCCTGTTCCGCGCTCGTACAGTAATGCCTTTCTTCTAAACCGCCCGCGGGCCTCGTACAGCGTGAGCCTCTTAGCGCAGACTGGTTAGCGCGTCAGAATTACCAGAGCAAGGTCTTTTATCTGTTATCAGAAAATCTGTAAGTCAGCATTAACTCACAAACTAAAAATGTTCAGGGCTCTGCTTTGGATTCTTTCAAATCATTTGTTATTATTTAAAATCACCTTTAATGAGGCGTCGCACGGTGGCTTAGTGGTTAGCACGTTCTCCTCTCAGTGCTAGGGATTCCCTGGGTGGTTTCCATGTCCACGTGGGTTTCCCAAGGGGTTCTCCGGTTTGCTCCCACTGTCCAAAAACAAGGATCAAGGTCATTGAATTCTCCAAATTGCCCCATATAGAGTGTGTCTGTGTGAGTGAGTGTGTGCCCATTAATAGTTTGGCATCCAGTCTTGGGTGTATCTGCCAAAAGCCCGAAACGTTCTCCCCTGGATGGCCCCCCCCGTGAGCCTAGTAGAGGATTTTCTTGCAGATAATCAGATTGCCCAGCGCCTGAAACCAACATTTTTTTATAATAATAAATAATTAACCAATTTTTTTTTTTATAATAGTACATCATCTAAACGCAGGTTTATAATGTTCTAAGTCTGAACTCATAAAGAACAAACTGAAGGGACAGTGACAAGAAAAAAAACTCCCTGGTATTTATTTGTTTTAAAGGAAAAACACCTTGTGAGGACCGAGGCTCAGTTTCACAATGCAGAACATTAATAAATGTGTAGTGTCCATTTTCCCAACTGATTTGAATGAATGATAGAACTCTGAATTAATTGTTGGTTAATGAGGGGTGTTGTGACGTAGCCGTGGCCGTATCGCTTCTGCGTTACGGTGCGTCCTCCGCTGTGCTCTAAGAACGGAACGTAGTGGACGTCCTCGTCGGCGCCGGCGACCCCTCGCTCCCGTCCGGCCGTGTTCTCCCGGAGCGTTCTCATCTGTCTTGTGTAGCTTTTCATTTCCACTTTGTCCTCGCGGCTCCCAGGCGAGATAAAGACGCTACCTACGGCTCGCGAAGGACACGATGGCTGCACACAAATTGAATGCTCTTTTCTTGTCTCTGGCTCCGCGTATTGGAGCGAAACTAGTTTGGATTTTGGATCTAATCCCCGCAGCCTCTGCCAAAAGTAATTATTCGGCTTGAAGCAAACATCTGTCTCCTATATTCGCCGCTGATTCTCTGCTTACTGTAGATGCCGCTCGGCTGCCGGGTTTCTTTGATGTGGAACTCGGTCTGCGCTGCGTTTACCTTCAGTCGCCTCGTGTTCAGGATCGGTCGCGGCTAATTCGCAGCCACGGTGAGGATCCTATGTTGCCATTTTAGAGCCACTTTTTGCCTCTCCTGTCACAAAGACGCCCCCCCCCACCCCACTGCGGACGGGATTGGGGGGATTTTTTTTCTCCACAGTGATTAGCCGTGGGTTGTTTGTAATCCGGCCTCGTTCTTAAGGAGAACTTTTCGTAAACATGCAGGAGTTCCGAACCCGAAAACAAAGCCGAACTTTCCGTGCACTAATGTCAATCAGCCTAACCGCGGCTCGACGCTGTTGCCCCCCCCCCCAGCTCCCATCACCCCCAGGATGCACAGTGTGCAAAGACTTGGCTGCCACAAAAGGGCATTCCAGGAATATGTTCCAGGAATATCTAACGCTGTTGAGAACTTTAAACACGATGCTGCAGCTGGTTTGATTTACCGCTGTTCAGATCCTGCAGCAGGATTTGGTTTAAATACCTTCATGTGCCTCCTGTAACCCCACGGAACTCAACATTCAGAATGGGTTGGCTGGGTTCTCCATGCACATCCAGGGGAGAACGTTACGGGGCAGCGGGCAGATGCACGCCGGACAGGGCGTCTCCGGATTGGACGAGGGGCTCTGAGTGACGGGATGGTGTAATGAAGGAGTGCAGCCTCGCGTGGTCAGATCAGCACTTCTGCTGAGTGCACATTGCAAGCCATCGTCTCCGGGACGCGATCACGGTTATTAGACATGTTAACAACCAGCGGCAGTCTCTTCACGAACGAGAAATTACAGAGTTTTCACACCAGATTTCTCTATTAACAGGCCGAGAGACACTCGCGCAGCGGTCACTCAGCGTTTTCTCATTTCCCTCTGAACAGAAATGTACGTTCTGTGATGTCACCGATGTTCTCCTGATCAAGCTGCTTCGTGACCGTTGAGAGATGCAGTCACTCAAACCCATTGTTTAACATGTGAATCGTCCAAAGACAAATTTATTCTCAAACATTCTCCCACTGGCCACTTTATTAGGTAACTTTGACTGTTCATTCATTCATTCATTCATTATCTTCCGCTTTATCCTCTATTAGGATCGCGGGGGGGGTTCCCCATGCCCATCCAGGGGAGAACGTTTCAGGCGCTGGACAGGGCGCCAATCTATCCCTGGGCACACACTCACTCACACAGACACACTCTATATGGGGCAATTTGGAGAACTTAATTGACTTGATCCATGTTTTTGGACTGTGGGAGGAAACCGGAAAACCCGGAGGAAACCCACGCGGACACAGGGAGAACACCACCCAGATTGGGATTCGATCTGGGAATCCCTAGTGCCGAGAGGAGAACGTGATAAACAACTAAGCCACCGTGCCGCCAGCACTTTGACTGTTGTGTTTCCAAATTAATATAGATGTTTATTGTAGTTACGGTATTCTGTTTCTGAATACTTTCTGTTCTAAGAGTCAGAACCCCAATAGTAGCACCACAGAGCAGGGGTTATTGGGTGGGTGCATTATTCCTATCCCAGCAGTGTCACTGAGGTGTTTAAATGAAACTAGAGCAGCACTGCTGCACTAACCCCCCCCCCCCCCACCACCACCACCACCACATCAGTGTCACTGCAGAACTGACAATAAACAATCCACCACCCAAACGATACCTGTTCTGTGATGGTGCTGACCAACAGAGAACAAAGAACCAACAGAGAACAGATAGACTACAGTCTGTAATTATAAAACTACAAACTCCATCTATATGGTAAGTAGAGGAAATAGACGGGCCAGAAGGGGGCGTGTCCAAACTTTTACATTACATTCGGTCATTTATTGGTCGCTTTTATCCAAAGCGACTTACAAGGTGAGCACAGGGTTCATCACAACATCCCTGGAGCAATGAGGGTTAAGGGTCTTGCTCAAGGACCCACACTGGTAACTTCAGTGGACCTGGGATTTAAACCCCCAACCTTCAGATTGATAGCCCAAGGCCCTGACCACTGAGCTACCGCGCCCCCAGTACTATACAGTACTATAGATTTGACAGTACTATAGATTGTAAGTGGAGTATAGATGTGAGGAGGTGTGTCTAATAAAGTGGCCGTTGCGTGTATAATAGCTCTGTATGGTTGTGTTGTTGTGATGTCATGGTAACCTGTGATGGTTTAATAACCACGCCGTCCCCGTGAACCCGTCGTCATGACGACATCGCGAGCCTCGTCTTAAGGTGATGGAATCATATTTATTTTGCGGGATAACTGCTGTTTGTTGTTTGTTGTCTGTTGATAATGAGCTTAATACATTTCGTGCATTATTCATGTCATTATTATGGGATGCCGTTTTCAGGCGGTAATGACGGAACGCATGGTTTCTCTGTCGAGGCAACGAAGCAATTTCAGGTGTCAGACCTCGTTGGAATAAATATTTGATGCGCTGCTTCCCGCTCCTGACAGGACGACCACCACCACCGTGACGTGGGCGGTTTCCATCCTGCCGCCAGACCGCCTCCGGCGCCTCATCCCCACACGCATCCCGTCAGGTGTCGGATTCGGCGGGTCTGTCGGGTGATCTCGTTTCTCGTCTGGTGATAATGAAGTAATTAAGAGCATCGGAAAAATAAACAGAGTTATGGCTGTTATCTGGAGATGGGGAAATGATCCCACGAGGCCTGGAGATGTACCAATATTAGGGTTCTCGTGACGGGAAATGGATTAAATTAGTGTCAATCAGTGCGCTTTTTAGAGCCTGATTTTGGATGGATGTATCTGCTCAGCGCCTGAAACGTTCTCCCCTGGATGGAACCCCCCCCACACACACAACGACCCTGGTAGGAGATTGAGCAGAAGGTAATGGATGGAAATGCAGCATCTTCCATGACCTCTTTAAGCTCTCTGAGCTCATGATCAGAGGTCTAGTTCCCGGCACAGACCAATCACAGTGCATCACACTTTGTCAGACGTGGTCCACAGGGTATACAGATTGACCATTTGACCACTCCCCCCCTCCCCTCCAAGAGTTCTGGTAAAGTGATCCGATTGCCTGGTTAATCACGCCGTCAAGCACCTGCGGCCTTCATCAAGACGCCCACCCACCTCCCCAATCTATTTTTCCCGAGATCCGTGACAATCAAACCGGGACGCAGGAACATCACTCCGCCCGTAGTCGTCCTGCCAGACGGGGAAAAAAAATCCGCGAGTGTGAATTAATGGCTTTCGGTTCGTTAGTCGTAATTATTCCATAAACCTCTCAGGTTGCAGGGGTGCCTATTAAGGAGCGCCGCGCTGAACATATTAAAAATTTAGGCTTACTTATCTTAACAGGACTTCCTTTAGCCGAGCGCTGCGTTTGAAAGGCTTAATGAGGAAATGATTTAACTTCCGTCGTTTAAAAGTGTCCATCAGGTTCGTTAATAGCCTTGTTTTCCAGAGCACTCGATTGATTCACATGGAATGATCGCTCTGCCACGTGTCCTTATCTTTTAATGAGCAGCGCAGGGATACTGGGAGCTGGGGCTGAATGACAGGCGGCCTGGTTCTACCCCTTTCTTCAGTCTGTTCCGTGTTCTATGAGGAGATCGATCGGCTTCGCTGTAAACAAAACGTCTCGTGGTTAGAAGGGCTGACACCAAAGAGCAGGATGTTTTCTGGACTCGGGGAAACGGCGACCTGTCTGCCATCATCCACCCACATGGTGGGTCTTCCCCTAGCCTCTGTATGGGGAGGGTAAGGGGTAATAACCACGAGCCTCTTTTTTTTGAAGCGGGGTAAATCATGAGGCTTGAAGGCTACGTTATGTAAATCATAAGGTGACCTTTTATCTGTTTTGCCGCTTGGGACGACGACTTGTTCGGATTTTGATGGAGCACGTTGGGATACAGCATGTTGGCGAGTTATTTGGGCGCTTAGGAATAATAAAACATTAAAATGTTTGGATGGTGGCTCCAGCCACCTGAGAGAGCTGAAGGTAGCAGAGATGGAGGTGCGGTAAGGGCATCATCAGAGTTTAGTAGCGGGACATTTGGGAGACACGGTTAAGGATGGAGGTAACGGCAGGAGGAGCTGGGGAAGGCCAACGGGGCTTAAGGAGGTGGTGAGGAAGGACGTGCAGATGCTTGGTTTGAGCAAGGAGGATACTTGGGACAGGGCACGATGGAGAATAATGGTCCATGGTGGCGCCCCCTACAGTTGCTGGAGCAAACTCAATGCAGTTGTCCTGTGTCAAAAGGGCCAAATGTTGCCCCAGGGCAGAAAGGTCATTAAAACGTTGTTAGTTTTCTCCTTCGCTCATCATCAGGATGGATTCCAGAGGTGCCTCTGTGTTATTACTACTACAATAGCATGATAACATTCGGGGAGCGGGAGGAAGTTTAGCCTCCGAACAGCTCACCTCCACGAGGAACCAGCCGTCCTCCGCCATTAACCTCCTCTCAGCCGGAATCCAAAACTGACGGCGGAAAAAAGCGCGGCCTCGCTTTGAACGATGGCAGAGCAACAATAAAATTGTATGGACTGAAATATTTCCTCGCGGTCTGGAGTTTCCCTCGCGCGCCTCTGGCCGGGCAGCCTCCACATCTGGAAAGCTTCACCGCTTCTATTATTATTTCGAACGTTATTAAAATATATGAGTGTGAAAGACGCACTGCACGGTCGGTCGCATTCCAGGGCGGCCGGCGGCGAAGCGGATCGCACGACAAATCCTGAGCTATATTTTCTTTAGTGAGGGGGGGGGGGGGCACCATCATCATCATCATCATCATCATCGGGAGCTCAGCTGCTTTTTGTCTTCGCTGTCTTTCCAGGGGGTGGGGGGGGGGGACATCTGTGATTCATTGACACGAAGATGATGGAACTGTTTGGGATCCAGCTTCGCCTTTATTTTCGGGAGTAGGCACAAAAATAGTCACATGACCCGTAAATGTTCTCAGTGCTACTGTGGTTCCTGATGGGGAACAGATGCTCGGCATTGTAATGAATGACGAAGAGCATCCTGAATAACGTTTACTCCGGATTTAGAGTTTTAAATAAATATGACGCCGTTTCACGAAGTTTGGCTGAAGTGATGGCACAGTGATGCAGCACAGAAGGTCCCGGGTTCGATTCCCAATGATGCAAAGGTTCAGATTATGTGGATTGCTTTGCATTTGGTCATTTTAGGAGACGCTGTTATCCAAAGCGACTTACAAGGTGAGCACAGGGTTCATCACAACATCCCTGGAGCAATGAGGGTTAAGGGTCTTGCTCAAGGACCCACACTGGTAACTTCAGTGGACCTGGGATTTGAACCGCCAACCTTCAGATTGACAGCCCAACACCCTGACCGCTGAGCTACCGCGCCTTATAGAGGCTTATTGTACGTGCTTATAGAGATGGTCTTTGTAGTTCTACAGTTCCATTCTGTAGTCCATCTGTTTGTGTGCTACAGTACATCCTATGTACTCTGTTCTAATAGGAACCCCAATAGCACCTCCACACTGCAGGGATTACTTGGTCGGTGCATTATTCCTATCCCAGTATAATTGTACAAGTACAACATCCATCTACATGGAAAGTGGAGGAAGAAGGGGGCGTGTCCAAACTTCTCTTGTACTGTATGAATGTTTACTAAATTAATATACAAATGTAAGCTTTTCCTCTCTTATATAAACCTGTGAGAGCAGACACTGTTGAAAGGCAAGTACATTTCACTTAAATTCTCTCTGAATAAAAGCCTCTGCAGCCATTAAGCATTTTTTTTCTCAAAATGGCTGTAATAGAAAGTATTTCAGAGAATAAAAGCCTCTCTGAAAATTGCCTCCTGAAAGCGCTCGGCCACTGAGATCGCTGAATCACCTTGAATGGCGGCGGCCTGACGGACGGGCCTTTTGTTTTTAGGTTCGTTCACTTTTAAAAACTCCAGCTGAAGGAAAGGTTCGGGTGGAGGTGAGGCTTAATGTGACGACTGTTATCGAGTTGGACCTCTGAACCATTCAGCATGGAACATGACAGCTGAGCGATCGTGCCGCCGTGCCACGCGCGGCTATCTTTCTGTCAACACCGTAAGACAAATCCCTGGATGTGCGATCGAAGTGCCCGTGTATTTCACTTATGACGGGATAGGATTTCTACACTGCGCTTGCTCTTAGTATCGACAAGTCCCGCCCGAGCGCCCCTTTTTAACCCGGCGGTGGGGCGTGTCTTTGTAATTGGGTACCGGCCGCGTGTTTGCGTAATGGCTTTTGCGTGAGCCAGGTTCTTCAGTTAAACAAACTGTCCGAGAGCCAAGCATGGCTTTGCTTTCATCCACCTGGGAAAGCGGGGATACGTTTCACCCTCCGAAATATTCGCCTCATGTGAAACCTCTGTTATTTATTTGCTCTGGCCGCGCCGCCCCTGCCGGGTTGGGAGAGTTACCCGCGCTCGTTATTTATTCTGCGCTAAACATGAACAGGAGGGACACGGGGAACACCGGGTGGCAGGGACGTTAACGGCCCTGAATTCACTAATAATGTTCAGGATGATAGAAGAAGTGCCCTCTGCACGAAGAGTTTTCTTTAATCCAGTCAAACGCTCCATTTATAGAAGTTTAAAGGCGAGCCGGGCGGGGCGAGTGCAGTCACCCTCCACTCTGCTGTCGGAAAACAACCGAACACTAAGAATAGACAACGGAGAGCAGACGGAGCTGCAGCAGAGAAATTATATGGTTTAAAATATTAATTTAAAAGAAACATAAGACTTAAAGGGGCGGCACGGTGGCTTAGTGGTTTAGCACGTTCTCCTCTCAGCGCTAGGGATTCCCGGTTCGAATCCCCATCTGGGTGGAGATTCCATGTTCTCCCCGTGTCCGCGTGGGTTTCCTCAGGGTTCTCCGCTTTCCTCCCACAGTTCAAAAACATGGATCAAGTCGATTGAGTTCTCCAAATTGCCCCGTTTAGAGTGTGTCTGTGTGAGTGAGTGTGTGCCCAGCGATAGATTGGCGCCCTGTCCTGGGTCTATCTGCCCAGCGCCCGAGACGTTCTCCCCTGGATGGGCATGCGGAACCCCACCACGACCCTAATAGAGAATAAAGTGGAAGATAATGAATGAATGGATAAGACTTAACTTAAGAAACTTAAAACATTGATATAGGGACGGCACGGTGACTTAGTGGTTAGCATGTTCTCCTCCCAGCACTGGGGATCCAGGTTTGAATCCCACTCTGGGATGGGTTCATGGTAAATTGAGTGCTCTAAATGTCCCTATATAGAGTGTGTGTAAGTTTGCGAGTGTACCCGCCCTGGATGGGCATGGCGAACCCCCCCCCCCCCCGGTATTTTTATGGTATTTATTGATGGTATACAAATCGAAGCGTACGTCAGGTGTTACGTCACTTACTCCAACTACTGAAAAATGTAAGGGAGGCCGTTTCAGCAGCAGTCCACATGTACAGACCTCCATCTCTCTCTTTCCATCCATCCATCCATTATCTTCCGCTTTATCCTCTATTAGGGTCGCGGTGGGGTTCCCCATGCCCATCCAGGGGAGAACGTCTCGGGCGCTGGGCAGATAGACCCAGGACAGGGCGCCAATCTATCGCTGGGCACACACTAACTCACACAGACACACTATATATGGGGCAATTTGGAGAACTCAATCGACTTGATCCATGTTTTTGTACTGTGGGAGGAAACCGGAGAACCCGGAGGAAACCCACGCGGACACGGGGAGAACATGGAAACTCCACCCAGATTGGGATTCGAACCGGGAATCCCTAGTGCTGAGAGGAGAACGTGCTAAACCACTAAGCCACCGTGCCGCTCTCTCTCTTTTTTTTTTTTTTTTAATTAACGTAGTGCGTGATTTTAATGCATCGTCTTTATATGGACAGAAGGCGTTTGAGAACCATCTGTTTGAGAACCTTGTGTGTACTTACCACAAATTATACGGAGCTGACAGGATGCTGCTTCCGTATGTTTGCCATTAAACCAAATATGGAGCCATAACACCTCCTACAAGACTGTAGATCTGACTGCCAGCCGTCTGCATGAAGGCCTTTTGATTGATATCCATATTTTGGTGGGTCGTTCACGTCCGTCGACTCGTCGTCAGCATCCCGTCGAGCTTAAGCACACGATGTACGCTCACGCTGCTGGGTGGAGCTACCACATGGACGCCGCGTGCGTTATTTAATGACGGAGGATGGTGATTACCGCGGATGAGGAGAATCTTAAGAAGAGGGAAGTTTAAGTGAAAGTCCATTAGGCTGCCGACAGGCCGCGGAACGGATCGTTCGATTATTTCTTTCTTTCTTTCTTTGGGCCGGAGCCGAGGGAATTCAATTCATTGGTATATTAAAACCCCCTGCATTACCATAATGGCAGCGGCGCTGAGTTATTGCTGGGGTTTAATGTATTCAGGTGTCAGCGTGATATGTTGGGGTGATATGGAAGTGATGTGACGCAAACACATTGTCCGCAGGACGGGGACGTTTTTACGACTTCGTGTATTTCATTTTGCTTCTGTGCTCACAAACTACTCCAAAGACCAAAACGATGCTTTTTTTTGTTCATTTTTACTTGATATATGTAAAAAAAAAACACACACAGCTGTGATCTTCATCCTGTCTGTCTGTTTGGGGCGTTGATGAAACAGATGCTAATTTCTCGTTGTTCGCACTTTAAGTTCGGGCTCACTGGCTGAGCTGCAGGCTGATTTACTGAAACCAACTAAAAGAATCTATAGCATTACAGTAATAAAGGCCTAACTGCACTGTATTTATAGTGTTATTACATCAGACTTAAGATGTAGGGCGAATGTAATAATGCTTAAATAAACGTTATTACAGGGTTAGTTTACACTTTTCTGCCCTGTATGGTGCAATGATCTAATTAATTATCCTTATTTTAGGGTCGTGGGGGGGGGGGTTAGGGTTAGGTTGGGGGGGGGGGTTCTAATTGCCCATCCAGGGGAGAACATTTTGGGCGCTGGGCAGATACACCCAGGACAGGGCGCCAATCTATGGCTGGGCACACACTCACTGACATAGACACACTCTTTATGGGGCAATTTGGAGAACTCAATTGACTTGATCCATTTTTTTGGACATGTTTTTCGGAGAACCCGGAGGAAACTCACGCGGACACGGGGAGAACATGGAAACTCCACCCACATGGGGATTCGAACCGGGAATCCCTAGTGCTGAGAGGCGAACGTGCTAAACCACTAAGCCACTGTGCCTGCTCTAATTAATAAGGTGTGAAGAAGTAATACTGCATAAAGAAAATGTTCTGATGGTAAATATAAGATAATTACAGAGTGATTCCTAAAAATAAACATTTAAGTATTGGTTACTTTAAAATGTAAGAGTAACTCTATGTGTATGTGTCTGTATATATATGTGTATATATGTATATATGTATATGTGTGTATATATATATATATATATATATATATATATATATATATATATATATATAAGTATACCAATAAGTATGTGATTGGGGTAAGAAGTGTGTAATAATGGGTTAGTAAAGGGTAACTATAACTATTTCCTTATAACTACTCTTTAATTACCCTTTACTATCCTTTTCATTCTTAATTCTTTTAGTTTAGAGCGTGAGCCGTTTGATTTTTATATTTATTTTAAAGTTGTTCTTGATGACTGCAGTTCAGAATGTCACATTGAATCTGAATTCAGGAATCTTTTGGAAAAAAAAAAAATCCAAGGACAAAACTGAGTATTTTTAGTGGTTTACCCACAATCCTATGCTTTTGTACAAAGCAGGTCCTCTGAGGACCAAGGTACGCCGAACACTCGCCTGTAAAATGCTAATTTTCTCAGCTGCATGTATATATATTTTAATTTCTCCTGATCAGCTGATGGATGGCAGCACTCCTTCTCCGGGAAAATATTATTTTTTATTCTGGCGGCTTTAAACTTTTTTATTTTGGTGGAATAATAGAGTTCATTAATTATGGCGGTGCCGGCGCGAGCGCAGCGCTGAGCTCTCAGTGGCAGTCTGGACTGAACTCGGGAATGAACCAGCGCTCTCCTCATGCCCTGCAGAGCGAGTGACGCTGATTAATTCCACTCGTTACTTTTTCTCCAGCCACGATCCTAATGTGATAGTTCATTCTTAGCCGCTACGCAGATGACAACCCTTAAATTACTGAAGCTGAGGATCATGAATCAACACTTCCATCATTGTTGTCCTTTCCACTTTTAGGCTTTAAAAGAGCCAACGCCGGGCCGGGTTGGTGGTCCGGCGGGTACTGAGATGGGAATAAAGCCATTCCTGTGGCTGGGAATGCCAGTTTCCGGTCCTTATTGTGTCCCGGCATGTGATAACATATGTATTATATAGTGATGTAGAGCGATGGGCAGCGCTCAGGGAATAATGGCAGGCCTGAGGGCAATCGACGATGCCTTTGGCACCTGCAAGAGGTTCTGCGAATGATCTGTGTGCAGGTATAAGAAGAGGGTGGGGCATGGAACACCAGCTTAGCCAACATGTCCAATCAGCTTTAATATAATGTCAGAATATAGACATTCCTGTAGCTAAAAACGTTTTAAAAAGAGGAAGGAAACTAAATTCAGAGCGCCAATAATTTCAAGACCAAATTAAGAGGCCTAAATTAATACAGACCAAATTAAGAGGCCTTAAGGGACTGATGTGAACTCCGGAGATCATTTTTCTATTTCAGTCGAGTAGTTGGGAGTGTGTTTCTGAGACGCTGCGTCGTTGCAGGAATGTCGGGTTCTGAACAGTCGTCGAGTCTTAAAGGACACACAGTGGAGTTTATCGACGCCCGGGTTTTTTTGTAATTACTTTCTCTCAGTGAGTCGAAACACAAGAGGCTGATGCCGAGTGGAAGGAAGGCTCTTCCCTCAGCGTACGTCTGATGAAAACCTGTCGGCATGCAGATGAATCCTGCGTAGTGTTTAATACAGATTCTAATGTTCAAATGGAACGATCAATGGCTTCCGCGGTGGACGGAACGGGAAGGAGTGCAGGATAGAAGTGAGGCAGCGACGGCGTACCGCCGAGAACCGGAGGCTCGGAGTGGAACAGAGGGCGGGAGGTGGAGCTGGACGCAGATCAGATGGAGATGCCGAGATGAAGACGTACGAGCTGAGGAATGAGTTCATTAGAGGGTTATGAGGGTGAGATGGAGGTGAGATGAGGTTGAGATGAGGGTGATGAGATGCACAGAGGAGGGATTAGGTTTAAATTAGCTGAAGGATGCAGAGGATGGAGGCATCAGGTGGGTGGAGGAGGGAGGAGGAAGACCCGGGGGCAGGTTTATGGATGTGGTAATGGGAGGACATGCAGATGGAGAAGGATACAGGAAATAAAAATCCTCTGTGGCGCCCCCCCCCCAGCAAAAAAAGCTGGAAGAAGGAAGCAGAATAGTCTCTGTGATGGGTAGTGTGTAATTTTCTCGACACTCTCTGCTTGTCATTGTTAGATTCCTGTTTGCGTCCTACGTCATCGTGTTCAACAAAGTCTTAAAGTCACTGTCCTTGACCTCTGTCGTGTTTAACCTGCTTCAATACCAACGTTAACTCAATATCCAGGTTTAAATTAGATAAATAGTAGAATCCGGTATGTTGGAAGCATGAAAAACACTAAAAGCTGGAGGTCAAGGAGTCTCCAGCAGCCAGGACCGAGACACACTGTACTTCAGGTGCAGCCAACGGAATTCTAATGTACACTGAAAACTGAATGGAGGCCATGTGTTAGTCACGTACAACTAACTCTGCAGATCTCTAAAGCCAGGCTTAATTAAGCTTGTTGCGACGTACAGTACGTGAGGCGTGGATGCGCAGCGTGTGGGATCTCCGTCACTGCAGCTGTGAAATAAAACGGGCCCCGGTTTCAGTGTCTATCAGCGTTCAGCCACCCACACGGTCACACATCATTATAACAGCGTTCAGTTTGTCAGCATGAAGACGCTTCCACCAACAAACTGAGAGAACGGAACCCGCTGGAAAAGAGTTGTAGACGCTGCACTGAAGACGCTCCAGATCGGATTAGACTGTATGGAGGTGGTGTGTGTGTTTGTATATTTGTGTGTGTGTGTGTGTGTGTCTGTGTATGTGGCTATACTTGTATGAGTTTGTTTTTGTGCGTGTCTGTATATTTATGCTTTTATATTTGTGTATGTGTGTATTTGTGTGTGTTTTTGTATATGGCTTTATTTGTGTGTGTGTGTGTATACAGCATGGCCATACTTATGAGTGTTTGTATGTGTGTGTATATTTGTTTGTATATTTGTGTGTGAATGGTGTGTATGGAGTGTTTGTGTGCGTTTCTGTATATTTGTGCTTTATTTGTGTGTGTGTGTGTGTATGGTGTGTATGTTGTGTATGGCTTGTATGAGAGTTTGTGTGCGTTTCTGTATATTTTTGCTTTATTTGTATGTGTGTGTGTGTATATATACAGTATGGCTATACTTATAAGTGTTTGTATGTGTGTGTATATTTGTGCTTTATTTGTGTGTGTGTGTGTGTGTGTGTGTGTGTGTGTATGGTGTGTATGGCTTGT